>CM077097.1:22908479-23334865 GCA_039513925.1 Platanthera zijinensis
CAGGCTCCGCTGCTCTAAGGGCCGAAGGAGGGGGAGGATTTATGCTTGTATCTTGGGGTCGGAGCAGAGGCCTTGAGCTCCGTCCTGGTTTGGGAAGAGGGGAAGAAGAAACTCCCCATATACTATGTGAGCCGGGTGTTTAGGAAGGCCGAGCTCCATTATCCTATCTTGGAAAAGCTGGCCTTCACTCTAGTCATCTCGGCCCGGAAGCTCCGGCCTTACTTCCAGGCACACTCAGTCCGGGTGGTGACTGACAACCCCCTCCACAACATCTTCGAGGGGGTGGAGCATTCAGGCAGATTGGCTAAGTGGTCAGTGGATTTGAGCAAGTTCAATATCTTCTTCGTTCCCCGCCTCTCGATCAAGGCCCAAGCAATGATCGGTTTCCTAGCAGACTATGTGGTCGAAGTGGCGGAGGCGGAACTCACTCATCCTGTTCCCTGGAAGGTGATTGTAGATAGAGCTTTAGGGAGGCATTCCCTGGGGGTGGGTGTGATCTTGGAGAGCCCCAAGGAATAAGGATAGAACAAACGATAGTTATCCATTTCTCTATTACTAACAATCAGGATGAATACGAAGCGGTGATTGCGGGGCTCTGTCTGGCCAGGAAGCTAGGAGTGCATGATGTGGAGGTCCTCACTGACTCCATGGTAGTGGCTTCCCAGATCAACGAGGAGTTTGAAGTGAGGGAGAGTACCCTGTAGTTATATTTGTCAAAGGTGAAGGGTTCATCGGTATGTTCTAGACCTTCTCCATCCGACACATCCCACGGAAGGAAAATGAGCAGGTGGATCAGTTAGCTAAGCACGGCCCTCGGGTGGGGGGTACCATCACCGACCTGTTTCGCCCATCCGTCGAGGAAGGCAAGCTGATGGAGGTGGACCAACACCCCTCGTGGATGGACCCTCTAAAGACCTAGAGTACCCGGAGGGGATGGACAGGTAAAAGTTGAAGCATAAGTAGGCTTACTATCTTATGCGTGACGGGCAAATGTATAGAAAGACCCTTTTTAGCATGCTTGCATGCTGCGTGGCCGAGAGGGAAGTCCAAAGGATCCTGGAAGAAGTCCACTTAGGTGAGCGCGGAAGCCACTCAGGGGGCAGAACCTTGGAAGGAAGAATCATCAGGCAAGGGTATTTCTGGCCGACCCTGAGCCACGACGCTATAGAGTTTGCAAAGAAGTGTAGCAAATGCCAGTTGTTTTCCCCCTCCAACTATAGCCGGCTCAGCGCCTCAGGAGCATCACGACACCCTGGCCCTTTGTGATACGGGGTATGTATCTGGTAGGGCCATCTCCCAGGACAGCGGGCAGAGGAGATTCTTGTTGGTCATGATTGACTATTTTTCCAAGTGGTTGGAAGTCAAGGCGTTGGCCAAGGTAACCTCCAAGGTCATCAGGAACTTTGTGGGGGGGGGGGGGAGATCATCTGCCGGCACGGGTTGCCACATGCCATCATCACAAACAACGGGCCTTAGTTCGCTAACACCGAGTTCATCAACTTCTGCGGGCAACTCGAGATTGATCTCAGGTTTGCTTCGGTACACCACCCTAAGAGCAAAGGGCAGGTGGAGACGGCAAATATGTAACATCCCATTTCCGGCTAGACCCCTAGGAGTCGGTTGGTCGTGATAGAACCCTAGGAAGCCCAAAAAACTGAAATAAATCAACCGAGAGTTCGGATCACGGGTTGGTCACGCCCGTGACCGATCCGTCGCGCCCGTGACCTAGGGCGTGACTCCTTCGACGATCGTCGATCTCAGTGAGACGATCGTCGGGCGCAGAATTTTTCTACCCGGGCCTGTCTTGCTGACAGTTTTACTTTCAAGACAACCTAAACACCTAGAGGGGGGGGGGGGGTGAATAGGTACTAATGCTTGTTAACACTTTTTGGCAGAATTCAATTACAGAATTAAAACACACAGTATAGCAGTTACAGAAATTTAACCATCACAGATTGCACACTGTTTTATAGTGGTTCCCCAAGGTCTGGGTACATCCACTTTCCCCCTTCACCTATCTAGCAGTATGCTAGATTCAGCCAAACTTCCTCTTTACTCAAATCCACAGATCCTACAGCTCAGAACCTGAAAAGGTTCCTACAACTCAGGCTCAACAGCCCTACCTCAGCCTTATCACAAAGCCTACAACTCAGAGAAGAACCTTCTCCTACACTCAGGCAAACAACCCTACCACTCAGAGATCAACTCTCCTACACTCAGCCTTTATAACACAGGCTTACAACTCAGATCTGTATTGACAGATCCTACAGAAATTAGAAAAGAAGTTTTTAATATCTTGCCTTTGTTGAGAGAGAAAAGAACAAGACAATTCTTGATCACCTGATGAAATCAACTGAATCTGAGCTTTCTTCAAAGCTTCTTGAATCTGAACTTAGCTGAGTTGATTTCCAAACAGCTTTTTGAGAAACCAATGATGGCTTCCTTCTTCTTCTTCAAGTGGCTGGATCCCTCTCTATCCAACACCTTTGATGATACTTCTGAATTCTTGAAAGAACTCTACTTAGACTGATCCTGACATCGTCTTCTTAGATCTTCTGATGAAGATCTTCTTTAATGCCTTGCACGTTCTTGAAGAGAGGACTTGTCTCTTAACTGATGTGTTGATTAAGAATTAATTTCCTCTTGTGTGTTGTTGTATTTCTTCTTCTGAATCTGTCTATTTATAGATCTTCTTCATGGTAACCGGCTGATCCGGTTTCTAACTGACTTCTGATAAGTCTGACAGCTTCAGTTAAGCTGTCATAACCCACAGCTGTCAAGTCTTCAAACAGATCCTGTGCTTTAGTCTTGGACAGCAAAGTGTTGAGACAGACTGTCAGAAAATGTCGAGACCAACTGTCTATATGTGTCGACGCAAGTGACTTTGGTGTCGACACAGCCTTTGATGATGTCGACTAGTTTGCCTTTAAGTCGACACTGCTTCTTCAGAACTTCATCTTGAGAATGAGTCGACATAGAGAATTTGTGTCGACTCAACACTTCATCTTTCTTCAGAAAATAACTTGGTCTTGACTTTGCAGTGTGTCGACACAAGTCCTGTGTGTCGACACAGTTGTTGTAGATTCAGAACTCAGTATGTGTCGACTCTGCCTTCAGGTGTCGACATAGTTGAGGTCGACTATCTTTCTGTGAGTCGACACTGCTTCCCAGTGTCGACACAAATGTGGTCGACTATCTTTCTGTGAGTCGACACTGCTTCCCAGTGTCGACACAAATGTGGTCGACTATCTTTCTGTGAGTCGACACTGCTTCCCAGTGTCGACACAAATGTGGTCGACTATCTTTCTCTGTGTCGACACAGCTTCCTTCAAGTATCGACACAATTATTCTGAAGTGTCGACACAATTTCTTCAGGTGTCGACACATGGACTTAGAATAATTTCCTGTATTCTTTAATACTTCTTCACCTGCACATGTCAACTTTAAACAACATTAAATACACCTTGATGTATATCATTAAGCTAAGTTAGGCTTCTTCAAATCAGGTACACATTTTCCAATGTACCCAACAATCTCCCCCTATTTGGAGAAGTCATAACCCTTTTAGTTAATGATATACACGATTTATAACAAATATAATATGATGATGTATGACATTACAGGAATACTTAATATAAACAAAATATTAACAATTCATCACAGAGTGAACATGAATATATGATTCCAAACAAAATTTTATTTATAACTTGGTAATGTTTGATTACAGATGTTTACATTGAATGATTAAACAAAACATTTCAAAACACTTTTGAAAGAACTTAAAACTAAGACTGATCAGGCTCTTTTATGACAATTCCTTTGCCAGATTGGATTTGAGCCTTCACAGGAGCTTCAGCAACTTCAGCTGGCTTCTTGCCTTTTAGCTCAGCTTTCTTCTGTGCTTCTTCCTTGAGCCTTTGCCTTTCAAAGTAATGAAAGGGCTTTGGAAAGTACTTGCTCGGCTCCTGAGCATCTGATGGCAGCCTACCCAGCTTGGCTTTTCTCCTGAACTGTACTATAGCCTCTTGCCTAGCTTCATGCTTTTGCCATTCCATTTCATTATACCACTTCCCTCTTTCATGTTCTTGGTCCTTTACAGCCTTCCATGCAGTTAGTATAATATTTCTTAAAGTAGGGCTCCACTGCTCAAAATCTGGCTTAAGTTCAGCCTGCTCTCTAAATCTTTTCTTGGATAGTAGAGCATCTTGTTGTTCTTTCAAGTTGGCATCAGGCTTATCAACTTTTTCAATAACAACCTTGGTAACCTCCTTTGGAGGACTATACATATCCTGAACTTGCTGATCAATTATATCAAAATCAGGAGGAGGGTAAATGACTTGGGCAATCTCAGGTTGATTGCCTTCAAGTAGACCTGTTTGAATTCCTGACTCAGCCACCATAACATCATCACACAAAGGTGGATATCCCAATGTGGCTCGAATACTATTTGTCACCCATTTGGTGTGCTCTGAGCCAGCATGAACTAACAACCTCTCCCCCTTTATGACTTCTCTAGTAATATGATCTCTCAGATCATCCTTCTGAAATCTGATCTGGCCATCTAGATAATTCACACCATCTTTAAAATATGGTTTCAATTTCTGAAGTTTGTCAGATATTTCCTTCTGAGATGTAGTGATGGCAGATTGAACTGAAGCTATAGCTTCCTTTAGTTTCTGGTCAAAAACTTCCATCTCTTTTGCTCTTGCTGCAGTCATCCCTGCAGTAGCCTTTGTGAACTCTTCAAGAATTTCATGGTGAGATTCAGCCAAATTTTCATTCATCCTCAGCTGATTCTCCAAAACATAACCTTGCTTCAAAGCAATATCATCCACTTTAGTGAGGATAGACTGCTGTTGTTTAGCCAAAAACACTACAGCATTACCTCCCTTATGGAAGCAATCTGTCAGCTCCTTCTTATTCATATTTACTTCAAATCTAATAGACTTAATATCTTGAGCCAAGTCAAATTGAAGGGATTTATTGCTCTCATCAACATACTTCTCCATTGCTAATCTCTGCTCATCCAACTTAACTTGCAAATCTACCATGAACTTGTTGTAGTTAAATTCAGACGTAGATTGGTGAGTTGAAGTTTGGAGTGCCTGCTTATAACTTTGGGTCCTTCTCTTGAAGACTATAAGCTTTCTCTTCTTAGCCATTCTGGCTTCTTCAGTCTCAGGGTCTGATGAACTTTCTATTTGAACTCTTTCAGGAGGAGTAGGAGGAATATTAGTTTCAGTGACATGTTGCTCAGCCTCAACATTCACAGGCTCCCCCTCAACTACTTGCTCCTTCTCAACTCCTTGTTCCTTCTCAGCTTCTTGCTCTATCTCCATGTCTAGTGCCTTCTCATTGTCTTGCTCCTCCTCTACTCTATCAGTAGCAATTTCAATATCAGGAAATAACTCATCTAGAGTGTATTCCTTCTGAGCTTGAATAGATGTTGAATCATCCAGATCTGCAATATTCAAATCTTTTGATAAATCAATTTGTTCTTCCTCTTGCACTTGTTCAGACATTTGCACCTCCTGTACTTGTTCAGTATGTGGAATTTCCTGGGTAGGAGAATGTACTTGCTCCCCCTATACCTGTGCAGGAGTAAAAATATTAGTAATGTCCTAGATAGGAAAAACTCACTTGCTCTCCCTTTACCTGTTCAGAAGTAGATACATTCTGGGCAGGAGAGTGAGCTTGCTCCCCCTGCATCTGTGCAGGTATGGTTTCTTTCTGAACTTGAGTAGACTCAGGCTGATCTTCAACCTGCTCTCTCACTTGCTCTTCTTGATGCTGGGCAGTGCCTAGATCATGTGTAAGGGATCTCACAGGGGTGTCCTGCCTGCTCTCATCAGGCACATCTTTAGACAGCACTCTATCCCATCTTGAAAATAATCTCATATCCATCTTCCTCATGTGATTAATCTTTGACCCAGGCAGTTGTTGCATAACCTCAGGGATCACTCCAGTCAGGTATAAACTCACAATTCTAGCCAGATTTGGCTTCTTGATTCCTTCCTTGATCTTATCAAATACTGCTGCAGACCAGTCAGTTGGAATTGTGAACACAATTCTGGTCATTAGGCTAAACATATAGGCTGAAATCCTATCATGTCCACCTGGTTTGCACAAAATCACTTTGTCAACTACTTCAGACAAAAATTTTCCTTGTTGATTCATTCCTTTTTTGTTGAAAGCAGCTCCAATCTTCAGGGTTGGATCCAATCCACACCATTGGAGAGCCTCCCTTGACTTAGAGGCTGGGACCTCTTCTTCATTCTCAACAATAGGCAATTGTAGAATCTTTCTTAAACTTCTTGATGTGATTTTCACCTTTGTCCCATGAACTGTGAATTTTATCTTAAGACCAGCTGAATCCACTGATGCAGAGGTAAAGAATTCAAGCACCTCCTTTTTCCATATCTTTGAAGGTTCAGAAACTAGAAACTCTATTCTAGATTCGGAGATTAGAGTTATAACCCTTTGAATATCTGTCGGGGCATCCGCAAAGGCATTGCGTACCAACTCATATCCTTCGTTGATGTTATCTTCAACCTTTGGTGCCATTGATCAGACGAGAAAGCTTGAGAGAAGAGAGAGAGAGAATGTCGACACAGGGTTTCAGTCTCGAAAACCTTGTAAGCGTGTCGACAGAATAAGTTCTTGACCTATTTATACCTTCTATTGAAAGAAGATCAAAAGGCAGGCAAAAACAGTCTATATGTGTCGACACAGATGGAGTGTGTTGACACAAACTTCTATTGTCTTGACAGCAAGTCTGTCTACTATGTGTCGACACCAATTGTGGATATGTCGACACCTGAGAGACATAGTAGAGCATCAGAAATTCTGTGTCGACTCTTAGGATAAGTGTCGACACAAAATCTGTAAGTGTCGACACCACTATTCTGGTGAAGTCGACACTACATTCCTGGATGAGTCGACTATTTGATTCTTAAGTGTCGACACAAATTCTCTGTGTCGACACATATTCTCTGACTAGTCGACATGACTTCACTGAGTCGACACATTATCACTGAATGTGTCGACACTATTTTACTTGGCCAATTTCTATTTTTGTCAATACCACTTGATAATCTAATGCCACTTGTAAGTTTGTTGATAACCTAATCAATGGTCAGCATGCCTAATTCAATTTTAAATTTATTGAATTTTGTTTCATCCAGTGGCTTAGTAAATACATCTGCTATTTGATAATCTGTTTTAACAAATTCCAATGAGATGTCTTCTCTTTCTACATGTTCTCTAAGAAAATGGTATTTAATTTCTATATGCTTAGTTCTACTATGAGAAACAGGATTATTAGCAATAGAAATTGCACTCTTAGAATCACACAAAAGAGGTGTTCTACTTACTTGAATACCATAATCTTTAAGCTGATGCTGTATCCACAATAGCTGTGCACAGCAGTTGCCAGCAGCAACATATTCTGACTCAGCTGTGGATATTGCCACACTGGTCTGCTTCTTACTACTCCATGATATCAATCTTCCTCCCAAGAATTGACAAGTACCTGTTGTACTCTTTCTATCCTCTCTACAGCCTGCAAAGTCTGCATCTGAATAACCTGTTAGTAGAAAATCTCTATTCCTAGGGTACCAAAGGCCTAGATTAGGTGTGCCCTTAAGATATCTCAGAATCCTTTTGACTGCAGTATAATGAGATTCTTTAGGGCAGGCTTGGTTCCTAGCATAGACACATGTAGCATACATAATATCTGGTCTACTAGCAGTGAGATATAGTAGAGAGCCAACTATTCCTCTATACAAAGATTCATCAACAGGTTTACCTGCATCATCTTTGCATATAGGCATACTTGTTCCCATAGGAGTTCTTATAGTGGAGGATGACTCCATACCATACTTCTTAATTAATTCTTTGGTGAACTTAGACTGGGATATGGACAGGCCATCATCAGTCTGTCTTACTTGGAGTCCCAAGAAGAACTTAAGTTCCCCCATACTGCTCATCTCAAACTTCTCTTGCATAAGTTTGGCAAACTTTTTACAAAGGTTGTTTTCAGTAGATCCAAAGATTATGTCATCAACATAGATCTGAACTAAGATGATCTTACCTTTGGATTCCCTAAGGAATAGAGTTTTGTCTATTTTTCCTCTTGAGAATTTATTCTCAATAAGGAAAGTAGACAGGGTTTCATACCAAGCCCTTGGGGCTTGCTTTAACCCATACAAAGCTTTCCTAAGCTTATAGACATAATCAGGTTTAAGAGAATCTACAAAACCTAATTGCTGCTCTACATAGACTTCCTCTTTTAAATCACCATTCAGGAATGCTGATTTCACATCCATCTGGTACACTTTGAAGTCTTGATAGGCTGCATAGGCAAGGAACATTCTGATTGCCTCCAGCCTTGCTACTGGGGCAAAGGTTTGATCAAAGTCAATCCCTTCTTCCTGCCTATATCCTTTTGCAACCAATCTTGCTTTATTCTTCACTATTATTCCACTCTCATCCAATTTGTTCCTATAAATCCACTTTGTGCCAATTATGTTGTGGCCTCTTGGTTTAGGAACAAGCTCCCAGACATTGCACCTTCTGAATTGATTCAGCTCCTCTTGCATAGCATCAATCCAGTGCTGGTCTTGGATGGCTTCTTCAAACTTCTTAGGCTCCATTTGAGACAGGAAACTTGAATGCAGGTCTGTGATTTGATTTCTGCTTCTAGTCTGCACTCCCTGTCTTGGATCACCTATAATCTGATCAGCTGGATGATCTTTAAGATGTCTTACTGCTGGAGGTAGAATTCCTTCAGGTTGAACATCTCCAGCTCCTTCATTATGCTGAACCTCTTGGTTTTCATCAGCTTCTATTGAGTCTTGTACTCCCCCTGGACAATAGCCTTCATTTTCCAATGCTTCATCTTCCTTTGATGCTTCAGCAATGGAGAGCTTGTCCAATCTTTTGTTTATACCTGTTGAATCATTTGATCTACAAGACAACTCATAGTTGATTAATCTAGTTTCATCAAATACAACATGAACAGACTCCTCTACAACTTGAGTAGTCAAGTTGAAGACTCTATAGGCCTTACTATTTGTGCTGTACCCAACAAATATCCCATCCTGGGATTTGGCAGCAAACTTAGTCAAATATGACTTGCCATTGTTAAGTATATAACACTTGCAACCAAAGATCCTAAAGTAGGATAGATTTGGTTTTCTGCCTTTCATAATCTCATAGGGAGTCATTTTGTGGCTTTTGGTGATAGAAGCCCTATTGATTACATGACAAACAGTATTTACTGCCTCAGCCCAGAAATATTCTGGAAGAGAGGTGTCACTCAATAGAGTTCTACCAGCTTCAATTAATGTTCTATTCTTTCTTTCAGCAATGCCATTTTGCTGTGGTGTTCTAGGTGAGGAGAACTCTTGGAAAATCCCAAAGTCTTCACATAACTTTGTCATGCTTTTAGATTGAAACTCAGTACCATGGTCACTTCTGATTTTGACCACTGTACTATTCAGTTCATTCTGAATTTGCTTCACAAAATTAAGTAAGACACTTGGGGTTTCTGATTTCTGTCTCAAAAAGAACACCCATGTAAATCTAGAATAGTCATCTACAACCACAAAAGTGTAGACCTTCCTACCTAGACTATGAACAGGCATAGGACCAAAAAGATCCATATGCAAGAGGTATAAGCACCTCACAGAATCCTTGTTTTCAAGGCTATGAAAGGAGGATTTTGTCTGCTTGCCCTTTTGACAAGCTGAGCATATCCCTTCCTTTATACACTTAACTTGAGGACCATTTCTTACTAACTCTTTGCTAAAGAGTTGGCCAATTGTCTTGTAGTTAAGATGAGCCAATCTCTTATGCCACTTGACACAATGAGAAGCATTATCATCAGCTACAAGACAGATGGAAGAAGCCTTGCTCTTACATACAAAATTAAGACAATATACATTTCTCTTCCTATACCCAGTCAGTATGATCTCTTGATCACTTGACCTTTTGATATGACATCCATCCTTAACAAATGAAATGTCATATCCTAAATCACTCAGCTGGCTTATGCTTATTAGATTGTGTTTCAAACCTTTTACATAAGCCACTTGGGTGATAGTAATTAGGTTAGTAGAAATGTTACCAAACCCTTTGATGATTCCTTTTTCAGATCCACCAAAGATCACTTTAGGTCCATCTTTGACAGATGTATACTCCTTCAGCAGCCCCTTTGTTCCAGTCATGTGCCTGGAACAACCACTGTCCAAGTACCATATAGGGGCATGGCCACTTGGACATTCCTGCAACACAGATTTACTTACCCTTAGAACCCAAGTAAGTCTTGGGTCCTTGGTTCAGGTTAGCATTAACAAAGCTATCATTATCTCTTCTAACAGGTAGACTATTATTCTTTCTAACACTTGTGTTATGCCAGCAGTCTAATGCAAAATGGCTTCTCTTACCACAACACCAACATTCAACCTTATTGTATCTAGATCTAGATACACCCTTGACAGAAGAATTTCTGTCCATTGCTGGTGCTGCAGCAGCTTCACCCACTGATTTCTTATAACCATTGGGTTTATGAACATAGATAGGCCTGTTGGCATTTACACCCTTGTTTATCAGAACATTAGTCTTAAAATGACCATGAATATCTTCATGATCATATTGGTTAGAAGGCACTTGCACCTTTCTAAACTTAATAGGGACTGAAAAGTTCAGTAGCTTGACAGGAGCTTTGCCTTTCCTCTTGAATTGGGCTGCCCTGGGGTTACCTTTGAATCCTAATCCTGCCTTACCCTTTTGAGTCACAAATTCATCTATCAAGGGTAAGACAGACTTTGGCTTAGAGTAACTAGCCACTAACTCCTTTTCTATTCTTAGTCTGGCCTCCAGACTCTTTACTTGATCATTGGTATAATTGATTGTGCCCTTCTGAATAATAGTAATATTCTTCAGTTTGGCAATTTCATTTAACTTTTGATCAATTACTTTTTCAAACTCAGTTGCAGCTACCTTTAGATCAGTAATTTCCTGAGCCTGAGATTTAAACAGGTTCTTGCTTTTCTTAAGGGCCTGCAACTAGTCCCCATACTTATCTATCAATTGATAGACATCTCCTTCAGATTCAGATGCATCTACATCACTTGATGCAGATGTAGCTGATTCTGCACTTGTACTACAAACAGATTTTATTGAAGGACATAGTACCTTACTAGGACCAGACTTATTCTGGTATATGTCTTCTTCTAATCCTGCCATCAGTCCCATGCATTGATGATCTTCTTGTTCATAGATGGAGTCTAGCAATTGCATGAACTCCTCTTCTTCAGTAGCAGCATACAGTCCAATATATGCTTCAGCTTCAGATTCTGATTCTGAAGTTGATTGATCTGTTAGGCTCTTTTCCTTCTTTGCAACAAAGGATTTTTCCTTCTTGCCCTTTTGATAAGTCTTCTTCTTGTCTGATGACTCCTTTCTCTTATCTGGACAGTCAGCCACTACATGTCCAGGCCTATTGCAACAATAGCAGACAATCTTTGAAGTAGTGGCCTTGCTGGGCATTGTTCTGCTCTTCTCTTTCCTTGATGACTTTTTCTTCTGATAATAGTCATCAACTTGCTGTGATGAGGAGGGCCTAGACTTCCACTGCTTCTTCTTTAAGAATCTCTGGAATTGCCTTGTAAATGCAGCAAAATCTGCATCTGACTCACAGCTTTCTGAACCCTGATTATCTGAATTTTCAGAACTAACTTCTGCAACTTCCTTAGGAGGAGATGATGATATCCTCCTATTCTTTCTAGTGGCTTCTGCCTTGAAGGCCACTGTCTTCTCTCTATGCTCTCCTTTTGAATTCTTTTCCTCCTTCCTCACCATAAGTTGCATTTCATAGGATAACAACTTTCCAAATAAGGATGGAGGAGAAATCTCTGCCAGTTTAGCCACTTCTCTTATGGCACAGATCTTTGTGTCCCAATCCTTTGTCAAGGATCTTAAAAATTTGTCATTCAGTTCATAGGTACTGAATACTCTTCCATAGGACTTTAACTCATTCACAATTCTATAGAATTTCTTATAGCATTCAGTTATGCTATCTGTTTTTCCTTGTCTAAAACTTTCATATTCCTGGTTGAGCATAGACTTCCTATCCTGTCTTACTTCTTCAGATCCCTCCATGTAGACAATCAAGGTGTCCCACATCTCTTTGGAGGTCTTGCAGTGAATCAGATTCTGAAATGTAGAATCATCTATGATACTCACAATAATATTCTGAGCTCTCTTGTCCATGGTTGCCAAAATGATTTCATCCTTGGTCATTTCAGAATAACTCTTTGGAGTTTGAATATTAGCATCAAGAAATGATACCTTCATTAGAATGAAGGGTCCTTCCTGAACTATGATGTATATCCTTGGGTCAGATGCTTCCATGAACAATCTGACTCTTTCTTTCCAAATTCCAAAAATTTCCTTCCTGCAGATGGGTAACTTCATTGACCCTAACTCCTTGTGATTTTCTCCAGAACCCATCTTCTTGAATCTTGATTCTGCCTTTCAGATCTACCTCAGACTGTTAAGTCCTTTTTGAGGAACCTCCCTCTGATACCACTTGACAGTTTTACTTTCAAGACAACCTAAACACCTAGAGGGGGGGGATGAATATGTACTAATGCTTGTTAACACTTTTTGGCAGAATTCAATTACAGAATTAAAACACACAGCATAACAGTTACAGAAATTTAACCATCACAGATTGCACACTGTTTTATAGTGGTTCCCCAAGGTCTGGGTACATCCACTTTCCCCCTTCACCTATCTAGCAGTATGCTAGATTCAGCCAAACTTCCTCTTTACTCAGATCCACAGATCCTATAGCTCAGAACCTGAAATGGTTCCTACAACTCAGGCTCAACAACCCTACCTTAGCCTTATCACAAAGCCTACAACTCAGAGAAGAACCTTCTCCTACACTCAGGCAAATAGCCCTACCACTCAGAGATCAACTCTCCTACACTCAGCCTTTATAACACAGGCTTACAACTCAGATCTGTATTGACAGATCCTACAGAAATTAGAAAAGAAGTTTTTAATGTCTTGCCTTTGTTGAGAGAGAAAAGAATAAGACAATTCTTGATCAGCTGATGAAATCAACTGAATCTGAGCTTTCTTCAAAGCTTCTTGAATCTGAACTTAGCTGAGTTGACTTCCAAACAGCTTCTTGAGAAACCAATGATGGCTTCCTTCTTCTTCTTCAAGTGGCTGGATCCCTCTCTATCCAACACCTTTGATGATACTTCTGAATTCTTGAAAGAACTCTACTTAGACTGATCCTGAGATCGTCTTCTTAGATCTTCTGATGAAGATCTTCTTTAATGCCTTGCACGTTCTTGAAGAGAGGACTTGTCTCTTAACTGATGTGTTGATTAAGAATTAATTTCGTCTTGTGTGTTGTTGTATTTCTTCTTCTGAATCTGTCTATTTAAAGATCTTCTTCATGGTAACCGGCTGATCCGGTTTCTAACTGACTTCTGACAAGTCTGACAGCTTCAGTTAACCTGTCATAACCCACAGCTGTCAAGTCTTCAAACAGATCCTGTGCCTTAGTCTTGGACAGCAAAGTGTTGAGACAGACTATCAGAAAATTGTCGAGACCAACTGTCTATATGTGTCGACGCAAGTGACTTTGGTGTCGACACAGCCTTTGATGATGTCGACTAGTTTGCCTTTAAGTCGACACTGCTTCTTCAGAACTTCATCTTGAGAATGAGTCGACACAGAGAATTTGTGTCGACTCAACACTTCATCTTTCTTCAGAAAATAACTTGGTCTTGACTTTGCAGTGTGTCGACACAAGTCCTGTGTGTCGACACAGTTGTTGTAGATTCAGAACTCAGTATGTGTCGACTCTGCCTTCAGGTGTCGACATAGTTGAGGTCGACTATATTTCTGTGAGTCGACACTGCTTCCCAGTGTCGACACAAATGTGGCCGACTATCTTTCTGTGAGTCGACACTGCTTCCCAGTGTCGACACAAATGTGGTCGACTATCTTTCTGTGAGTCGACACTGCTTCCCAGTGTCGACACAAATATGGTCGACTATCTTTCTCTGTGTCGACACAGCTTCCTTCAAGTGTCGATACAATTATTCTAAAGTGTCGACACAATTTCTTCAGGTGTCGACACATGGACTTAGAATAATTTCCTGTATTCTTTAATACTTCTTCACCTGCACATGTCAACTTAAAACAACATTAAATACACCTAGATGTATATCATTAAGCTAAGTTAGGCTTCTTCAAATCAGGTACACATTTTCCAATGTACCCAACACATGTCCATGACCTATGTGTCACGCCCGTGACCTAGGGCGTGACACCTTCGACGATCGTCGATCCCAGCGGGACGATCGTCGAAACGCAGAATTTGCGTCATGGCCATGTCACGCCCGTGACCCAGGTGTCACGCCCGTGACCAAGGGCGTGACACCTTCGGCGATCGTCGATCTCAGCGCGACGATCGCCGAGTATGGATTTTGCCTCATGACCATGTCACGCCCGTGACCCATATGTCACGGCCGTGACATAGGGCGTGACCACCCTTCGACGATCGTCGATCTCAGTTCGACGGTCGTCAAACCCAGAATTGGTCACCCGGGCTTATCACGCCCGTGACCCACATGTCACGCCCGTGACCAAGGGCGTGACCACCCTTCGATGATCGTCGATCTCAGTTCGACGATCGTCGATCTCAGTTCGACGATCGTCGATCCCAGAATTGGCCACCCGGGCCTGTCACGCCCGTGACCTATGTGTCACGCCCGTGACCAAGGCCGAAACGTCAGCCAGACTGGAAATTTCGGTAACCGACGTTGTAATCAATTCTGATTATGGGAAGTTACACCAGGAGTATTTATGGGCCGTTTCCTACTCTGATTATTTAATAAATTAAGGAAATGTTGGTCCAATAGGAAATCGCCACCTGGCAAACACCTCTTCATTTCCAGCATTTCAACTGCCTTTGCCATAACCGAAACGTCATTAAGAGAAATATTAATGGCCATGAACATTTCATCCTTTCCCCTCCCCACTTGTTGATCTATAAAAGACTCCTAAGAGCAAGAGTAAAAGGTTACACGCTCCATCAAACTGTTTCAGATTTCCCCCTTGCTGTTGAAGAATTTCCGGCGACGCCACCACCACGCCAATGGCTTCCCGACGCTCTGCACGCCTCCAGCCCGCAAACAAGGTCCTCCCCTCCCTCTTCTTCTGCGGATAGATCTTAGAAATCGTTAGGAGAGATATCGGGCTCAAAAGATCCAGATCGGGTGAGCGTTTTTAGGGTTTTCCGAAAATTTCGTGGTGGCGGGTTCACCGGAAACCGCCTCTCCAGCGGCCGTGCCGCCGCCCGACGGTAGCCCTCACCTCAACAGAGGTGATGGTGGTGGTGGCCGGCCAGTGAGACGGCTGGGTGGCCGGGAAATAGCCTTAGAAAAGCTACAGGAATAGTTGTTTTCTGATTCTGTTCTGGTTCGGGTGAAGAAGGAGATGAACAGTAACATTGCATTATATAATATATTGTATAGTTAGGAATTAATTCCCTTTTACTGTACACTAGGTTGAAACTGAAAATTATAGCCCGTAGGGGCTGAAACATAAAAAGTGGTCAACATAGAAAATGTAGCCCTTGAAGTCTACTTTAATTCAAAATTAATTTCACTCGATTTGGAGTCCTGGTTAGACCAACGCACCCTTTTTGGTGAGGTCTATCCATAGGGCTGTCTTGACCTTAGAAAAATTCCCCACTCCAATCCAGTCATCAAAATGACTTGAAATTTGGGGTGTGGCCTAATCTTACCTATATCTAGGTGCTATCCAAAAATGAGAATTTTTGGAGAATGTTTTTCTATAGTTTTTAGAAAAATTTAATAATCCTAGTATAATTTAATTAGATGGCTAAATGACTTCCAAATCCTCCCAAATTTTGGTGAGTGGTCCCTGGGTTTATCATTAGGTTCTGGTAAAAGTTTCATCTCATTTGGAGATGTTTTGAATAGGGTTGTGTTCAACCCTAGGATGATCCTTATAGGATAATTTAGGATCAAACACCCCCTTGGTATTTGAGTGGCCATATCGCCTCAACAGGGGCTGATATTTTGGTCACTGACTTTTTAGGGCATGACGCACCCTCCAATGGAGTTTGGAGTGGTTTGGTGTAGGGTAGCCCTAGAACCCTAGGGAAAATCCCTTAATGGTGGCTGTTGGGGTTGTGAAGGTCATGAGGTCAAATGACCTTGGACTGACTTAAAATTTGGTGGAGAGAACCATAGGGCCAGTATAGTTCTCTGGACAAAAGTTTAGGGTATTTGGAGACAGCTAGGCCACCTAAAATCCTAACCCTAGTTTAGCTCACCAACTTTAATTTGAATTATTAAGCTACCTAATGAACTTCGAATCAAGTAAAATTTGGGCAAAAGGATTTTCTGGTTAAAATAACCATGATATAATTTTATTGAGATTTTTGGATTAATTTATATAGTACTTAATTTACAACTCTAATTGTGCCCTAGATATTTATTTTGATGATTATGGAATTTCTATTCACTGGAATATTATGAAACCTTGGATTAGGGCATCTTATAGCATGTTATATCTTCAGTATTTTTCTTGGAAATTTTAACTAATTTTCTGGTAGATACTTCTTTAACGTATTAATTGTGATATGTAGTCAAAAATACAAATGATGTCCATTTACTATTTGGAAAATTATGAAATTGGGTCAGTGGGTGTTTCAAATTATGATAGTGACCCTATAATTTTCTTTGGAATTTTAGATGACTAAATACAGTACTTCCTTCATTAAGTTAAGAAAATTAGTACCTTGCATTAAAATAAATTTAGAGTTCAAATGTTAGAGAAACATTATGGTACTTGGTTTATGATGGTTTTAGGTCACTATATAGCTTCTATAATTTGCTTGGAATTTTTGGATATATATTTACAGTACTTCTTTCATAATATAGTAAAAGTGGCCTAAAATGGTAAATTATGAAATATAGGCATAAACATCTCTGGAATTTCTCAAAACTTGGAATTGCTGTTTAAATGTCTCATATGATTTTTACTGATTTTATGATGATTTATTGTTGCCTCATTATTGCACTTCATGTTCATACTAGGGCATTTGGAATCCTAGAATAAATAAATTAAATGCTCGATAAATAGGAAAATTTGGAAATCTTGGATTTACACTAATTATGTCATGGTAGACCTCCAGTAATTATTATAGGAGATTTGGAGGACAAATTGGAGTACCTCCCCTTATACTCCTCATGTACCTTAGGATGGTCTGCATATAGTAAAACCACGGAAACTGATCTAGAGTAATAATGAACTTGGGAAATGGAATTTTGGTAGTTGCTGGTTGGTTAGGGCAAGCTAAGATTAAGTTCATTATTGGAAGTCAGGATAAGTAGAGTGTGAGACTGGTTAAGGTTAAGTGGCGTACGAGAACGACGAAAGATCGTCCACCCCGGGTACGAGAGGAAGAGTCTTAAAACTCTAGGGTTAGATCAAAAGTAACTAAAAGGGGATCGGGTTAAGGGAGATCAACCAATAACAGTAAGTGCCTTGCGAAAGGAAACTTCGGGCCGTAATGCCGCCGTCTTGGTTCCTAGTGCCCCTTGAGAGCCCTTCACGGGGTATGCCGGGGGCAGTCCTGGGCTAACGTAAACCATAGGAATAATAAATTAAAAGAGCAACTAGTATAACTAGGGTTGCACATACACACACCTCGGTAGCTTGGAAGGTAGAATAATTGGTTTGGTTGCCATTCAGACGGTAGCTCTGAAGGTAGATGCACGGACGGGACTGTCCGGGGGGCCGAGGGCTCGAGGGTTGGAGTACAGAATAAAGGTGGTGGGTCTTCGGTATCTGATAGCCATTCACACCGACATCGGTACGTTGACTCGGCGGTGTGGGACACTTAGCCAAAGAAAGTCTGGTGGGTACAGCCAGCAGTAGTACGAGGATACTCTAGGTTGTGTTCTTCTAGGGGCGTACGGAAGGGCTAGGCCTGGTAGTGTGGATACCTGCCTAGGAGTGGGGGGCCTGACCCACTGTCTCCGTTTGCCACTACGGAGGTTCCTGGGAGTGAAGCTAGCTGCCCGAACAGGGGGAACTAAAGGTCTGTGCGCATAGAGTCGTGTGTGTGTGTTGCACTTGCATGAATCATGGCATAGCATATCACTACACTCATATTTGCATACAACCGACACCCCAACATATAAATCGGTATGGGACTTTTTATACGATGGGAGCCTTGCAGAAGACCCCTTAACTTATAAGTTTGTATGGGCATTCATATAAGTTAAGGTTACATACTTATTTACTTGCTTGTTTACTTGCTGTTCTCTAGCTGCCTTTTTATACAAATTGCTACTTATTAATTGCTCTCCTTATTACTTACTGCAGTAGGATTGTTAGACCTACTTCATTCTAAATAACTACTAGATTAGCTTCCTTGTCATCTGCTTCATTCTTCTCCACCTTTGTAGCTTCCCTTTCCTCCTCTCCGCCCGGTGCTTAGGAGCCGTGGGGGGGAGGGGTAGGGGATGATAGGGCTTAGTCTTTATGACTAATGGTTTTCGAACCACAACATTACAGGAGCTCCGGATGGGAGACAGGGACCAGCAGTCCAGGGACCAGCACCAGCGGAGTACGGTGCGCATGGAGGTGGGACAGTCTCGGTGCACCTGCGACCAGCTCCGTGAGTGATTAGTAGTTTTATAGCTTCCGCGATGAGTGATTTGTTGTGAGGACTCTGATGTACTGGGCTCGAGCCCATTTATCTATTTCCTGTTATTATCTATTGATGGACTGGATGTGACTTCACTTTTGTTTACATGTTTATGTGGACTTGTTTACATATTATGTTTAATTACTTCTCTCTCTTTGTGATCGAAAAGGGCTGACAGAATTGGCGTTTTGTAGTGGTTGCCTTCCCGTGAGTCGGTGCCACCGCAAAGCGGCAATTCTGGGCTAAGACCTCGGTGGTTTAAAAAAGAAAAAAAAGGGGGTCTTATAAGTGGTATCAGAGGAAACCTCGATCGAAGAGAAGTAGTCCACAAAATCTTGGGCCACCTCCGTGCGAGCTTAGTTTGCGGACAAACTAGCAGCGGAAGTAGTGGTGTGCCCATAAGAGAAATCACATGTGAAAGTCCATCCTAACTCTTCTTAAATTCCATTCATTCGCTCTTTAATAAATGGAATTTTTACTTGTAGCCTACGACGAACCCTACACCGCAGCAGGGGACACCCCAGGCTCCAAATGTGGTCCCGCCTCCGCTGGCTCCAGCCCCGTTCCAGCAGACAGAGATGGGGCAAACACTGACGGCCATTCTGGAGGCCTTCAGAGCTCAGCAAGCCCCGGCTCCACAGCCAAACCCCGGGGCCAATTGGATGACTGTCTTCCGGGGACTTTCCCCTCCATCTTACCAGGGGACGGAGTCTGCAGTACGTACGGAGGAATGGTTGGACACCATTTACGAGATGCTGGCAGGGATTCGATGCCCTACTGAGGAGGCAGTCGCTTTGGCAGTCTCCTGCTTAGAGTCACACGGAAAGAGGTGGTGGAAATCTCAGCTGGACACCACCTTTGCGGGGATGGACTGCGCTGATATTACTTGGGAGGAGTTCAGAGCAGCGCTCTTGGGACATTTTGTACCTCAGTCGGCGAGGGATGACCTGGAGGATAGGTTCCTGCAGTTGAGGCAGGGGAATAGGACTGTGGTGGAGTACTATCAAGAGTTCACTCACCTGGCCCGCTATGCGGACGCTTACCAGTTAGACGATGTTGGCTATGCCCGGAGGTTTTATAAGGGGCTGCAAGATGACATGAGACAGGCCCTCCTTTTCGTCTCAGAAGGGAGTCTGGCCAGGATTCTAGAGATGGATAAGAAGAGAGAGGCGGATCAGCTTACAGTGAAGAGCCGGAAGAGACCGGTTGATGATACAGTGATCGGAGGTCGTAGAGACCGTCCCCGGGGCCAGGTTATTGGGGAGAGAAGGAACGGGGATCAGCCTCGTCAGGATTTTGGCAGGAGCAGAGGAGCCAGGGGGTATTAGCTCCCCAGCCTATACAGATGCTGGAAATGCCAAGGACGGCAGAGTAGCCACCGGTATGCTATCAGTGCAACCAGCCGGGGCATATTAAGAGGAACTGCCCTGTGAGGCGAGCACCCCCACCAGCACAGCAGGGCGCTCCACCTCCCCGACAGTTTGGCGGACGAGGACAGGACCAAGGACGAGGATTTCAGGATCGAGGCCGCAGGCCAGAGAGGGAGCAGGTGTATGCTCTAGACCTGACATAGCCCCTGAACGCGGAGCAGGTTATCACAGGTATGGCAGTACTTTTAAATTTTTATCATATAAACTAGTATTCTAGACATAACCTGGTTAGAAATTAAGTAAAGACAACTGCAACAAGAATACTAAGACACTTAATTACCCCAGGCATAGTCTTCGTTAGCGGCAAGCCCGCTCACACCCTCTTCGACACTAGTGCGTCGCAATCGTTCGTGTCGGAGGATTTCGTGAAAGGACTGGCAGGTGTGGAGCCATTCACCGGGAAGATGATGAGGGTGCGCCTACCCGATGGATCAGAGATAATGACCTCTGCTCATTGCAATATGGAAGCGAGGATCGGCGGGAAGGCGTTTGAGGCACCAGCGACGGTTCTGAAGATGCCAGATTACGATCTGATCCTGGGCATGACTTGGCTATATTGGAACCATGCCCAGATCGATTGCGTGGCGAAGAGGATCACCGTGAGGCACGGTGACTCATTCATTATCATCGAAGGTATTATACCAGCACCCCGTACCTTACTATCGTTTGTGCAGGCCGCTAAGGCCCACCTGCAGGGGGAAGAAGTTTATCAGGTCCTTTTTGAGGCGGTCATGGCCAAGGACTCCATTACAGATATTCCAGTAGTGCGGGACTTCGCCGACGTGTTTCCGGAGAAGCTACCAGGGCTACCCCCACACCGAGAGAAGGACTTCCAGATTCAGCTCGTACCGGGGGCTAAGCCGATATCCAGAGCTCCCTATCGAATGGCCCCAAAGGAGTTGGTGGAATTTCGGAGCCAGCTTTAGGAGTTAGTGGAGGCCAGGTTCGTTTGGCCTAGCTCTTCACCATGGGGAGCTCCGGTGTTGTTCGTTAAGAAGAAGGACGTGACCCTTCGACTGTGCATCGATTACCGGGCTCTGAACAGGTTGACAGTCCGGAATACTTATCCCTTACCAAGGATAGACGAGCTTGACCAGCTGGAGGGAGCCCATTAGTTCTCAAAGCTGGATCTGAGGTCAGGGTACTACCAGCTTCGAATTCGGGAGGAGGACATCCCGAAGATGGCCTTCAGCAGCAGTTACGGCTTGTACGAGTTTACAGTGATGCCGTTCGGGCTCATGAATGCACCCTCCGCATTCATGACCCTGATGAATCGGGTGTTCGAAGAGTATCTGGACGTCTTCGTTATCGTATTCATCGACGACATCCTTATCTATTCAAGGACGGAGGAGGAGCACGCGAGACATCTGTCCTTGACCTTGGAGAAGCTGCGTGAGCATGAGATGTACGCCAAGTATAGCAAGTGCCAGTTCTGGCTAAAGGAGGTGGCCTTTCTGGGCCATGTCATCAGTGGAGCAGGTCTGGCAATGGATCCGGCAAAGGTCCAGGCAGTACGGTATTGGCCACCACTAAAGTCGGCCTCGGATGTTCGAAGTTTCTTGGGACTTGCCGGTTACTACCGGAAGTTCGTAAAGGGGTTCTCTCAAATTTCCCTCCCTCTTACATCTCTGACGAAGAAGGAGTCCCCTTTTATCTGGACGCCTCGATGCGAATCTGCCTTCCAGGAGCTGAAGGATCGTCTCACCTCGGCCCCCATCCTTGCTCTTCCATCAGGGAAGGAGGGATTCCAGGTGTATATAGATGCTTCCTATCAGGAGATGGGTGTCGTTCTGATGCAGAATGGGCACGTAATAGCCTATGCCTCCCGTCAGTTGAAGCAGCACGAGCAGAACTACCCCGTGCACGATTTGGAGATGGGGGCAGTCATTTTTGCTCTTAAGATCTGGCGACACTATCTCTACAGAGTACATTGCGATTTCTTCTCCGACCACAAGAATTTGAAGTACGTCGACACCCAGATGGAGTTAAACATCAGACAGAGACGCTGGGTGGAGTTTCTGTCGGACTACCAGTATATCATGCACTACCATCCGGGGAAGGCGAACGTGGTCGCGGATGCTCTGAGCCGGAGAGCCAGTACGACAGGAGTAGGCCCGCAGCTGATGGCCTTGGAGTTGGTTAGATCATTCGAGGAGATGCAGATTTCACTAGTGTCTGAGGATGACCCGGAGCTATACAAGGAGTACCAGGGGTCGATGGTTACTACTGATGATATTCGAGACCGCATCAGAGATGGTCAGATGCTGGATGAAAGAGCTGAGCCGATATTCCGAGCCTTGGAGGAAGGCACGACAGGAGATTACTCTTTGAGGGATGGGCTCCTGTGTTTCCGGGGCAGAGTCTACATACCAGCAGGAGGACGGATCCGGGAGGACATTTTGACGGAAGCTCACTGCAGCCGGTATTCGGTACACCCGGGGATCAACAAGATGGTAAAGGATTTGAAGAGGACGATGTACTGGCTGGGTATGAAGAAAGATATTACGTATTTTGTGACACATTACGAGGCCTGCCAGCTCGTGAAGGCGGAGTGTAGGAACCCAGCAGGCTTGCTGCAGCCGCTTCCGGTGCCGGAGTGGAAGTTTGAGGATATAGCCATGGACTTCATACATGGGCTACCTCGATCCCGTGCGGGGAATGACTCGATCTGGGTGATAGTGGACAGACTAACAAAGGTGGCCAGATTCATTCCAGTGGCAAAGGACACACCGGTCAGAGTATTAGTACGGAGGTTCATTGAGCAGTTTGTGCGTTATCATGGGGTACCCAAGACTATCGTTTCGGATCGGGATGGGCGGTTTACATCCAGGGAATGGAGGTCAGTCCAGGCCCATCTGGGTTCTCGATTGACATTCAGCACAGCTTTTCACCCTCAGAACGACGGATAGACAGAGCGCACCAACCGTACACTGGAGGATCTGTTGCGACTGTGTATTTTGGACCGTGGCGAGCCTTGGGAGAGATTGCTGCCACTGGTCGAGTTTTCGTACAACAACGCTTATCAGTCCAGCATAGGCATGGCTCCATACGAGGCGTTGTACGGCAGGAGGTGCAGGACCCCACTATCATGGGTTCAAGATGAGGACCCGGAGGCACTAGGTTCGGAGTTTGTGGGAGATACAGATGCTCAGATTAGATTGATCTGGGACAGGATGTTGGAAGCCTAGAGCAGACAGGCGAAATACTACGATGCGAGGCATCGTCAAGTGGAGTTCCAGGTGGGAGACCGGGTGTTCTTGAAGATATGGCTGATGCACGGAGTGTCGCGTGTGCATGAGCGGAAGAAGCTCAGTCTAAGATATATGGGGCCTTATAGGATCCTGGAGCGGATCGACCCCTTAGCCTATAGACTGGAGCTACCGCCGGAGTTAGCGGGATTACATGACGTCTTCCACGTCTCCTCACTTCGGAGGGCTCTGCTACGCCCTGAGCAGATGATATCCTCGGCAAATGGCCCGGTGGCCTCGAATCGGTCAGTCAACTTGGAGCCTATCCGGATTGACGATACAGCAGTGCGGGTCTTGCGACGGAAGAAGGTTCCGTTAGTCAAGGTTCTGTGGAACAATCATGGGCAGGAGGAGCATACATGGGAGCCACAGGACTTGATGCGGCAAAAATACCCGGAACTTTTTCGTCAGGTATACCTCACCACCCCTCTGGACAATCAATTTGCCTTCTTGTTTTAAACCAATAGGACTGAAATTTCAAGAATAGAGGCTAATCTTTTGTTTATTGGGGTGTATATACCTAGTTAATTAGGCGAATTAATCTTAGATTTGAAACCACACAAAGCAAACATAACGTAGAGATGTAGATTTTTTTTCAATTCTCATGGGATGTTACAAGCTGCTTTTTCCCGATTAGAGTCCCGTAGGCTTAACCTTGATTTCGGGGACGAAATCTTTGTTTTGTTTATTGGGATTTATAACATCCCTTTTTGGCTAGACCCCTAGGAGTCGGTTGGTCGTGATTGAACCCTAGGAAGCCCAAAAAACTGAAATAAATCGACCGAGAGTTCGGGTCACGGGTTGGTCACGCCCGTGACCTAGGGCGTGACTCCTTCGACGATCGTCGATCTCAGTGAGACGATCGTCGGGCGCAGAATTTTTCTACCCGGGCCTGTCACGCCCGTGACCTATGTGTCACGCCCGTGACCTAGGGCGTGTCACCTTTGACGATCGTCGATCCCAGCGGGACGATCGTCGAAACGCAGAATTTGCGTCATGGCCATGTCACGCCCGTGACCCAGGTGTCACGCCCGTTACCAAGGGCGTGACACCTTCGGCGATCGTCGATCTCAGCGCGATGATCGCCGAGTACGAATTTTGCCTCATGACCATGTCATGCCTGTGACCCATATATCACGCCCGTGACATAGGGCGTGACCACCCTTCGACGATCGTCGATCTCAGTTCGACGGTCGTCGAACCCAGAATTGGTCACCCGGGCTTGTCACGCCCATGACCCACATGTCACGCCCGTGACTCACATGTCACCCCCGTGACCAAGGGCATGACCACCCTTCGACGATCGTCGATCTCAGTTCGACGATCATCAATCCCAGAATTGGCCACCCGGGCCTATCACGCTCGTGACCTATGTATCACGCCCGTGACCAAGGCCGAAACGTCAGCCAGACTGGAAATTTCGATAACCGACGTTGTAATCAATTCTGATTATGGGAAGTTACACCAGGAGTATTTATGGGCCGTTTCCTACTCTGATTATTTAATAAATTAAGGATATGTTGGTCCAATAGGAAATCGCCACCTGGCAAACACCTCTTCATTTCCAGCATTTCAACTGCCTTTGCCATAACCGAAATGTCATTAAGAGAAATATTAATGGCCATGAACGTTTCATCCTTTCCCCTCCCCACTTGCTGATCTATAAAAGACTCCTAAGAGCAAGAGGAAAAGGTTACACGCTCCATCAAACTGTTTCAGATTTTCCCCTTGCTGTTGAAGAATTTCCGGCGACGCCACCACCGCGCCAATGGCTTCCCGACGCTCTGCACGCCTCCAACCCGCGGACAAGGTCCTCCCCTCCCTCTTCTTCTGCGGATAGATCTTAGAAATCGTTAGGAGAGATATCGGGCTCAAAAGAGCCAGATCGGGTGAGCGTTTCTAGGGTTTTCCGAAAATTTCGTGGTGGCGGGTTCGCCGGAAACCGCCTCTCCGGCGGCCGTGCCGCCGCCCGACGATAGCCTTCACCTCAACAGAGGTGATGGTGGTGGTGGCCGGCCAGGGAGACGGCTGGGTGGCCGGGAAATAGCCTTAGAAAAGCTACAGGAATAGTTGTTTTCTGATTCTGTTCGGGTTCGGGTGAAGAAGGAGATGAACAGTAACATTGCATTATATAATATATTGCATAGTTAGGAATTAATTCCCTTTTACTGTACACTAGGTTTAAACTGAAAATTATAGCCCATAGGGGCTGAAACATAAAAAGTGGTCAACATAGAAAATGTAGCCCTTGAAGTCTACGTTAATTCAAAATTAATTTCACTCTGTTTGGAGTCATGGTTAGACCACAGCACCCTTTTTGGTGAGGTCTATCCATAGTGCTGTCTTGACCTTAGAAAAATTCCCCACTCCAATCCAGTCATCAAAATGACTTGAAATTTGGGGTGTGGCCTAATCTTACCTATATCTAGGTGCTAACCAAAAATGAAAATTTTTGGAGAATGTTTTTCTATAGTTTTTAGAAAAATTTAATAATCCTAGTATAATTTAATTAGATGGCTAAATGACTTCCAAATCCTCCCAAATTTTGGTGAGTGGTCCCTGGGTTTATCATTAGGTTCTGGTAAAAGTTTCATCTCATTTGGAGATGTTTTGAATAGGGTTGTGTTCAACCCTAGGATGATCCTTATAGGATAATTTAGGATCAAACACCCCCTTGGTATTTGAGTGGCCATATCACCTCAACAGGGGCTGATATTTTGGTCACTGACTTTTTAGGGCATGACGCACCCTCCAAGGGAGTTTGGAGTGGTTTGGTGTAGGGTAGCCCTAGAACCCTAGGGAAAATCCCTTAATGGTGGCTGTTGGGGTTGTGAAGGTCATGGGGTCAAATGACCTTGGACTGACTTAAAATTTGGTGGAGAGAACCATAGGGCCAGTATAGTTCTCTGGACAAAAGTTTAGGGTATTTGGAGACAGCTAGGCCACCTTAAATCCTAACCCTAGTTTAGGTCACCAACTTTAATTTGATTTATTAAGCTACCTAATGAACTTCGAATCAAGTAAAATTTGGGCAAAGGGATTTTCTGGTTAAAATAACCATGATATAATTTTATTGAGATTTTTGGATTAATTTATATAGTACTTCATTTACAACTCTAATTGTGCCCTAGATATTTATTTTGATGATTATGGAATTTCTGTTCACTGGAATATTATGAAACCTTGGATTAGGGCATCTTATAGCATGTTATACCTTCAGTATTTTTCTTGGAAATTTTAAATAATTATTTCTGGTAGATACTTCTTTAACGTATTAATTGTGATATGTAGTCAAAAATACAAATGATGTCCAATTACTATTTGGAAAATTATGAAATTGGGTCAGTGGGTGTTTCAAATTATGATAGTGACCCTGTAATTTTCTCTGGAATTTTAGATGACTAAATACAGTACTTTCTTCATTAAGTTAAGAAAATTAATACCTTGCATTAAAATAAATTCAGAGTTCAAATATTAGAGAAACATTATGGTACTTGGTTTATAATGGTTTTAGGTCACTATATAGCTTCTATAATTTGCTTGGAATTTTTGGATATATATTTACAGTACTTCCTTCATAATATAGTAAAAGTAGCCTAAAATGGTAAATTAGGAAATATAGGCATAAACATCTCTGGAATTTTTTAAAACTTGGAATTGCTGTTTAAATATCTCATATGATTTTTACTGATTTTATGATGATTTATTGTTGCCTCATTATTGCACTTCATGTTCATACTAGGGCATTTGGAATCCTAGAATAAATAAATTAAATGCCCGATAAATAGGAAAATTTGGAAATCTTGGATTTAGACTAATTATGTCATGGTAGACCTCCAGTAATTATTATAGGAGATTCGGAGGACAAATTGGAGTACCTCCCCTTATACTCCTCATGTACCTTAGGATGGTCTGCATATAGTAAAACCACGGAAACTGATCTAGAGTAATAATGAACTTGGGAAATGGAATTTGCGTAGTTGCTGGTTGGTTAGGGCAAGCTAAGATTAAGTTCATTATTGGAAGTCAGGATAAGTAGAGTGTGAGACTGGTTAAGGTTAAGTGGCGTACGGGAACGACGAAAGATCGTCCACCCCGGGTAGGAGAGGAAGAGTCTTAAAACTCTAGGGTTAGATCAAAAGTAACTAAAAGGGGATCGGGTTAAGGGAGATCAACCAATAACAGTAAGTGCCTTGCGAAAGGGAACTTCGGGCCGTAATGCCGCCGTCTTGGTTTCTAGTGCCCCTTGAGAGCCCTTCACGGGGTATGCCGGGGGCAGTCCTGGGCTAACGTAAACCATAGGAATAATAAATTAAAAGAGCAACTAGTATAACTAGGGTTGCACATACACACACCTCGGTAGCTTGGAAGGTAGAATAATTGGTTTGGTTGCCATTCAGACGGTAGCTCTGAAGGTAGATGCACGGACGAGACTGTCCGGGGGGCCGAGGGCTCGAGGGTTGTAGTACAGAATAAAGGTGGTGGGTCTTCGGTATCTAATAGTCGTTCACACCGACATCGGTACGTTGACTCGGCGGTGTGGGACACTTAGCCAAAGAAAGTCTGGTGGGTACAGCCAGCAGTAGTACGTGGATACTCTAGGTTGTGTTCTTCTAGGGGCGTACGGAAGGGCTAGGCCTGGTAGTGTGGATACCCACCTAGGAGTGTGGGGCCCGATCCACTGTCTCCGTTTGCCACTACAGAGGTTCCTGGGAATGAAGCTAGCTGCCCGAACAGGGGGAACGAAAGGTCTGTGCGCATAGAGTCGTGTGCGTGTGTTGCACTTGCATGAATCATGACATAGCATATCACTACACTCATATTTGCATACAACCGACACCCCAACGTATAAATCGGTATGGGACTTTTTATATGATGAGAGCCTTGCAGAAGACCCCTTAACTTATAAGTTTGTATGGGCATTCATATAAGTTAAGATTACATACTTATTTACTTGCTTGTTTACTTACTGTTCTCTAGCTACCTTTTTATACAAATTGCTACTTATTAATTGCTCTCCTTATTACTTACTGCCGTAGGATTGTTAGACCTACTTCATTCTAAATAACTACTAGATTAGCTTCCTTGTCATCTGCTTCATTATTCTCCACCTTTGTAGCTTCCCTTTTCTCCTCTCCGCCTGGTGCTTAGGAGCCGTGGGGGGGAGGGGTAGGGGATGATAGGGCTTAGTCTTTATGACTAATGGTTTTCGAACCACAACATTACAGGAGCTCCGGATGGGAGACAGGGACCAGCAGTCCAGGGACCAGCACCAGCGGAGTACGGTGCGCATGGAGGTGGGATAGTCTAGCACCAGTGCACCTGCGACCAGCTCCGTGAGTGATTAGTAGTTTTATAGCTTCCACGATGAGTGATTTGTAGTGAGGACTCTGATGTACTGGGCTCGAGCCCATTTATCTATTTCCTGTTATTATCTATTGATGGACTGGATGTGACTTCACTTTTGTTTACATGTTTATGTGGACTTGTTTACATTTTATGTTTAATTACATCTCTCTCTTTGTGATCGAAAAGGGCCGGCAGAATTGGCGTTTTGTAGTGGTTGCCTTCCCGTGAGTCGGTGCCACCGCAAAGCGGCAATTCTGGGCTAAGACCCCGGTGGTTTAAAAAAGAAAAAAAAGGGGGGTCTTACAAAATAAAATCATCGTCAATCTCCTCAAGAAGAAGGTGGAAAACTTGAAGGGTAGCTGGGTGGAGTAGCTTCCTTCAGTTCTTTGGGCCCTGAGAACCACTCCCAACACTACCACAGGAGAGATCCCCTTCAAGTTCTCTCATGGCTGTGAGGCGGTGCTTCCCATAGAGTTTGAGGTCCGGACACCTCAGGTGGTCGAGGCAGAGGCCGGCAGGGAAGAATGGCGAGCTGAGAATGAGGAGGAGTTGAGACTCTCCCTCGACATGGTGGAGGAGCTACGCGACCTCTCTGTCGTCCGGTAAGAAGAAGTAAAGAGAAGAATGGTTAAGTACTTTGACAAGCACGTCATGGTCAAACAGTTCGCGGAGGGAGATCTGGTCCTAAGGAAGGTCGATGTCGTGGGAAGATCAGCCACAGTGGGGAAGATCAACCCTAATTGGGAGGGTCCATACATTGTACAAGAAAGATTGAAATCAGGAGGGTACTGCCTCCGGAATGTGGAGGGTGAGACCCTAAGTCTCACCTAGAGTGGTGACGACTTGAAATGTTTTTACCCTTGTACCCTGTAAGTAGTGTTCCATTTTCAAATAAGAGCTTCTCGATACACCTGTGCCCCCGCAATTATTAGCGCAAGTAGAAGTGTTCATTACCTAGACCCCGAGCAGATCCCACTGCCAGGCTCTTACCTAGCTGACAGGGATGGATGTAACTCGGAGGAGTCTGCCTAGACCCCGAGCAGATCCCGCTACCAGGCTCTCACCTAGCTGGCAGGGCAAGATGTCACTCGGAGGAGTCTGCCCAGACCCCAAGAAGATCCCGCTGTCAGGCTCTCACCTAGCTAGCAGGGCTAGATGTCACTCAGAGGAGTCTGCCCAGACCCCGAGCAGATCCCGCTGTCAGGCTCTCACCTAGCTGGAAGGGCTGGATGTCACACGGAGAAGTCTTCCCAGACCCCGAGCAGATCCCACTGCCAGACTCTAACCTAGCTGACAGGACTGGATGTTACTCGGAGGAGTCTACCCAGACCCCAATGGACCAGCAAGACAGAAGGTCTTGGTGAATGCGGCGCCTAAAGTTGGGACCAAGACGCTCAAACTATGGAGGCAAAAATCATAGTCGCCAAGACGAACTTGACGGGTCGGAGAGCCAGAAATGCCAACTCGAGCCTATGGTTTGGCGAGCTCCCGGAAAGCAACCAAGACGGCGAGAACTCAGACCACGTCGCGACCCCACGGAGCCAAGCTCGCATGGAGCCAGGCAGCTCGGGTGCGGACCTAGTTGGCTCTCCTGCTCTGCCTTGCGAATAGCAAGGTGAACCCGGACGAAGGACGTGTATCGCCGTTTACAGTTCGGCTAACTGGCGCTCCAATATTTCATATGTCCCAAATGAGCATGTGATCTAGCTCGCAAGACACGGGAAGGGAGACAATGAATGGTAAAATAAAGAGAAAACCACGAGTACAAGAAAGAAGAGATGGATTTACACTATAAATAATTATCTTAACAGAACAATTTCAGAGAATGCATTTTATTGATCAAAAAATTATAAATCCCGGGCCTCTGCCCGCGTTCATATTACAGCAAAAAAATCTAAAGCGAGGCGCGAGTACCTCATCAAGGCGAGCCCCCCGAGCGACGAAACCTCATAAATGGGATGGAAGGGACCATCGTCCGACTTCGGTACCGGAAGAAACAAGGTCAGTACCACGTCTCTCGCAGAAAGGTCCGCACCCTCACTCTTGATGAGGTCCGCCCGCCACAGCATTTGGAGGGTGAACTTCGCGGCACTAGCGGCGTTCTTCTGCATTAGCTCCTCCATCTCACATTCGGTATAATGCGCAAGCTGGCAATCGTTGTTGGAAGCTGGCGGAGCAGCCGCTGCGGATTCCAGCTCTCGCACCCGTGCCCGCAGCACCTCCATTTCTTTCTCCGAAATGGAGAGGGCGACATCAGCCGCGTCGACCCTCTCTTTCTAATGCTCTGCCTCTTCTTGTGTGAGACGGCGAGCCCCTTCCTTCTCATCCACCAACTTCTTGAGCGAGGGGGCGTTCTTCTCTACCCGGATGCATCGCCGGCCGACCATGTGGGCCAGCTCAAGACTACGGAGCTAAGCCTGCGCGCTTTCTTGAATCAGCGCCCGCGGCTTCCTCATCATAGATGGTAGCATCTTCCCGTGCGTAGAGGCCGAATGAGAAATTATAGGCCTCCCCGCCGATGGTATCCTGCTCCAGCCAGCTCGGCAGTAGTGTGGAGACGAAGAACTGGTTCACTTCCTTGTCCCATTGAAGGAGTGGGACGACGAGCTCATCTAGAGCCACCTTGCCGTAGCCGAAGTTATGGTGCCCTCTTAGCACCGGCATCGCGGCGGACTGAGCACCTTTTTGCGGCCTGGAGGTGCCATCCTCCCCGGCAGGAGAGCTGTCAGCCGGAGGGGCCGCGGGGGCGAGATCCCATGCTGGTTGGCCCACTGGGGCCTTACCTTTCTCACGAGCTGAGGAAGGCGCGCCGCTCGCTTTCTTTAGTTTATTGGGCAGTGGCGGCAGAGGAAGCGATCTGCTGCTAGGCCGCTTCGGGGGAGCTGAGGAAGTAGTCTCGCGATGATCGGCGGTGGCAGCTTCAGCGCGGGCGAGCTCGCTAGAAGAGAGCCACGCACTCTCTTAAGGGGGGTGCAAGGGGATATCCCACTCGTCTACGAAAGGGAGAGTCAGAATTTGAAGGGTAACAACGAAGTAAAAACGGAGAGGCGCGAGTAACTTGCCTCCCCCGGGCGGGACGGGGGTGAGGTTGTCCACGTTCCTATGAAGGAACGCAACTTTGAAGTTCTTCCCTGCGAAGAACCCGCATAGCTCTGCCTCATGGCCCCCCAGGCTAGGGGGCGGTAGCTCGCCTCGCTGAGCTGGATCAGCGAGAAAGGGACGTTCCCGAAGTCCCCTTTGACAAAGACAAACTTCTTTAGCCAAATGTGGCTATTATTGACGGTCTCTCGCACCTTGACTTGGATGCTGGAAAAGTAGGCGGTCCATCCTTATTCGCCCGAAAGGAGAACAGCTTGCGGAAGACCACGAGACTGAACTCGATTCTCTCTTTGCGTAGGAAGCATGCGAACCCAATCATCACCGCAACAGTGTTGGGGGTCATCTAGCAAGGAACGACCCCGAAGAATTTCAGTATTTGGCGGACCTCTGGCAATAGTGGAAGCCGGAGACCCGCCTTGAAATGCGCCATGGGGATGGCGAGTTCCCCCATAGAAAGGTCGTTGATTTTCTCCTCCACCCCGGGTCGCCTCGCCACGAAGCCCGTTTGTACGTAGTTACCGATGATTTCAAAGAACTAGTCTTCAGAAACGGCGGAGTGAGAGAAGTCAAATTAAGAGAAAGTCCAAGCACACTTACTCCGCCCATTCTCCTCACCACCACCACCATCCATCTCGCGAGAGTATTGCCGAGCGGGACGCCGGAGTTCTCGCAAAAATGGGTTAGTCGGGAGTCACAGGAAGCAGAGAAATCTAAAATGCGGTGGATGAGAGGGGCCGACAGGGCCTATTTATAGGAAGAAAAAACAGCGGGAAAATGTTCTACCAGAGGGAAAAGTGCGGATAGAAGAATATCCCCGACGGTTCGACTTCCGGATCAACCGCGGGTTTACATCAGCTCGCCAATGTGCCGCTAAGACCGTTCGACATCAAGATGCGCACGCCCGCGCCCATCCAAGAGACGAGCGAACCACGACTCGCACTTGCCAACTTAGATAATCAAGCCATTCAGATTCACAATCTGCAGGAACCCAGCTCTCTCCCGCCAAGACTAGACGAGCGAGCTGGGCGAGCCTGCTTAACAATCTCGCGCCCGCATAAATAAGGGGTAGGCGAGCAAGGGTGCTTCATCAGCATTCATCCAGAGAGAACTGAACAACACAAGAAAAAATAACATAGAACAAGCATTAGGCCCGTTGGCGGGCGAGGGGGTCTCGGATTATTACAAACATTAAAATGTCTCATGAAAAGGAAGTTCGCGACCCTACCATGTTAACTGGCCTAGAATGCGGGCAAGACCCAGCTCAGCCAATCAAAAGTGGGGAGGGGCAGGCGGCTCAGTACTGAATCAACTTCCACCTACCTCACCTCCGCATTCCGGATCGGGGCGGTATGCGAGGATAATGATACTCGCGAATCGCCTAAGCTGCTCCTCGGCTCGCGTAATGTGCACCCCCGGAGAAGTAACCCCATCTCCATCGGCTGGTCGTCTCTTCCCCTAAAGAACCCCCAATCTATCCTCCGTCTCGGCCTTGTCCATCTCTACCCTAGTTTAATCCTCCTGCAACAGTAGGGTGTGCTTTTGGAATAGCCGCGTTACTTGCCTCTTCATCCCCTCAGCATCCAGCGAGTCACCCAGGTACTCCAAAATATTATCCGTATTAGGGGGAGGTGAATACCCCTCGCTCATATCAACGTCAGAGGAAGAGACCACATCGAAGCCTGCAGTAGGGGGAGGATCAGGAGAAAACAATGATAAACGGGAAAGAGTAAAGACTCACTTGGGGTTGGCACGTCGCCCGCGCCAGCAGATGGCCGGGAAGATCCAGGTTAGCCCTGGAAGGGTTCCCCTTCAGGAATTATTAAGGTATTCCCCAACCCGGGAGGAAGCGGCGACTATAAACTCTCCGCAGGGGGGCGCCCCTAGCCAGAAGGGCTGGCGACCTGACCAATTGTCGGCGGAATGGAACGATCCAACTCCCCTCGAATGCCACCTCCGCCAGATACCACCTGTAATATTCCATTTCCGACCAGACCCCTAGGAGTGGTTTTGTCATGACTAGGTCATGCCAAAACCCTAGAAAGCCAAAGGAAGCCAAGTGACCCAAGCTCAGGGTGAAAATCACCTTGGTCTGCAAGTAGTAGATCAGATATTCACTTAAAATAGATTTCAGGGCGGGCGTTGAGTGCGTCGAGTGCACTCAAAGTCATAGGCTAGATGGCGTTGAGTGCGTCGAGTGCACTCAATGTCGTAAGCGGAATGGCGTTGAGTGCACTCAACGCGATTGTCTGAATGGCGTTGAATGCGTCGAGTCCACTCAACGCCATAAGCTGAATGACGTTGAGTGCGCTGATTGCACTCAACGCCATCTTGCCATGGGCTGAATGGCGTTGAGTGTGTCGAGTGCACTCAACGCCATAAGCTGAATGACATTAAGTGCACTGACTGCACTCAACGACATCTTGCTATGGGCTGAATGGCGTTGAGTGCGTCGAGTGCACTCAACGCCAAAAGTTGAATGGCGTTGAGTGCACTGACTGCACTCAATGCCATCTTACGTAGGCTGGATGGCGTTGAGTGAGTCGAGTGCACTCAATGCCATAAGCTGAATGGAGTTCAGTGCGCTGACTGCACTCAACACCATCCTGCCATGGGCTGAATGGCGTTGAGTGAGCTGAGCTTACTCAAGGCCGTAGGCTGGATGGCGTTGAGTGAGCTGAGCTCACTCAACACCATTATACTTAGATTATTTCCTGGCGATTTTGGTCTATGTGCTGGTTCAGCTGAACCAGGCCATTTCGAGAAGTGGGTCAGGATGTCTTAAATTAGCCGTTTCTCTATTAGGACCTAATTAAGTCTTATTTAAATAAATTTTGATCGGTCAAGTGGAGGAAATGCCACGTGGCCGACGGTTATGAAGGTGAACAGCCACGGCCATAGCCGAGAGTCGGCTTTCATGGCCACTAATGTCGCTTGAATGCCTTGGCATCATTTCACTCTTCTTTTAATGACTGGATTCAACTCCCATAGGGAAGAGGAGGAGTTTCCAGCCGTTACCTTGCTAGTTTGAACTGTGTTCATCCCCCCACCACCATGGCCGAAAATGCTTTTAAGGACCATTAATGGCCCCCATCAGTTAGACCTCCTCCCTCCCCCTTTTACTGATTTAAAAGCTTCCCTAGACCACAAGCATTAGTTTCCACACTTTGCCCGAAAGAGACGAGAGATTTCTGTGTGCTGTTGAAGAGCGCCGACGACACCTCCACCACTAATGGCTTTCCATCGATCGGCACGCCTCCAGCCAGCGAACAAGGTCCTCCCCTCCTCTCTCTCTACGGGTAGATCTTAGAATTCTTTAGGATTAAGAATCGGGCTCTACTGAGCCCGATCGGGAAGAGGTTGTCTTCCTAGTTTTTCCACAAAAACGAACCGCCGGGTTCGCCGGATTCCACCCCTCCGGCGGCTGCGCCGCCGCCTGGCGATGGCCACCGCCTCAACAGAGGTGGTGGTGGCAGTGGCCGTCAACGGAGGAGGCTGGTTGGCCAGCGGCAGCATATGGAATGCGCTCCAGGTCGGGCTAATCTGAGCCCTTAGCTAGAGGAAGAAGACGATCCCAGTGCTGTTGGATGTGCATCAAGATATGTGCTGATTAAATTTATTAATTCCTTTTATCCAAATTTCTGTCCTGTTTTCTGGATGATTTTTGAAATAATTATTAAAAATAGGTATACCCCTCTACTGGAAATATAACCAACATTAATGTTGTAGGCCATGAAGTCTAGTTTTATTTAAAATTTAATTGGACTCATTTGGGTAAGTGGTTCGACCACAACACCCATTTTGGTGGAGTCTATACCTAGGCTAGACCAGATAGTATTTTGAATGCCCCCACCAATCCAGCTATTAAAATGACCTGAAATTTTGGATGGGGCTTACTATCACCTATACCTAGAACATATTCAAAAATGTGGATTTTTGGGAAACATTTTCCTATAGGTTTTTGAAAAAATTAATAATACTTATACAATTTTATTAGGTGTCTTAAATAGCTCAAAACCCCCCAATATTATGGACGGTTATCTTGGGGGATGTCATAATACTCTGGTAATAATCTCAGCCCAATTGGTTTTGATTTGAATAAGTTTTGTTGTGACCAAAGTTTGGTCTCCTAAGGGATAAATTAGGGCAAGGAGTATTTGGGGCTTGGAAGAGCCAATTCTCACCCAAATGGGTTGGGACCTTGGCCAGAGCCCCATGATCAGTAAACACACCATCTCATTGAGTTTAAGATGGATTGGGGTGGGTTAGCTCTAGGACCCTAGTTCAAACCCTAAGGTTGGACTTTGGGGGTTTGTGAAGGACATAGGGTGATATGTCCTTGTATGGACTTGGTATTTAGAATAAATACTTGTAGGGTGGTTAAAGGCCCTAGGAAGTGATTGGGTAGTGGTTGGACACAAATACCCCACATAAACCACTTAATAAGTATTTAGGTCTTTACACCCTAGGAAATTTATAATGAGTCATGTGACCTTGATTAATAGTGAAACTTTGGCAGGAGTGTTTCCATAGTGATTTTCATGTCTGGGAATTTTGTTATGAATTTTAGATCAATAAATATAGTACTTAATTTACAAACCATCAAATTGTACTTTATACTTAGGAATTTCTTATGAATTACCACTCACTGTAATCTTATGAAATTTAGTCAGAGGACCTTTTATGATGTTATAAAGCTTTTTAGATTTTTGTGGAATTTTTGGAAGTCTTATTATATGGGTTGCTTCACAAAGTGATACTTTTCATTTAAAACCATTTGAATTAATTTTGGTACCTAGTAAGCTTGAAAAATTATGATATTTGCTCAGAGGTCCTATTTTGGCATTCTTAACATTCAGTAATTTTTCTATAATTATCTGATGATAAATTGTATTACTTCCTTCTTTATTCATGATGGTTGGATTTACTTTGGATTAATTAATTAGAAGACAAAGCATTAATGGAAAATTATGGAATTTGATATTGATTGTTAACTCTCTGTTATATAGTGTTCTTAAATTTCTGGTGGCTATTACATTAGAAAATATTATACATCATGTTCAATTCATGCATGGTTTGGATTGGAAAGAAATTAATTAAATATCAAACATATTAGGAAAATTGTGAATTACTTGATTTAGCCTAATCATGTCATGATAGACTCTCAATAAATAGCTTATGACATTTGGATAAACATTTTGGGTACTTCCCATTGTATACATCATATAGCTTAGGATGGTCTGCGTTTAGTAAAAACTGCAGGAATCATATTATGGTGCAAAATGATCTTAGAGAGATGGCATATTAGTATATTGATTTGGCAAGTGAATAAGAGGGGGTAGAGTGTTAGAATGGCTAGTGTTAAGTGGTGCTCGGGGACGACGAAAGATCGTCTACCCCGTAGGAGACAAAATGTCAAATACACTAGGGTTAGAACCAATATAACACAAGAAGGATTGAGAATTGGGTAATAACCAATAATATTAAGTGTCTTGCGAAAGGGAACGATGAGCTTAAGCTACCATCATAGTTCCTAGTGCCCTTTGAGAGCCCTTCACGGGATATGCCGAGGGCAGTCCTGGGCTAACGTAAACCGTAGGAATAATAAACTAAAAGATCAATTAGTATAACTAGGGTTTCACATTCACACACCCCGGTAGCTAGGGAGGTTTAATAGGTTGGTTTGATTGCCATCCGGATGGTAGCTTCAGAAGGTAGATGCACGGACGGGATAGTCCGGGGAGTCGGTGGCTCGAGGGTTTGAATACAGAATAAGGTGGTGGGTCTTCGGTATTTGACATTCGTTCACACCTACGTCGGTACGTTGACTCGGCGGTGTGGGACACTTAGCCAAAGAAAGTCTGGTGGATATAACCAACACTAGTACACCGATACTCTAGGTTGTGTTCTTCTAGGGGCGTACGGAAGGGCTAGGCCCGGTAGTGTGGATACCCACCTAGGAGTGGGGGGGGGGAGGGGGCGACCCACTGTCTCTGTTTGCCACTACGGAGGTTCCTGGGAGTGAAGCTAGCTGCCCGAACAAGGGGAACTAAAGGTTTGTGCGCATAGAGTCATTTGCATGAGTTGCACTTGCATGAATCATGGCATAGCATTTCACTACACTCATATTTGCATACAACCGACACCCCAACATATAAATCGGTATGAGACTTTTTATACGATGGGAGCCTTGTAGAAGAGCCCTTAACTAATAAGTTTGTATGGGCATTCATATAAGTTAAGGTTACTTACTTATTTTCTACCTTGTCTTTTATTAAATTTGCTGCTTATTTTACTTGTTTACTTTACTGCTCACTATTGTAGAACTGCTAGATTGTACCTTTCTTACTTAGCTAATATACAACATGAATAACTGCTAGATTAGTTCCACTGTCATCTGCTTTGCTTACTCTCCACCTTTGTAGCTTCCCTTTCCTCCTCTCCGCTCAGTGCTTAGGAGCCATGAGGGGAGGGGTAGGGGATGATAGGAATTAGTCTTTATGACTAATGGTTTTCGAACCACAATATTACAGGAGCTCCGGATGGGAGACAGGGACCAGCAGCCCAGGGACCAGCACCAGTGGAGCAGGGTGCGCATAGAGGTGGGCCAGTCTAGTTCCGGAGCACCAGTGAGCAGCTCAGTAAGTGTTTAGTACTATCTTATAGCTTCCGCGAGAGATTGTAGTGAGGATTTGATGTACCGGGCTTAAGCCCGTCTATATTCCATTTGTACTGATCTTTTGCAGTATTCCCTTTTATATATCTATGGACTTGCTGTGATTTTTATTTATATGTTATTCTGTGGACATAAATATATTCTTTTATAATTACTTCTCTCTCTTTTATGATCGAAAAGGCTGGTAGAATTGACATTTTGTAGTGGCGGCCTTCCAGAGTGTCGGTGCCACCGCAAAATGGCAATTCTGGGCATAAGACCCCGGTGGTTTTAAAAGAAAATAAAATCGGGGTCTTACAAGTGGTATCAGAGCAGACCTCGATCGAAAGAGAAGTAATCCACAAAAACCTTGGGCCACCCCCGCGTGAGCTTAGTTTGCGGACAAACTAGCAGCGAAAGCAGTTGTGTGCCCATAAGGGAAATCACATGTAAAAGTCCAATCGTATCCCTTTCTTATATTCCATTCATACGCTATCTAACAAATGGAATTTTCCTTGAAGCCCGCGACAGACCCTACTCCACAATAGGGGACACCTCCGACTCCGAATATGGTTCCACCTCCGCCGGCTCCTGCTCCGTTTCAGCAGACGGAGATGAGGCAAACACTGACGGCCATTCTAGAGGCCTTCAGAGCTCAGCAAGCCCCGACTCCACAGCCAAACCCCGGGGCCAACTGGATGAGTGTCTTCCGAGGACTTTCCCCTCCATCCTACCTGGGGACAGAGTCGACAGTTCGCACGGAGTAATTGTTAGACACCATCTATGAGATGCTTGCGGGGATTCGATGCCCCACTGAGGAGGCAGTTGCTTTGGCAGTCTCCTGCCTAGAGTCACATGGAAAGAGGTGGTGGAAGTCACAGCTGGACACCACTTTTGCGGTATAGATTGAGCATATATTACTTGGGAGGAGTTTAGAGAAGCACTCCTGGGACATTTCGTACCTCAGTCGGCGAGGGACGAGCTGGAGGATAGGTTCCTACAGTTGAGGCAGGGGAACAGGACGGTGCTGGAGTATTATCAGGAGTTTACTCACTTAGACCGCTATGCAGACGCTTATCAGTTGGACGACGCTGGCTATGCCAGGAGGTTCTACAAGGGGCCGCAAGATGACATGAGACAGGCCCTCCTCTTCGTCTCTGAGGGAAGTTTGGCCAGGATTCTAGAAATGGCCAAGAAAAGAGAAGCGGATTAGCTTACAGTCAAGAGCCGAAAGAGACCGGCTGACGATGTAGTGATTGGAGGTCGTAGGGACCGTCCTCGAGGCAAGGTTATTGGGGAGAGAAGGAATGGGGATCAACCCCGCCAGGAGATTGGATAGGAGCATAGGAGTCAGGGGGTATTGGCTCCCCAGCCTTTACAGATGCTGGAGATGCCAAGGACAACAGAGCAGGCACCGGTATGCTTCCAGTGAAACCAACAAGAGCATATCAAGAGGAACTGTCCTATGATGCGAGCACCCCCACCAGCACTTCAGGGCGCTCCACCTCCCCGACAGTTTGGTGGCCGAGGACACGACCGAGGATGGTATATCAGGGAAGAGGACACTGGCCAGAAAGGGAGCAGGTGTATGCTCTAGACCTAGCACAGCCCCGGAACTCGGAGTAAGTTATAGCAGGTATGGCAGTACATTTAATTCTTTCCTTCCTAGGAACTAATTTTCATAGGCATAGACTTGTCAGAAATTAAGAGAAGAAAAAAAAACTATAACTAGAATACTAAGACACTTAATCACTTCAAGCATAGTTTTCATCAGCGGCAAGCCCGCTTACACGCTCTTTGACACCGGTGCTTCGCACTCGTTTGTGTCGGAAGATTTTGTGAAAGGACTGACAGGCGTGGAGTAGTTCACCGGAAAGGTGATGAGGGTGCGTCTACCCGATGGATCAGAGCTAATGACCTCTACTCATTACAATATTGAGGCACAGATTGGCGGGAAGGCGTTTGAGGCACCAACGATGATCCTGAGAATGCCAGACTATGATTTGATCTTGGGCATGACATGTCTGCACTAGAACCATGCCCAGATTGACTGCTTGGAGAAGAGGATCACCGTGGGACATGGGGACTCCTTTATTATTTTCGAAGGTATTCTACAAGCCCCCTACATGTTATTATAATCTCTGCAGGCCATCAAGGCCCACCTGTAGGGGGAGGAAGATTATCAGGTTCTTTTTGGGGCAGTCGTGGCCAAGGATCCCATTTCAGATATTTTTGTGGTGCGAGACTTTGCCGACGAATTTCCGGAGAAGCTACCAGGGCTACCCCCACACCGAGAGAAGGATTTCAAGATTCAGCTCGTACCGGGGGCTAAACCGGTAACCAGAGCTCCTTATCGAATGACCCCAAAAGAGTTGGTGGAGTTTCGAAGCTAGCTTCAGGATTTAGTGGAGGCTGGGTTTGATCGACCGAGCTCTTCACCATAGGGAGCTCCGGTGCTATTCGTCAAGAAGAAGGACGAGACTCTTCGGCTGTGTATTGATTACCGGGCCTTGAACAGGCTGATGGTCCGGAATACGTACCCCTTGCCAAGGATAGACGAGCTATTTGACCAGCTAGAGGGAGCTCATTGGTTCTCAAAGCTGGATCTGAGATCGGGGTATGACCAGCTATGTATTTGGGAGGAGGACATCCCGAAGACGGCCTTCAATAGTAGATAAGGATTGTATGAGTTTATCGTGATGCCTTTCGGGCTTACGAATGCACCCTCTGCATTCATGATCTTGATGAACTGGGTGTTCAAAGAGTATCTAGATGTCTTCGTTATTGTATTCATTGACGACATCCTTATCTATTCGAGGACGGAGGAGGAGCACGCGAGGCATCTGGCTTTGACTTTGGAGAAGCTCCGAGAGTATAAGATGTATGCTAAGTTCAGCAAGTGCCAATTCTGGTTAAAGGAGGTTGCCTTTTTGGGCCATGTCATCAGTGGATCAGGTTTGGCAGTGGATCCGGCGAAGGTCTAGGCAGTACGAGATTGGCCACCTCTGAAGATGACCTCGGATGTTCAGAGCTTCTTAGGACTTGCCGGTTATTATCGAAAGTTTGTAAAGGGGTTCTCTCAGATTACCCTCCCTCTTATGTCTCTAACGAAGAAGGAGTCTCCTTTTATTTGGACGCCACGATGCTAGTCTGCTTTTTCAGGAGTTGAAGGATCGGCTTATCTCGGCTCCCATCCTTGCTCTTCCTTCAGAGAAGGAAGGATTCCAGGTGTACACGAATGCTTCCTATCGGGGGATGGGTGCCATTCTGATGCAGAACGGACACATAATAGCCTATGCCTCCCGTCAGCTGAAGAAGTATGAGCAGAACAACCCGATGCACGACTTAGAGATGGGGGCAGTTATTTTTGCTCTTAAGATCTGGCGACATTACCTCTACGGGGTTCACTGCGACATCTTCTCATACCACAAGAACTTGAGATACGTAGACACACAGAAGGAGCTGAATATAAGGCATGGACGCTGGGTGGAGTTCCTGTCGGACTACCAGTATACCATGCACTACCATCCCGGGAAGGCAAACGTGGTCGCAGACGCTCTGAGCCGAAGAGCGAGTACGTCAGGAGTAGACCCGCAGCTGATGGACTTGGAGTTGGTTAAGTCATTTGAGGAGATGCAGATATCACTAGTGTCCGAGGATGATCCAGAGTTATACATGGAGTACCTGGGATCGATGGTTACCACCGATGATATTCGGGACCGCATCAGAGATGGGTAGAGGCTGGATGCGAGAGCTGAGCCGATATTTAGGGCCTTGGAGGAAGGCACATAAGGGGATTACTCCTTGAGGGATGGGATCCTATGTTTCAGTGGCAGGGTTTATATACCGGCAGGAGGCCAGATCCTGGAGGACATCATGACAGAAGCTCACTACAGCCGATACTCGGTGCACCCGGGGATCACCAAGATGGTAAAAGATTTGAAGAGTACAATGTACTGGCCAGGCATGAATAAGTACATTACGTATTTTGTGATGCATTGCGAGGCTTGCCAACTCGTAAAGGCGGAGTGTAAGAATCCGGCAGGATTGCTACAGCCACTCCCGGTGCTGGAGTGGAAGTTTGAGGATATAGCCATGGATTTCATACATGGGCTACCTCGATCCCGTGCGGGGAATGACTCGATCTGGGTGATAGTGGACATGCTAACGAAGGTGGCCAGATTCATTCCAGGTGCGAAGGACGCTCTAGTTAGTGTATTAGTACGAAGTTTCATTGAGAAGTTTATGCGTTATCATGAAGTACCCAAGACTATCGTTCCGGATCGGAATGTGCGATTTACATCCATGGAGTGGAGGTAAGTTCAGGCCCGCCTGGGTTCTCGGTTGACATTCAGCATGACTTTTCACCCTCAGACCGACGAGCAGACGTAGCGCACCAACCGTATATTAGAAGATCTTTTGCGCCTGTGTATTTTGGACCGTGACGAGCCTTTGGAGAGATTGTTGCCGCTGATCGAGTTTTCATACAACAACACCCATCAGTCCAGCATAGGCATGGATCCATACGAGGCGTTGTATGGACGGAGGTGTAGGACCCCACTATCATGGGTTCAGGATGAGGATCCACAGGCACTCGGCTCGGAGTTTGTGGGGGATACTGATGCTCAGATTAGGTTGATCCGGGACATGATGTTGGAAGCCCAGAGAAGGCAGGCCAAATATTACAATGCGAGGCATCGTCAGGTGGAGTTCAAGGTGGGATACCGGGTTTTCTTGAAGATAAGGTCGATGCACGGAGTCTCGCTGGTTCGTGGGCGGAAGAAGCTCAGTCCGAGGTATATGGGGCCTTACAGGATCCTGGAGCAGATCGACCCCTTGGATTATAGACTGGAGCTACCGCCAGAGTTAGCGGGATTGCATGACATCTTCCACGTCTCCTCACTACGGAGAGCTCTACTACGCCCTGAGAAGCTGATTTCCACAGCAGACGGCCCGGTGGCCTCGGATCGATAAATCAACTTGGGGCCGATCAGGATCGATGACACGGCTGTGCGGGTCTTGCGACGTAAGAAGGTTCTGTTAGTCAAGGTTCTGTAGAGAAATCATGGGCAGGAGGAGTATACATGGGAGCCACAGGACTTGATACAATAAAGTACTCGGAACTCTTCGAGTCGGTTATACCTTAAACCATAGGGATCTTACAATTTCTTCTATTCCAGTAGAAACCCCCGTAAGCTTAACCTTAATTTCGGGGATGAAATTTTAAATTTTTGTTTATTGGGATTTGAAACATCCCATTTCCGACCAGACCCTTAGGAATGGTTTTTTCTAGACTAGGTCATGACAAAACCCTAGAAAGCCCAAGGAGGCCAAGTGACCCAGGCTCAGGGTGAAAATCACTCAACGTTGTAGGCTGGATGGCGTTGAGTGAGCTGAGCTCACTCAATGCCATTGTACTTAGATTATTTCCTGGCAATTTTTGTCTGTGTGCTGCTTCAGCTGAATCGGGCCGTTTCGGGAAGTGGGCCAGGATGTCTTAAATTAGCCATTTCTCTATTAGGACCTAATTAAGTCTTATTTAAATAAATTTTGACCGGTCAAGTGGAGGAAATGCCACGTGGCCGACGGTTATGAAGGTGAACAACCACGACCATGGCCGAGAGTCGGCTTTCATGGCCACTAATGTCGCTTGAATGCCTTGGCATCCTTTCACTCTTCTTTTAACAGCTGGATTCAACTCCCCTAGGGAAGAGGAGGAGTTTCCAGCCGTTACCTTTCTGGTTTCAACCATGTTCATCCCCACACCACCATGGCCGAAATGGCTTTTAAGGACCATTAATGGCCACCATCAGTTAGACCTCCTCCCTCCCCCTTTTACTGATTTAAAAGCTTACCTAGACCTCAAACATTCGTTTCCATACTTTGCCTGAAGGAGACGAGATATTTCTGTGTGTTGTTGAAGAGCACCGGCGACACCTCCACCACTAATGACTTTCCGTCGATCGGCACGCCTCTAGCCCGCGAACATGGTCCTCCCATCCTCTCTCTCTACGGGTAGATCTTAGCCTTCTTTAGGATTAAGAATTGGGCTCAATTGAGCCCGATCGGGAATAGGTTGTCTTCCTGGTTTTTACGCAAAAATGAACCGTCGGGTTCGCCGGATTCCACCCCTCCGCCGACTGCGCCGCCACCCGGAGATGGCCACCAACTCAATGGAGGTGGTAGTGGCGGTGGACGGCTAGGGAGGAGGCTGGTTGGCCAGCGGTAGCGTCTGGAATGCACTCCAGGTCGGGCTAATCTCAGCCCTTGGCTGGAGGAAGAAGACGATCCCATCGCTGTTGGATCTGCATCAAGATGTGTGCTGATTAAATTTATTAAATCTTTTTATCCAAATTTCTGTCCTATTTTCTAGATGATTTTTGAAATAATTATTAAAAATAGGTAGGCCCCTTTACTGGAAATATGACCAACATGAATGTTGTAGGTCATGAAGTCTAGTTTTATTTAAAATTTAATTGGACTCATTTGGGTAAGTGGTTCGACCACAACACCCATTTTGGTGGAGTCTATACCTAGACTAGACTAGATAGTATTTTGAATGCCCCCACTAATCAAGCCAACCAAATGACCTGAAATTTTGGATGGGGCTCACTATCACCTATACCTAAAACATATCCAAAATAAGGATTTTTGGGAAACATTTTCCTATATTGTTTGGAAAAAATTTAATAATCTTATACAATTTAATTAGGTGTCTTAAATAGCTCAAAACCCCCCAATATTTTGGAGGGTGATCTTGGGGGATGTCATAAGGCTCTGGTAAAAATGTCAGCCCAATTGGGTTTGATTTGAATATGTTTTGTTGTGACCAAAGTTTGGTCTCCTAAGGGATAAATTAGGGCAAGGAGTATTTGGGGCTTGGAAGAGCTTATTCTCATCCAAATGGGTTGGGACCTTGGCCAGAGCCCCATGGTCAGTAAACACACCCTCTCATGTTGTTTGAGATGGATTGGGGTGGGTTAGCCCTAGGACCCTAGTTCAAACCCTTAGGTTGGATTTTGGGGGTTTGTGAAGGACATTGGGTGATATGCCCTTATATGGACTTGATATTTAGAATAAATACTTGTATGGTGGTTAAAGGCCCTAGGAAGTGATTGGGTAGTGGTTGTACACAAATACCCCACCTAAACCACTTAATAAGTATTCAGGTCTTTACACCCTAGGAATTTTATAATGAGTCATGTGACCTTGATTCATAGTGAAACTTTGGCAGGAGTGTTTCCATAGTGATTTTCATGTCTGGGAATTTTTTATGAATTTTAGATCAATAAATATAGTACTTCATTTACAAAACCACATATTGTACTTTCTACTTAGGAATTTCTTATGAATTAACCACTCACTGGAATCTTATGAAATTTAGTTAGAGGACCTTTTATGATGTTATAAAGCATTGTAGATTTTTGTAGAATTTTTGGAAGTTTTGTTATATGGGTTGCTTCACAATGTGATACTTTTCATGTAAAACCATTTGAATTAATTTTGGTATTTTCTAAGCTTGAAAAATTATGATATTTTCTCAGAGGTCCTATTTGGTCACGCTTAAGATTCATTAATTTTTCTATAATTATCTGATGATAAATTGTATTACTTCCTTCTTTATTTATGATGGTTGGATTTACTTTGAATTAATTAATTAGAAGCCAAAGAATTTATGGAAAATTATGGAATTTGATATTGTTTGTTAACTCTCTATTATCTAGTGTTCATAAATTTCTGGTGGCTATTTCTTAAGAAAATATTGTACATCATGTTCAATTCAAGCATGGATTGGATTGGAAAGAAATTAATTAAATATCAAACAAATTAAGAAAATTGTGAATTACTGGATTTAGCCTAATCATATCATGATAGACTCCCAGTAAATAGCTTATGACATTTGGATAAACATTTTGGGTACTTCCCATTATATACGTCATATAGCTTAGGATGGTCTGCGTTTAGTAAAAACTGCAGGAATCATATTATGGTGCAAAATGATCTTAGGGAGATGCCATATTAGTATATTGATTTGGCAAGTGAATAAGAGGGGGAAGAGTGTTGGAATGGCTAGTGTTAAGTGGTGCTCGGGGACGACGAAACATCGTCTACCCCGTAGGAGAGAAAATGTCAAATACACTAGGGTTAGAACCAATATAACATAAGAGGGATTAAGAATTGGGTAATAACCAATAATATTAAGTGCCTTGCAAAAGGTAACGATGAGCTTCAGCTACCATCATAGTTCCTAGTACTTCTTTGAGAGCCCTTCACAGGGTATGCCGTGGGCAGTCCTGGGCAAATGTAAACTGTAGGAATAATAAACTAAAAGATAAATTAGTATAACTAGGGTTTCACATTCACACACCCCGATAGATAGGGAGGTTGAATAGGTTGGTTTGATTTCCATCCGGATGGTAGCTTCGGAAGGTAGATGCACAGACGGGATAGTCCGGGGAGCCGGGGGCTCGAGGGTTTGGATACAGAATAAGGTGGTGGGTCTTCGGTATTTGACATTCGTTCACACCGACGTCGGTACGTTGACTCGGTGGTGTGGGACACTTTGCCAAAGAAATTCTAGTTGATATAGCTAGCACTAGTACGCGGATACTCTAGGTTGTGTTCTTCTAGGGGCGTACGGAAGGGCGAGGCCCAGTAGTGTGGATACCCACCTAGGAGTGGGGGGCCTGACCCACTGTCTCCATTTGCCACTACAGAGGTTCCTGGGAGTGAAGCTAGCTGCCCGAACAGGGGGAATTAAAGGTCTGTGCGCCTAGAGTTGTGTGCGTGAGTTGCACTTGCATGAATCATGGCATAAAATCTCAATACACTCATATTTGCATACAACCGAAACCCCAACGTATAAATTGGTATGAGACTTTTTATACTATGGGAGACTTGTAGAAGACCCCTTAACTTATAATTTTATATGGGCATTCATATAAGTTAAGGTTACTAACTTACTTGTTTTCTGCCTTATCTTTTATTAAATTTGCTTCTTATTTTACCTGTTTACTTTACTGCTCACTATTGTAGAACTGCTAGATTGTACCTTTCTTACTTAGCTGATATACAACATGAATAACTGCTAGATTAGTTCCACTGTCATCTTCTTTGCTTACTCTTTACCTTTATAGCTTCCCTTTCCTCCTCTCCGCTCGGTACTTAGGAGCCATGGGGGGAGGGGTAGGGGATGATAGGACTTAGTCTTTATGACTAATGGTTTTCGGACCACAATATTACAGGAGCTTCGGATGGGAGACAGGGACCAGTAGCCCAGGGACCAGGTCAAGCAAAGCACGGTGCGCATGGATGTGGGCCAGTCTAGTTCCGGAGCACCAGTGAGCAGCTCAGTGAGTGTTTTGTACTATCTTATAGCTTCCGCGAGAGATTGTAGTGATGATTTGATATAATGGGCTTAAGCCAGTCTATATTCCATTTGTACTGATCTTTTACAGTACTTCATTTTATATATCTATGGATTTGTTTTGATTTTTATTTATATGTGATTATGTGGACATGACTATATTCTGTTATAATTACTTATCTCTCTTTTATGATCGAAAAGGCCGGCAGAATTGGCATTTTGTAGTGGCCGCCTTCCTGAGTGTAAGTGCCACCGCAAAACGGCAATTCTGGGCATAAGACCCCGATGATTTTAAAAGGAAAAAAAATCAGGGTCTTACACCACCTGCGACAAAAAGAATCAGGGGCGAAAAGACGAATCAAGTAGGAAGCTCGCATACTGCATGGGCGACCGCAGCACCGGCCGCCGAGCTAGACCCTGGGGGGACGTTCGCAGGAGACCTCCTAATCATTCTCCCCTTTACCATCCTAAAAAGGGGGCTGGGCGACCCACGCGCCAACTACGGAGCTGCATCAAGGGCATGCTCTCTGGTTCCCTCCGCCGCGGCTGCCAGACGCGCTCGCACCTCCTCGGACACAGGCATCGCTCAGGTATAACTCACAGTAGAGATCAGAAGAAGGTAGGGCTTTTTCCAAAGGTCCGGTGGTATATTATAGCATGACGGTGGGACCCACTAGAAGATTCTCTCCAGCTAAGCAAAGCACTAACCGAACACGTGGGTTGGATGATTCTTTCCGAGCTTGGCCAAGCTCAAAAAGAGCGGGGATTGTGTGGAACCCTGTCTTCGCCGAGTGGGTCAACCAGGCCAAAACGGGCAAATGTACAACCCCGTGTTCACCGAGTGGGTCAACCAGGCCAAAACGGGCGAATGTATAACCCCGTTTTTGCCGAGTGGGTCAACCAGGCAAAAATGGGCGAATTCAGAATGACCAGCTCGCGGTCGCCAAAATTAGAAGGGTGAGTTGGGCGAGCTGGGCCACCTGGCCCGCGCCCACCTGAAGTTCGTCGATGTGGACCCGACCTTCGTTGAGCTAACCTCCAGTCCCGAAGAAGCAACCCCGGGCGGCCAGCTCGCTCTCACCGAAGCTAGGCGGGCAAGCTGTGCAAGCTGGCCCGCCCAACCCGCTCTTCCATAGGAGACTTGGCCCCCAGCCCGCCTCAGAACAAGGGTTGGCGGACTATGAAGACTTAGCTCGCACTCGCCTGAGGAGGGAAGGCGAGCTGTGGGAGCCAGATTGCATCCGCCTCAGCGAGATGGCGAGTTGCGGTGAGTCGACCTCCAGATCCTTGGAGTCTGTCCAATGGGGCCCAGCAGCCAAATTACCTGGGTGCCCTTGTAGGGGGTGACAATATCCATCTAGAACAGTGGAGTTACGATGTTGGCATACCCAGTTGGGTTGCACATAGCTGTTCAGAACATCGAAGGTTGGCTATTTGCAGGCCGTTTTCAAAATCTTATAAATAGGACCCAAGGGGCACCTCAGAAGGCACGCTTACTGGATCCCAGACCTTCTTGCGCTTCTTGAGGTAGCCTTAGCTTGGTATTTGGCTAAGGGAGGGGAAGCACTCTAAGATTTTCCAAGTTTGTGGTGGGATCTCTGCGCCGAGCCCTTGGATCTTTTCCTTTTGTTTCCTTGTCATTTTTCTTGCAGGAGAGAAGTAGGCGCTCGACCACCCCTTCCCCAAGGGTGAACTCCACAAGGGACCGAATTCTCGGTTCAAACACTCGGCCTCCTCCTTCATACTTGAGCTTCAAGAAGGGTTTGACCTAGCTTTCATCATCAAGCTCAGAGAAGGTTGTGTCATCCTCTACCGGATCGTGACACAAAGAAGACAGGTCCATTGGGAGTTAGTGACAACCTCCTCTACCACGGATGCAGTTGAGGACCGAGCTAGGACACAGATTGATAACCCGACGATTCCTTCTGTGAATCCTCAGTAAAACTTCAGATCCGGTCAATTTTGCAATGTCTTCTTCTCTTATTGTTGATAGTGTAGTTTGATCTCTTTGTATTGGATGAAGTGTGTTTAATTTGATATACGTTTATGTACAATCATGTCTATGTGATTTTATGTTCACGTTATTTGTTTGAGGTGCGCCATTATCCATCCTCCACCACATAGTGCCGCACTAGCAATTGCTAGTGGCGTGCGTATCGAAGAGGTGCTCACGACCCTCATTTCGCCATTCTCACCACCTCATCCGCAATCCTACACGTCCATCCGCCTAGCGATTCGGTGCATAGCAGCTCGTGTAGTTTTCCATCCGTCTGGCGAAGCATTGCATAGAGGCATTGCATAGGAGTAGTTTATTAGTGTTTTACTTTCTTTTTCTGCCGTTCTCACCACCTCATCCGCAAGCCTACTCATCCATCCGCCTAGCGATTTGGTGCATAGCGGCCCGTGTAGTTTTCCAACTACCTGGCGAAGCATTACATAGGGGCGTTGTATAGGAGTAGTTTATTAGTGTTTTAATTTCTTTTTCCTCTATTCTCACCACCTCATCCACAAGCCTACTCGTCCATCTGCCTAGCGATTCGGTGCATAGCGGCCCGTGTTGTTTTCCATCCGCCTGGCAAAGCATTGCATAGCGGTATTGCATATGAGTAGTTTATTAGTGTTTTACTTTCTTTTTCCGCAAACAATCAAAACCCCCTTCGTAAACACCGACCTAAGGACTTCAATCTCAAGTCCTCCTCAAAATTAACTCCACTTTACTGTGTTCCTTGAGATATCGATACTTGGGAAAATTCGCCCATTTTATATTACTTGTGCGACCGGAACACTTTCCGTAGACTGCATCAAGTTTTTGGCGTCGTTGCCTTGGAACACAGTCGTGTGAGTTTTTGGAGAGGGAGATAGGAGATAGAAGCCCTTTTCCATTTGTTCATATCATATTTCTTCTTTGCTTTAGTTTTTAGAATTTGTTGCTTATTTTTCTTTGTTCCTTTTCTATTTTTGGCTTAGCAGGCGGATCCGTGTTACTTTTTATTTTCAGTTGTGTAGCACCTTTGCTGCAAATATTTTTGTTCGTAATGTATTCTATAGCTGAGTTCCATCTCTATGACACTTTGTACCAATACATTGACGCCTTGGCTGTTTTAAATGCCGAGCATTGTATTAAGTGTTTGATATGCCAATGTATAAGCCATATGGTGAAGGATTGCCCTCGTTTGTGCGAGCCTTATCCCTCTGAGGGCGTGTGCGCAATAACCCCCAATTTACGGAGGACTACTATGGACATGCCTATCAGGGAATTGCCTGGCCCATACACTTACATTGCACATCATGCTCGTTCCTTGCCCGTTGAGATTACCGAACAATCTCTTGCCACGTACCAGTCTTTTATGGGTCCCTCGCTCCCATTTTACGAGCTTCCCTTGAGTTATGACGATCACTCTGGTGTTAACCAAGGAAAGGGGATTAGGAACTCATGGGCACTCCTGTATGGGATGATGAGATTATTCCCGTTAGCGGGGAGGTGTCAGCGGATGATTTTTGCGATGGGGCCTGCTCATTCAATGCCTAGTTTCGAGAGCAGTTTTGGCCCTCCTCAATTTTTGCATGTTGGTGCAACTTCATTTTTGTGTGAGTCGGCTGATGATGTTGTATTTTTGGATGATTCGGTGCCTGAGGTTGTGCCAAAGTGGGATGAGGACTCTACTATCTCCGACGGAGAATGTCGATCTTCGGAACTCTATGACGCTCCCCGGTGGGATGAGGAATATCCCCTTTCTGATGCGGAGATTTTCACCTCCTTATTGGATGAGGCGGTCCCTCTTACCACCGCGGACCTTAAGTTCTTCTCTTCCCCACGATATGACTCACATGATACCGACGATGATCTGTGCTCGGATCCTGCTGAGAGTGATATCGGGACCACTCTCCCATATTTTGCGTGTTTTAGTTTTTCCTCTCATTTATTTCTTGACCCCCTTCATTATCTGAGCAAGTGCAGGTTGAGTCTCCACGGGTGTGTTGGGATGACGACGCGCCTTGTGCTCATGATGATGACGAGTGCATCTGCCAGTGCGAGAAGGTTTCTACCTCCTTCACAGTGGAAGTCATGTCGTCTCCATCGCCTCCTACGGACCTGCGGTGGATTATGCCTTGCTAGGCAAGGATTTAGCTGGTGATGAGATGAGCGAGGACCAGTTCTCCTCCTCCTCTTATTTCTTATTTCCTCTACCTGTGTTAGACAGGTATTATTATTTAGGTAGAGGGGTAACTGTTTTATCGCCGTATCGGTACACATTACCGAAACGGATAATGGAACAGTTACCTGTGCACTTTTCTTCTCATAGGCCCATTAGCTAGAAATGTATAGAAATTAATAAGTCGTGCTGGGAGGACAATAACCCCAGTAGTTATCTTATATTTCCTGCATTTTTATTTTTCATGTCTATCTTAGTTTTAGTATTTCTTTGTATTTTGTCTATTTTTCTTTTATTTTTGCGGAGCTCACCCCTGCAGGTATTCATGGCAAATTCGTATTGGCGGGGTTGTGAATTTTTGTTTGGCGGGCCTGCTTCTATTTTTCACGCGTCTTTTGGTATGCTCACTGGCTGAGCATTGGGTAACCTCTTCCCTTGTCTCTATCTGATTTAAATTTCTATATCATATGATGTGTAGCTTAGTTTAAGTCTGAGCGAGAGCCAGTATTTGTTACATTTTGCATGCGCACATTTCATTTACATACTAGAAGCCTTTATTGTTTTATTTTGATTAGTTCATTGCATCGCACACTACTGCACCAACATAAGTGTGTGCTTAGTTATTTGCGTGCTGCGAGTTAAACTCGTTTCTTTTATATGATTTGGGAAAATTATTGTGCTGGCATAGGATTATGAGATGGAGTAAAATGTTGACTCCTGTAGTGCTCCTAGTCGAGTGCTCTCGTCTTGTGTAGAAATTGGAGTAGATTTAATTTTTCTGTATGCTTATAGTTTTATATTTTTCTAATTGCGTAAAGACTTTTTATTATACTCAAAATTTGGTGAATCTAGTACGAATCAAACGGTAGTGTAGGGATGTGTGTAGCCATCACTAGACACGTTTTGTTCAAGTCGGGAGGAAGGATCATCTTTCTTGGTGGTAAGAACTTGCCCCAAGCTACTCTTGAAGCATTGGTGCATGGTTAGTCAAGCGTGAGCGTGATGTAGGCCATCATGCTGTCCCGGTTGAGCTTTGTACCGTTCCTAACGTCTTATCCTCGCTAGCCCTATTGTGCCTACACCTTCTTCTAATTCAGCTCCACCATTATTTAACCAAAGCCTCATAGACGATCCTAGTCACACACCCAAGTAGAGCTTTAAAGTTTTACATTTTCATTTTGGGGTGTTGATGTGGTGTATTCCTTGAATATGTGGATGTGCTCTAAAGTTTTTATTTACTGAAATTGTTAAAATAAAAAGATGATTTGAAAAAATATATAAAAATTAATTGTGAAAAAGAAAAGTGAAAAGAAAAAGTATAATTGAAAATTCTATTTGAGATGAGATTGTATTTGGAGTAGCACACACACCCATATTTTAAAAATTAAGTCTGGGGGTGTGGTGTACCCACATGTATTTTGGTTAGCGGGTAGATTCTTTTTTATGCTAGCTAATTTGGGTTAGGTGTGTAGCCTTCTTATTTATCTATTTTTACCTAACCGAAACCTAAGCCCCATCTCTTCACCTAAAGTCCTACGGATTCACGCTTGAGTCGAACTAGTACCGTGGAGAGAGTGTGAACGGGCAAGCGTATGGTCCCCGATATTGATGGATTTCTTTGGAGGTGATCCTGAGCCCCGGTCTTTGGCAATGCTCACCTGAGTGGCCTTCCTACTTTCTCCCTACGCGTGACCTTAAGATTCACCGTGATTCCATTTTTGAGTAGTAATAAAATATTGATACGCATTGTGAAAAGTATAAACTATTTTGTATACTTAGAAATTTCCTCTATTATATTTTTTATGCGCGCGAGCATGCGACTTCGCATGGTACTCTGTATCTTAATTTCTATGTTAGCTAGTTTATTTTCCCTATCTGCAGAGATTTTGTTTGCTTGGGACGCACAAACAGGTAAGTCTGGGGGTGTGATGAGTCCTATTTATATACTGATTTTCGGACTCATCTGGGCTAGTTTTCTTTCGCAAGCACTTCACTATTAGTTTGTTATCGTATATATTTCATCTTTTTTTAATTTCCATAGAAAGTGCACTCTTAGGCCTGTGGCTGTGTATTTTTGTTTCTTTGGATTGTACTTCTTATTGTGATTGCCTGGAATGTCTGCACATATCAAAGGTTTGTTTTTCCTATTGGTAAAATGGTTGTGTGAGTGTTCCAGGATTGTTTGGGAATGTTTCTAGCCTAAGGGCCACTGATCGTTTGTTTTTTACACGCGCACGGTCAGTGGACTCCTTAGCGCACGACCGCTGGTCGTGCGCGGTCAGTTCATCGAACCCCAAACAGTACAAGAACACTGCGCACGATCATTGGATCTTTAGCGCACGACCACTGGTCGTGCGCCACTGATCGTGCACGCTATTCTCTATTTTTCCAAGTTCTGTCTGGGGCAAACGCACTATCACAGGACACAGTGCGCACGACCACTGGTCGTGTGCCACTGATCGTGTGCATTGATTCCAATTTTTACCAGGTTCTGCCATGCCAATACGCATGATCACTAGACATAGTGCGCACGACCACTGGTCGTGCGCCACTGATCGTGCGCATTATAATTTCTGCAATCTATAAATCCGCAGGTTTTGCCCTAATTCCAAATTCTGGACTTTTTCTCTGCCGTTTTTGTCTCTGAGGAGGGTTCCGCTGATTTCCTTCTTCCTCCACCGTAGGTAGGGGCTCAGGGCAAGCTTTCAACGCCAAATTCAAGCCGAAGCTACCTCTCGGCCTCCTCCTTCATCCTTGAGCTTCAAGAAGGGTTTGACATAGCTTTCACCATCAAGCTCAGAGAAGTTTGTGTCATCCTCCTCCGGATCGTGACACGAAGAAGACGGGTCCATTGGGAGTTAGTGGCAGCCTCCTCTACCCCGGACACAGTTGAGGACCGAGCTAGGATGCGGATTGACAACCCGACGATTCCTTTCGTGAATCCTCAGCAAGACTTCGGATCCGGTTGATTTCACACTTTATTTTCTCTTTTTGTTGATAGTGTAGTTTGATCTCTTTGTATTTAATGAAGTGTGTTTAATTTGATATACGTTTGTGTACAATAAGGTCTATGTGATTTTATATTCACATTATTTGCTTGAGGTGTGCCATTATCCATCCTCCACCACATAGTGCCGCACTAGCAATTGCTAGTGGCGTGCGTAACGAAGAGGTGCTCACGACCCCCATTCTGATGTTCTCACCACTCATCCGCAAGCGTACTCGTCCATCCGCCTAGCGATTCGGTGCATAGCGGCTCGTGTAGTTTTCCATCAGCCTGTCGAAGAATTGCATAGCGGCATTGCATAGGAGTAGTTTATTAGTGTTTTACTTTCTTTTTCCGCCGTTCTCACCACCTCATCCACAAGCCTACTCGTCCATCTGCCTAGCGATTTGGTTCATATCAGCCCGTGTTTTTTTCCATCTGCCTGGCGAAGCATCGCATAGCGGGGTTGCATATGAGTAGTTTATTAGTGTTTTACTTTATTTTTCTGCCGTTCTCACCACCTCATCCGCAAGCATACTCGTCCATCTGCCTAGCGATTTGGTGCATAGCGGCCCGTGTAGTTTTTCATCCGCCTGGTGAAGCATTGCATAGCGGCATTGCATAGGAGTAGTTTATTAGTGTTTTACTTTCTTTTTCCGCAAACAATAAAAACCGCCTTTGTAAACACCGACCTAGGGACTTCAATCTCAAGTCCTCATAAAAATATAACTCTACCTTACTTTGTTCCTTGAGAGATCGATACTGGTGAAAATTCGCCCATTTTATATTACTTGTGCGACCTGTACACTTGCCGTAGATCGCATCACCCATCTGGACAAGTTGGTCTGGATTGGTGATGTCTTTATGCTTTGCGTGCCTGAGAAGACTCCGTGAAGATACGTGTAGGTGTACACATGAAATTCTAGGTCAAGGGGTGTGCTCGATGCTGCATCAAAGTACTGCAGAAATGTCCAGGAAAATACCCAGAAGAAAGTACAATTAAGAGAATAGTTACTATCACCGGGCGAATGTGAGTGTCACCAGGCGTTAGCTTTTAGAGAGCTAAAATGTTGTTTGGCCCATCTCTATGAGACCTGGGGGTCAATGTATGAGAAACTGAGAGCTTTGATAGACCTATAATGGTGGGTGCAAGCCTGAAATGGACAAAGCCGTGTGGCTTTACTGTGCCGTCAAGTTAAGTACCTCTAAACGACAAAGTTAGTCATTAAGTTAAGTACCTCTGAATGGGCAGTTGGTCGTTAAGTTGATTACCTTTGAATGACGTAGTCGTCAAGTTAAGGACCTCTGAATGACAAATTTAACCATTAAGTCGTGAAACTCTGAATGGTGGTGATACACGTGAAGGCGTGTACACCAAAAAGGTGCCCTGAGTACACGGGGCGTGTGGCCGTTGAGCCTATGTCTGTGGTGAATTGTGCTTAAATTGCACATTGTAAATGCCACGATATATATATGATGCCTTGTTTATAGGGATGGAGAATGCCTCCCCGAGTAAGGGGTGGGATCATTATAAACGGGTCAGCAAAATGCTGACCGTTGCTTTGTTTGCCATGTTTTGGTGGGCCCTTTTGTCCAGGTGCTGGAAAGCCAAGTGGGAGGTAGCGGGTTGAAGCCCATGTGCAGCAATTGGCTGGCCCTTGAAGGACCAAAAGCAAACATTTACTATTTTCATGCGTGGCCGGCCTGCGTGCCGAAGTATGAAACCACTTTTTATTAAATGAAAATAGTTGTAATAAGCCTACGACCGAAACATGTGTTATATGTATATATATATATCATTCCTATTGTGCAGTCGACATTCTTGTAATGTATGGGTTCATAAACTAAAATGCTTCCGCTTGAATGCTCTGAGTTAGGGTGCGTTAATAATTCAACTTGGATTTGGAAACAACTAGTAATCTCCTAACCTGTCTGTAGTATATGGCATCAGGCCCCGTCCGAACCTTCTATCATGTGCTATATGATGGATGGGGGTATTACAAAATTGATATCAGATTCCGTTCACAGTCTTCCTTATTCGAATTCATGTTCGAATTTTTTTAAGGGATGATGAGCACATGTATGTGCGCTACCGTTGTAACAATAATGAACCCATGAATGTCCACTTAGGAATGAAAATACACATGTTTCAGGAACTTGCATGTTTCTATTATTGCTTTTGGAAATAGTTTTAGTTGCTAAGTTGTTGGGTCTGGCGTTCCTTCACTTGACCCGTGGCGCTCTGCTACTTATTTAAGAAATCAAGTAGCGCCCTTTCCAACAGTCTGGGCTTTTAAAATAGTTGGGTATGCGCTTGATCCTACATTTGGTATCAGAGGAGGTCACGGGTTCAAGACCCGGGGGGGGGGGCACTATTAAATCCCAATTTTTCCCTTCTACTTGTGTGGGTCCGGTGGGTCAGGCAACCGTGGATATGTGGTAACCCCACCTCTGAGCCATATGGTAACCCCACCTTTGGGCCAACGGGTTGTGCTGGATGCCGGGGGGGGGGATTGTTGGGTCCGATGTTCCTTCACTTGACCCATGATGCTCTGCTACTTATTTAAGAAATTAAGTAGCGCCTTTCCAACAGTCCGGGCTTTTGGAACAGTTGGGTATGCGCTTGATCCTACATAAGTTGTGTGTTTCATAATTGTAGGTGACTAGAAGTGGTGCGGGGCGTCAAGAACCTTAGCGCTCAGCGGAGAACAATGCGCCAAATGAGGTGCAAACACCTCTTCCTTCTGTTGAAACTATACGGTTAATTGCTGAAGTCTTCGTCGCGTTACTTAATATGCAACCCAGAGGTAGAAGGCAACCTCCTAATCCGACAATGGTTCAGGAACGGGTTGGCATGGTTGAACAAATTGAGGTAAGACAAGTGGCCGTGGAGCCAGTGACTGCTAGGCGCGCGATGGAAGGACAGTTGAAACACGTGATGAGTTTCAATCCACCTATGTTTGTGGGTACTAGAACCTAAACACAAGCCGAAGATTGGCTCGCGAGAGTACAAAAAATCTTGACGGCAACTGAGATAGTGGAATGACAGAAAGCCACTATAACTACCTTCTTGCTTAATGGTGAAGCAAGACTTTTGTGGGAGGAACTAGAACAACACCAGTTTGTTGGTCTGTTGTTGGTAGAGATCTCCATGGAAGAGTTCTCGAGGTGCTTTCTAGCATGATATATCCCATCTGCGCAACGGATCGTGATGTAAAATCAATTTCAAAGGTTAACTCAAGGTGAGAGGTCGGTGGATGACTACTTGCACGAGTTTGCCCGATTGGGAAGTTATGCAGGCCCACGTTAGCAGACGAGGAGCGAAAGACAAACAGGTTCTATGAAGGGTTGAGGGTTGAATTGCGATTGCTTTCCAATGACTCAGGGTTTTCTTACCTTGGTTAATACTGTAATTCCCCAAATTTTTTGAGGCATGAGATACTTCCCTGGGGGTTACCGCCCAGCGGTAGCTAGTTACCGCACGGCGGTAAGGCCAAGGTTTGCATTTATCGGGCGAAGAAAACGTTGAGCTCTCAAGAAAGACGTTACCGTGTAGCGGTAATTACTACCGCGTAATGGTAATGACTATCATGTGGCGGTAGCTCGGATCTCTCAACTCTCTCAACTCCTCAGTTCTTGCTAGTGCGCGGCGGTACTTTTAACGCCAACGATAGCTGTGGCGATTAATTTGGCAAAGCTCTCGGGAAGTTACCGCGCTGCGTTAGACTTACTGCAGAGCGGTAGCATAACAGTTATGACGCATCCGCGTGTCAATGCCCGATTCGAGTTTAGGGGCAGTGGCGTCCTCAAGAAACTAAACGATTGAGGTGCCGCGTGGCGATAACTTCCTACTGCGCGGAGATAGCTCTCGTAAACTGAATTCTTGGAGGAATCCTTACCGTCCACTTGTTTTATTTAGAGATTCTTTGGCTGGTGCGTGCCTCTGCGGGTATATGGCCACGAGTTAGGTTTTCCCAACTCATTTCTTCATTGGCTTTCTCTTTCTAAGTACTAGAGAGAAGGGAGATCGAAGAAGGAAGAAGAAGGAAGAGATCCCGCCGCCATTGGAGTTCCGAAGCTCCGATTCGCAAGCCGAGTCCAGATTTGTGGAGGCAAGAGCGTTGCGGTCGTACTCATCCGTCTAGATCTTTGGTATGGAACCGAAGAAATCACAAAGGGTAACGATTCTCTACTTGGACATGTGAAGTCATCTTCCTTTTTGCATATGAAACCCTCTCCCACGAGTGTGCGGTGAGCGTGAGGTATTCTTTCGAGTAGATATGGTTTATCCCCGTAGTTTTGTATATAGAGTTCGGAATCGTAGTACGGACATAGGCATCGTGTGTGAAGCCCATCCGGACAAGTTGGTCTGGATTGGTGATGTTTTCATTATGCATGAATTGCCGGAGAAGACTTCATGCTGTATGTTTTTTTGTTTCTACGCGGTAGATTGCAGCAAGGAACTTTGGGGACTAACCCCAAGGAGCACCCAGAAAACTGGGCAGAAACGCATTTCTTCCAAGTACTACGCCACGGTAGGGTTACCGCCGGTGGTAGCTCTGTGAGAGAGCTATTGTGAGGCCTGTCCAACGGAGACCTACGGGCCAGTATGTGGGGCTGAGAGCTCTGGGAGCCCATCTTGGTGGCCTGAGTGCCGACTTTGTGCATAACCGGGTTATGTATTATTGTATGATCGATTCTTCGGGAATCGGGGAGGCTGACCTGCGTCGATGACTTAAATTGACATGACAATGTGAGCAACGGGTTAAGCTGAACCGTACCCGCTCTATGTGGTTCGGTTAAAGAGACCTAATGTACATGACACTTACCGGGGGCATAGAAGGCGAGTCTTAGGCTACAACAAGAAATACTTAAATGCTCACGATGGTTGCAGTCCTGGGGGCGGTGGTGAAACCTCGGAATGGACCGGATTCTCCGAGAATGCGCCCTAAGAGCATTGGGTGTGTGGCCGTGCATGCCTACGCCTGTGGTGTAGTGTACTTTAATTGTACTTTCTATACCATGGTTGAATATACTAAAGTAATGCAGGGAAGGAGCACCGCCTCCCCGAGTAAGGGGTGAAGTCGTTATAATTTGGTCAGGTTTAGCTGTCTGTTGCCTTATTTTACCACCGTTTGGTGGATTGTTGTGCAGGAACAGGTGAGCCAAGTGGTAAGTAGTGGGCTGAAGCCCTTTTTACTGTGCTGGCCCTTGAAGGCCAAAGCAAAGTATTTTCTTTACTATTGTCATGTGTGACCGGCCTGCGTGCTGAAGTATGTAAAACACTTACTATTTAAGCAAACCATTGTAAGGCCTTAAGGCAAAGTCTTTTTTTTAATGTTCTTTCATTCCTATTGTGGCTATAGTGGACATTCATGTGTTGTTTATGGGTTCTTATAACTGTCTTAAAAAGCTTCCGCTAGAATGCTCTGAGTTAGGATTCGAATTTCTATGTTAGTATTTTGGTATTAATACGTAACTCCACTAACTGTCCGTGGAAATTGACGTGGGGCCCCTGCCGGACCTTCTTGTTGATACAGAAAATGCGCTCTCAAATTTCGGCAAAAAGGGAAAAAAGAGAGATGGAAACTGCAAGCAACCGTTTACTAATGGACCAAGGAAAAAGGGGATCAACACAATTCGAGACCGCAAAAGTCTGAGATCTGAGTCCGCATCCTTTACTAAATGGGCCTCTGGGCTCGAGCCAACCTGCCTCAGGGTGCACCACCTCCCCCTATTTATATGTTTGGGGGCCTGCCCAAACGGGCAGGGCTAAATTAACCGGCTTCCCGGGGTACAGGAGAACCGGGCAGCGGTGACGGGAATCAAAAAGGAAAAGACAAACAGTCCGCTCAAGAGGGGCAGACTGGACTCGCGAGCTGGAGCTTCCTTCCAACTGTAGGGCATTATCTGAGCTGAAGGTCCGCGACCTGTGCGAACTGACTCTAGAGTCTGCTTGAAAACCTGGTGGGTGATCTGGAAGCTGATCAAGGCTGGGCGAACTGGGCAGACTGAAGGATTGAGTCCGCCGCTAAATGAGGTGCTGGAACCCCTATGGTGGGACTTATGTGGATTGGCTCTGGAGTCTTCTGCTGGGGAAAATCCTGCTTCAAGGACGTGATGACCTGTGCGGACTGAGACTTTCGAGTCCGCTTGGAAAAAGAGAAGGATCAGTCCTGCTAAACATGTTGCAGATTCTGGGGTTAACATGATCCCCGCATATTTTTAATATTTCAAGAAATTTCGAACATATTTTCTTAAACACCGAGTTCGCAACACTCATAAATGCTGTCATTGCTATAAATACTGCTGGGAGCAATGTATTCTAACAAGTCTGTCTATGCCATGGGTCGGTTTTCGCCCCTTGCGGTCTGCATTCTCCAGTCCGGGATGGAAAGACTTGGAGCTTTCTTTGGCAATTTCACCTCGAGCACAGAAAAACCCAAAGCGACCACAAGGACTAAGAAGGTCATCCCCCGGAGCGGGACGCCTGTCCGTCACATGGGAGAGAGTTCGGGACAGAATAGGGCTGACTCAGTCTGCAGTACCGAACAAGGGAAAACTGCGACTGCTCCTACCCCGTAGAATCTACCAACTGAGAGTGCGAATAAGAAATTGAATCCGCCATCCATCTCTTACCAGAATCCTGTTAGTTCTTCAAGTATGGAGGTGCACCGTTCTGCCTCAGGAACCACCATGTTGCCGATAGATCCAGACAAAGAGGTCTCGTCACCAAAAGTCCAGTAGCCGAGCTTTGAGGAGAGGCATGCTGCTAATGAACAGGTGGAGGAAAGGGTAGAGGTGGTGGTTGAGAAGCGAACTGAAGAGCCAGCGGAATCAGTGGCTGAAGATCCGGTTGATAAACAAGCTGAAGAACCAGTGTCTTCCATGTCTCTGGTTGTCGCACCAATCTCAGTCCGCGAGGGTCTGGAAAACTCTCAGCAAGTTGTCATAGACTTAGACAAGATGCCAGAGAAAAGAAAGAGGAAAAGGGACAAGACTACAGCTGCTGAGCGAGTAAAGAAAAAACTGCGAGCTCAAAAGGAGAAAAACATCTCCAAGCGGACTGGGGCTGCGAGCTTGCAGCATAAGACGCGAGAGAAGGAAGTTCCAGATACCGATCTCGTCACCCTCGATGCTCTGCCCGCAGGGGGTGATCCTCCCTCAATGCCCAGCTTATCAACAATCGAAATACTTGACACTATCGACAACGAGCAGCTCGCGGACATGAACCGATCTCTACTGGAGGTGCTGCAACCTGGTGTTGAGACTGTGGGAGAAAATCCTGTTAATCTTCCCTCCTCCCTTACAGCTGAGAAAAGAGAGAAGACGACTAAGGAGCAGTTCGCTGCCATGAGGGCGAAGATTGAGGCGGTCTCAGAAAAACTTGTTGCGGACAAGCGGACTGAGGATCTGTAGACTACGGCGGAACTGATGCGGTCAGGTAAATTGCACCCAGCGCCTAGGAGTTTTCAGAGTTCGTGGCTTTATAAGTCTCCTCCCCGGAAATCGTGGCCGGTTAAGATTATTACGGAGACCGGCGATATAGTTGCTTCCAGCAGATTGATTGCGGAGACAAGAGCGATAGTTCATTGAGAATGGAGGCACCGCCTAGGCGCCTTTGATCCAGAGCGTGCGAGGCGACCTGTCTTTGATAGTCGCCAGATCGCTGCAATGATTTCAAAAAGTGAATTAACCTTTTACCTTTTAAATCCATCGCGACCTGGATATTAACTCGAATTTTGTTTTCTTTTGTCGTAGGACGAAAGTCGCCGCCCGGTTGTGTTGAGGCTGGCGAGATCGTGTCGTCGCCCGAAGTGGACGCCCCGGTGCAAACTGAGACGATCCATCCAGTTGAATTTGCGCAGAACGAGCAGCCCGGCCTGAACTTGGCAATGTTAGAGAAGAAATACCAAGATAAGCTGAATGAAGTGCAAGGAGAGTTAAGAAAGCGGGTAGAGAGAGAGAAGGTTTTGGAGAACCAGGTCGCCAGCGTTTCCGCTGAGGTAGAGAAATTTAAGAAGGATAGACAGCAATTAATCAAGGATGCCTGCTACTACAGGGGGAGGTACTTGGCGTTGGTTCGGGAAGGGAAGAAAAAACAAGTTCCTGAGGTTGCCATAGTGAGGCCGCAGCAGCCGGTTCAGCGCGCCCCTGCAGAGGCTTCAGTCCCAGTAGCGAGTGTGCAGCCCGCGACGGTTGAGGAACCGAGGCCGGCAGGCGAGCACTTGGTCCATGTTAGCCGGATCCATAGGGACACTGCCCACATGCATCGTACCTTCAACTTTATGCATCATCTCGTCCAACAACTGTATAGAGAAATTTTAAGAGGAAGCGATCAGGCGGCCCATCTTGGGATGGAAAAGGAGGAGCGACCTGCTCATCGTGACCGAAGAAGTCGCTGAGTGAGAAAAATGTCTAATGTGAACTATTGTATGTTGTATAATTCGATGTGCTACTTGAACATTATTTTTATTTTATTTGTAGTGTGATGTTAGTTTTATTTGTTGTATGATGTTTTAAGACTTGAACAATGCTGTTATTTGTGATGAATGCGAGCTATGTGGCATAATTAGATGTCCACCTATTTTATTTACAAATACAGAAAGTTGCGGTCTTGGAGGACTTCATGTGAGTCCGCAATTACTTGTAGGTATTTGCTTGCAGGAAACTTGGAAGAAGCGAACTGTGCGGACTGTGCTTGAGTCCGTTGCGGACCGGCTGAGTACTGTCAGACTGATTTTTCTATAAATAGAACCTCGTCTTCATTCTGTATAGGAAATGCGATCGAAGCAAAAGTCCCTGCGGTCTGTAAAAATGGTGTCCGCACATACTTATGCTGCGAATGCTTTTCATGCTGCCGACCATAAAAAGTGTAAATTGACTGAGGCTAATCTGGACGCATTTGTAGAGAAGCATATGGCGGGTTCGCCAGTGCTTGCACGCTTGCCTGAGGATCAGGAGAGAATAAACTTCTCTACTGCCACGCAGATCGCGATACCCATTGATCACTTCGAGAGCGGGTTCAAGTTTCCTTTGCTATGGGAGATCGCGAAAATCTTTGAACATTACGACATGGTTCCTGGACAACTCGCGCCAAATACCTTGGCCGCAATATACAACTATCTTTCTTATTTGCGATCCGAAAAAATCGCATTTTCCTTAAACGTCTTCAGAAAGATCTTTTCAGCCCGCTTAGTGACTCCTTCCGGAGGCCGCCAATACAAAGGCATTATTTACTTCTACTGCCGAGGGATGAAGGTTATGGGTTTGCCGAACAAGATCCATAACTGGACTTCGTGGTATCTTATTTTTGAGGGCGATCTAGGGTTCACCCATACCTATCCGCAGGTACGGGCAGGTTCCGCTTTGAAAAGCGTGGAGCTGGATACAGTGGAAAACGCAATCGTCGAGTTCCATGCAGGGGCCAGGCTCGATATTGATTATTATATTTCACTTCTTCCTAGCTTTGATACCGTACCCCGCCAAGAGAGTAAGTATCTGCCGCGACCTACAATATACCCGCCGTGACCTACAGTGTACTGATCCTGTCCTTTCTTATTCTTGGAGCGACCTTGGCGGTGCCTGCTAATCTGCCCCAGACACCGTGCGGGCAGACTCCTACTCAAGGAGAAAAAAGGAAAGAAATTGCGATGAAGGGGAGGGAGGAGGGGGATCCCGTCGCAGATTACTCTTCCTCGGAAAGTTTTGATATGCAAGGCTTTAGAGAAAAGCAAAAAGATCTGAGGGGCAACCCGATGATCCACTAGCATGGGAAAAATAAGTATGTCTGCCTTTCTAACTCTTCCCTCCTGGAGGAGTCCGCGGACCTCCCGTCACACTCACGTGGCGATCTCCACACTCTATGGGAAGCGCAATTTGCACGACCTGAAGAGAGTGGAGCCTGCCGACATCCCTCTGCTCGCGGCTCAAGCCAGCGCGAATTGCGCCGTCACTAACCATTTTATGGGTCACCTGACCCGCGATCTTCTTAGAGAGAATGAGTAGCTTCTGCGGGAAATAAGATATTAAAGGGCAGGAATATAAAGTTAGGGAAGAGGGTCAACCAGCACAAGGAGGATGAAACGGTAAATTTTGTCATTCGCCGCAGTCTCTTTGAATTTATCCACAGCGGACTGAATTCGTTCTTCTTTTTACAGACCGCGTACGATGTCACCAACCGCAGTGTTGGAACCCCTAGGTGATTTGGGCTAGGTTCTCTTCTTAGGTTGTGACCCATATTATATAGAAGGGTCAAATTTTATGTGTTTCTAGAGTCTAGGCCATGTTCTTAGAGTCAATAGATCAAAGGACCAACCTATAACACTGCCAAAGACTCAAGACTTAGAGAAATAAAGAATTAGAAAAAGAAATCTATATTCGTCGATCTCAGGTCAACGATAGTCATGCTCAGCTTGACTAACTCAGAGCTAAACTCTCTGAGCGAGCTCGACGAACTCCGTTCTCAGATCGACTAACTCTTCAACACTCAGCGCCATAATTCACTCAAAGCCAAGGCTGACTCAGAGACAAAGAACACTGATTGCCAGATATGCTATTCACTCAACGCCGACAGATTGACCAAGTTCTTAGGTCGACTAACTTCACAGTCTCAGGTCGACGAACATAGAGCGCAGAATTAGTCATTTTATGCACAACAGTTGATTCACAGAGCTCAGGTCGACGAAAGCTGATCTCAGTTCGACGAAGGCTGATCAGAGGTCGACGAAATCTAAGGTCGACGAAAGCTGATTAGAGGTCGAGAAAAGCTGATTAGGGGTCGACAAAAGCTGATCTTAGGTCGACGAAAACTGTAAGACATTTTGTTATTTATTCTTTCTCTTTTTCTCTCATCATTTTATATCTATTACAGGCTATGAATTCCCTTGTAAATCAATGCACTTATATTCTCTAAATAGAGCCGTTACTGGCAGCATTGATTCCTAACATCCTCCATGGAATTAATTGCTTATATCTCGGGACAGACATAAAATAGAATAATTGACAGCATTCTTGCCATTTTTCGTTCCCAAGATTTCAGCTGAACATTTATTGCAGAGTTTTTTTTTGAATTCGACGAAGTTACAGTTATCTGATACATCTCTCCCTGCCAAGATAACAACAAGACACAGAAGAACAGAGATTGATCATCAACTAGAGTCACAGCAAAGAAAACATCCCAAAGTGCAGTGAAGAAAAAACATCTCTCTGAAAATTGACTGCTCTCAAGAGAAGAAGAAAGAACAACCATCACCATCAAGAGTCTTTCTTTCTCTCCCTTTTTGTTTTCAGGGATCTCAAGTGATAGCAACATTCAAATCAATCAAGGATCTCTGAAAAGCTGAAGGCCTACTCACCCTTTTACAAAGCTTCCTCTCCTGAACCATTCAAGATCTTAGGGGGAGCTTTGTCATCAACAACTCAGAATCTATATAGTCTTCTCATTATGTTTTAAGAAAAGAAGACTTTCATCAAACTCTCATCCCACCTCTGTACAGGGTTTTAATTCCCTTCAAAATTATTCTGGTTGCATGTATCCTACCAAAAGACTTGAAGTTTGGTTTTTGAGCACCTGATCAAAAGCTCATTGGTGGCCGTCACCTGATCAAAACCTGTAGTGGATTCCTACATAGGGTGGTAGAAGAGTGGATGTACCCAAGATTGGAGAACCACTATAAAATTCTTGTGTTGTCTGTGTGTCTATGATCTTCTTTTGTGCTTGTGCTGTGATATAATGTTTGCTGTGTAGCTTAGTTACTTTTCTCTAGTTCACTTGCTGCACTTGTACACTCACCTTTTATTTCAGCAAAAGGGAAAAGTTTTCAAAAACTCTATTCACCCCCTCTCTAGAGTTATTCAGAGCTTACCCTATCTTTCAATTGGTATCAGAGGAGGTTAATCATATCATAAAGGCTCACACCTAGATTAACCAAGATCCTCAGGATAAACTATGAATAAACTTTAGTAGTCTCTCTGGTTATATTTTAGTTTCTGATATCATGGCACAAAACAAGGATTATGTCAGCACCAGACCTCCAGTTTGCAACCTGCAAAAGTTTGGAATTTGGAAGGCAAGAATCAAGCTGTACATGAACTCTATTGATGAGGATATTTTTAATTCTATCTTGACAGGACCACCAGCTCCAGTAGCTTCTACCTCAACTCCATTAAATCTCAGTGCAGTGCCTCCTCCAGACCAAGCTGATGCACATAAGAAGGTAAAGATTGCTGATGCCAGAGCCATGAACATACTGGCCCAATCTATGTCAGATGACAAATTTTAGAAGTTTGCTGAATGTACATCTGCCAAAGCTATTTGGGATTCCCTCAACCAAATGGTAGCAGGCTCTGCTGATTAGAGGAACGACAGAAGATCAAACCTCATATCCCAATATGAGAACTTCAGAAAAGATGAATCCGAATCTGTAGAAGTAATGTACAATAGGCTGAGCTCCATCATCAGTGAGCTCAGAACATTGGATAAAGAAATCACTTTAACTTAAGTCAATGACCAGATCCTCATGTGCTTCCCTAGCACATGGGATTCTAGAATCTGGCCCATCAAAGAAGCTAGAAGCATGACTGAAATCTCAACAGAATCTCTACTTGGAAAGCTCAAATCCTATGAGCAACTGGTCAAGTCAAGAGAAGCTGCAGTTGAACCAAAAGCTTCAACACCTACCAGGAAGGAACAAAACTTAGCACTCAAAGCTGTAGAAGAATCTCCCAGCCTATCTGCCAATGAAGAAATTATGAGTCTCTTTACTAAGAGATTCTATAAAATGGAAAGAAAGGACTTCAGGAGGAAGCCTTCAAGGAATGAAGATAAACCAAGGTATGATAAGACCCCTTCTAAAGAAGTTGTCTGTTTTGGTTGCAGGAAACCAGGACATTTCATCTCAGAATGTCTAGAAGCTCAAAATAAAGACAGAAGGCATGAGAAGGAGTCAAGAAGACATCAGCACAACAAGGCCTCCTCCAGCAAATACAAAAAGAAGGAGAAGGGCTTTGTGGCTGAAACCTGGAGTGATACTGAAGATGAAACATCCTCATCCAGTTCCAGTGAAGATGATACAGAAGAAAAGAAGGCAAGAGAAGTTTGCCTTATGGCAATAGATGCTGGAAGCAGTAGATCAAACTCAGATGAATCAGAAGATGAAGAATTCCTCTCTAAAGAGGATCAGGTAATTGCTTCATATGATTTCCAGTCTAAAGAATTCAAATCTGAATTTATACTATTATGTTTAGACCTAATAGGATCTGAGAAGGAAATCAAACTTCTCAGAGAAAAACTATTAGAACAAGAAAAAATCATTGCTGATAATGAAAAATTAACTGAAGAATTAAACCTAGCTAATCAACAAATAATGTTCCTAAAATCTGAATTAAGTAAGGCTAAGGAACTAGAAGAAACCTTAAATGGTAGAAGTTTACAACTGATAGACATAACTAGCACACCAATACAAGATCTAGTAATAACAAACTAGGATTTGGAGCCTCATCTAGTAAACCAATCCTATTCAGAAAAATCAACTATCAAAACCCATAAGTTTTATTTCTAAAAATGGTAAGAAGAATACTGAACAAGTAGAGAAAGTCAATGAAGTGCTTAAACAACTAGACCTTAAGAAAACAAGTCAAAAAAAAGAAAAACACACAATATAACTATGTTTAGGAAATTTCGTCGAACTCAGAACGACGAAATGGGTATAGTTCGTCAAACTCAGAACGACAAACTCAGAACGCAAATAATAATGTAATCTATTCTTCGAACTGGGATCGACGAAACCAGTATGGTTCGTCGACAAGAGATCGACATTTTTAGGGCTCTGAGAATGGATACTTCCATTCTTCGAGAAGAGATCGAAGAACTCAACCCCGATCATCGAGCTCAAGTCGACGAACATACCCAAATTTGTCAGATCTAGTTCATAACCAGAGTAATCTAAAAACTAATAAATCCTTTAATCCCTTTAGTCGGTGGGTCATACCTCCTAGAAGGTATCATCCATTAGGTTATAAGGATCAACCTGAATGCTCTTTTATTTCTAGTTTTGGCTATGTTAAATAACAAGGACCCAAGGTAACCTGGGTCAAAAATTGTTAATCCTCTTTGCAGGTAGAAAAGAACCCTGTCACTCAAAACAAGTGGTACCGGAACAATGGTTGCTCTAAACATATGACAGGTTGCAAAGAATGCCTAATAACCTATAAAACCAAGACTGGACCTAAAGTAATCTTTGGGGACTCAGGCTTTGGACTGATATAAGGCTATGGTGACTTTAACTGTGAAGCTGTCACATTCAAAAAGGCGACCTATGTAAATTGTCTAAAACATAACCTAATATCAGTAAGCCAACTATGTGATACAGGTTATCAAGTAAGCTTTAATAACTCTTTATGTGTTATTTCTTTAAACAACACAACTGTTTTAACAGGAACTAGACAAGGCAACATCTATTTAGTAAACTTTGAATCAGCTAAATCTGAAATCTGTTTATTCAATTCTGTTAGCATTCAAACTACTTTATGGCACAAAAGACTAGGACATGTAAATCATAAAAATATAGCTAGGTTATCTAAGGACAATTTTGTTAGAGGTTTATCTTCTGGTCCCTACAAGAAAGAAGGCCTCTGCAGGGCTTGTCAACTAGGTAAGCAAACTAAATCTAGTTTCAAATCCATTAATAAGAGTTATTCACCTAGAATTTTGTATTTGCTCCATATGGACCTTTTTGGTCCTATTGCTGTACAAAGTCTAGGAGGAAAGTCTTATACATTAGTTATTGTAGATGACTTCTCCAGATTCACATGGGGTGTCTTTTTGAGAGCTAAATCAGATACTTTTCAAGTACTTACAAGGTTTCTCAAGAACATACAGATTGAGTATTCTACTCAAGTTGCATTGATCAGAAGTGATCATGGCACTGAGTTTGAATCTCTTCTTATGCTAGAGTTCTGTAGGAAAGAAGGTATAAGACACTGCTTCTCAGCTCCCAGAACTCCTCAATAACATGGAGTAGTTGAAAGGAAGAATTGAACACTCATTGAAGCTGCAGGTACATTGCTTGTTGATGCTTACATGCCTCTATCATATTGGGTAGAAGCAGTAAGCACAACAAATTATGTCCTGAATAGAATCCTAATACGTAAACTTAAGCTTAAGACTCCCTATGAACTACTCAAAGGGAAGAAACCTATAATCACCGATTTTAAAATATTTTGATGTATATGCTATATTCACAATAATGACAAGAAACATCTCAGAAAGTTTGAAGCTAAGGCTGCAATGGGAATTTTTCTATGATATTCCCAAGTCAGTAAGGCATATAGGGTGTTTAATAAATCAACACTAAAAATTGAATAATCTATGCATGTGACATTTGATGAATCTAACATGTTTTACAAGGAGAGAGATATCTCTACCAACAGTCATTTGCAGGTACAGAATTTGTGTGAGAGCTTGGATGATCTAAACCTTACCTCAAAGGTTGAATCACATCCCTCTCCACAAGTTATATCAGAAGCTGAAAGTTAAGAAGAGATTGTGGAAGCAACTCAGTCTTCTACAACTGTTGACACAATTCCACAAGAGGAATTTAATCAAATAACTGTTGCTGAACCAACTTCTCTTAATGATTTTGTCACACTTAGGGATCACCCTAGATCTCAAGTAATTGGATACATATCAGCAGGAGTGCAGACAAAGCATCAACTCAACCCTGATGTGATGCTTGCCTGCTTTCTCTCTAAAATTGAGCCTCAATCTATATCTGATGCAAAGCAAGATCCAAACTGGATTAGTGCAATGCAAGAGGAACTCAATCAGTTTGAGAGGTGTAAAGTTTGGGACTTAGTTCCAATGCCTAAGAGCTATCCAGTAATTGGGACTAAGTGGGTATTCGGAAACAAACTTGATGCCCAAGGTGTGATTGTGAGGAACAAGGCAAGGCTTGTTGCTCAGGGATACAGACAAGAGGAAGGAATTGATTATGATCAAACCTTTGCACCTGTTGCAAGACTTGAAGCCATCAGAATTTTCTTGGCCTATGCTGCTCACAAGAAATTCAAGGTATATCAAATGGATGTCAAAAGTGCTTTTCTCAATGGGTAACTAAAAGAAGAAGTATATGTTGAACAGCCACCAGGTTTTATCTCTTCCACTCACCCCTCCTACGTTTTTGAATTGCATAAGGCTCTCTATGGTTTAAAACAAGCTCCAAGAGCTTGGTATGAGACCTTAGCCAGCTTTCTTTTAGAACATGGTTTTTCAAGAGGCATGGTTGATAGAACCCTTTTTACAATACTACATCATGATAAAATTCTATTAGTACAAATATATGTAGATGACATAATCTTTGGCTCAACTGATCCAAATTTGTGCAAAAGATTTTCTGATCTAATGCACTCAAGGTTTGAGATGAGTAGCATGGATGAGTTATCATATTTCCTTGGTCTCCAAGTGAAACAAAACCCTGAAGGAATCTTCATCTCTCAGTCTAAATATGCTAAAGAGCTTATTAAGAAGTTTGGGATGAATGATGCCTCTATCACGAAGACTCCCATGGCTGCCAATGCTATTATAGATGCTGATGAATCTTGAAAACCAGTTAATCAGACCAAGTATAGGGCCATTGTTAGATCCCTACTATATTTAACAGCAAGCAGGCTAGACATTATGTTTGCCACATGTCTTTATGCTAGGTTCCAGGTGAACCCTAAAGAATCTCACCTTATTTTCTTAAAAAGTATTTTAAGATATATAAAAGGTTGTCCAGATCTATGCCTCTGGTATTCAACAGAATTAGCATTTGTGTTAACTTGATTTTCTGATGCTGATTATGCTTGATGCAGAGTAGACAGGAAAAGCACCTCAGGAACTGGTCAGTTCCTTGGTGACAGACTTGTATCTTGGTTCTGTCGAAAGCAAACATCTATTTCAACTTCCACTGCAGAAGCTGAGTATATGGCTGCAGGCAGTTGCTATTCACATATTTTGTGGATACAAAACCAACTACTGGATTACGGTGTCAACTTAAATAATTCAACTATACTATGTGATAATACAAGTGCCATTTCAATTGCACAAAATCATGTATTGCATTCTAGAACCAAGCATATAGACATTAGACATCATTTCATTAGAGATTGTGTTAACAAACATAAGATTAAACTTGAATTTATCTCTACTGATTTGCAAAGAGTAGACATATTCACTAAGATATTTGACTCATCCAAGCATCTGTTCTTTGTCAATCAGCTTGGTATGATAAATGGTCAGAATTTAATCTAATGCTTTGTCTGTAGTCAAAGAATTGTCTCTGTTCGTCGACCTGAGATCGACGAGCTGATAACTATTCTTGAGAATTTTCGTCGACCTAAGATCGACGAAATATCTTAGTATAGCTCATTCGTCGATCAGAGAACGACGAATTATATCTCTTCAAGTTTTCTGCGAACGATGAAAACTTTCCCTCTCATCATTCTTAGATCGACGAACTTTGTCCTTTATGTAATTTTCGTCGACCTGAGATCGAAGAATCTTGAGTTTTTGTCGGATTGAGATTGTCATTTCATATTCCAGAAAATACTATATCTTGCTTTTCTTCGACCTCAATCCCACGCTTTCAGAATTCCCCTCCTGCACTTGATCTTGTGTTTTCTCTTGCATGTGTGCTCTTTCTCTCTCTCATTCGATCTTAATGTCACAAATGGCCGCTACTGGATCAACCAACATAAAGTTAGATCATGGTTTCGATATTGATTTTGACTCTTTCCAACAGTCAGATCAAATTTTCATAGATATTCTACATCTATTGGAGGAACAAAATCTGAAGCAGTTCATGTCTGATAGAATCAGGATTCCTATGACGGAAATCAAGGAATGGGTTGGCTCTTCTTCTTCAAGAGAGATTGAAATGACTGGGACTATTATTGGTACTTAGGTGATTCTTTCTCCCTCCGTTCTCTCTGAACTTTTCAATTTGAAAACTGGAGAAGATGATCTAGAACTAGATAATAAGGAATATGAAGATATGCTGGCTGTTATGGGTCACTTCAGCGAAAACCCTAACAAATTGTATAAGAAAAATTTCTCCCCGACATATAAATTTCTTTCGGATGTCGTTTGGAAGGTGCTATTTGCTAAGCATACAGCACATGACTACATCTTTAGGCAACAGATCCGGGTTATGGCTGCCCTGGTCAGTAAGAGAAGTGTGAACTGGCCACAAATTCTATTTGACCTAATCAGGAGAAAGAACAGCAAAAAGGAGGTTTGCTATGGCAGAATCTTGGGCTTATTCCTGAAATCCAAGGCCAATTCACTACTGCTATCTCAGACAACATGCATCAATGAATCTAAGAAGCTCTCATCTGCCCTCTTTGGCAGATGTGAGAGGACTATCATAAAGCCATCTAAGGTAAAGTCCTCTTCCTCTAAATCTTCTGAAAGTACAAGGGCTATATCAGCCACTCCTCACCCCTCTACAGAGATTCCATCCACCCCTCCACCTCCTGATTCTCAAGCTCCATCTCAGCCTCAAGTTCAACAAACCCCAACCTCCATTTCTATTCTAATACATACCCCTACACCTCCAGCATATCCAATTCCTTCTTCCCCTACACATATTCCATCCAATTCTCCCTCCCTAGATACATCCATCCCTACTCCTCCCCAATCTCCTTTTCCATCTCATCTTGCTGATATCTCCCTCTCAACTCTCTCTTCAATCCCATCTTTCAATTTACTTTCATTTTCTCTAAACACTCCTTCTCCTCACCAATCACCTCAACAGGACCCCCTTGCAGACACTTCCAACCAACCATCTCCTCCAGCAACTATCTTCACTACCTCTATCCCTTCTCAACCACCTCCTGCCAAAACATCTGACTCCACATCTTTGAATCCCTCTATCATCCAACAACTTCTTGAGCTCCTCAAGCCTATCCTCCATACCATCATTGTAGTGGCTATTTCCCCTCTGTCTATCTCCATATCACCTCTCTCTGCTCAAATCTCTGCCCTCACCTCTACCCTCTCTTCATCTGGGGGCCTGGCTTCAGTACATACTGAAACCAGGCAGGGGGAGATACTTAATGATGAAGTAGCAACAACAGCACCAGCAGGAACAAATGTTGATATGGAACCACATTTTCTACATTTTCTTGATACTGATATGGAATCAGCTGATATAGAGATAACTGACTCAGTAGCAGATGTAGATAATCAAGGTACAGATATTATAGTATCCAATGCTCAACAGACCAGCTTGCCAGAATTTCTGCCAGGAAGGGTCTTCTTTATTAAATCTAAAGTAAATCTACATACTCTGTTGAAAATTTTTGGATCCTATATTCAGTTCTGCCTCTTCTCTCCCACTCAATCATCCAGAGCAATAGCATGTTACACCTCCCCTGCAAGTTCAGAAGTGTTAGCCATTATAAAGAAAAGTCTGATAGCTCCTCCAGTAGCATTATATGAACAAAGATCTAGCCCTCTTGGGACAACTTATATCATGGATAATAACCCTATTCCTAGTTTAGATGATTTAGTAAATCAGGACATTGCTATGGAAGCTGAAGCAGCTAAAGCTGAAGTTGTTCCCACTCAAGCTAGCAAAGAAATTCCCAAGGATCTGATCAGTCAGATTGATGAAATGTATGACAATCCTTTGTCTTATGATGATGATGATGATAATGATCATGATGATGATTCAAATGATGCTCCAAAGAGGAAGCTAATCTCCAAGAAAAGGAAAGCACCCCCTCCACCTGCTCCAAAACCTAAGTCTACAAATGATATTCCATACTACATTCTGCAAAACATAACTCTTTATAAGGGTATGCCAGCTTGGATGTGGCTATCCAAGAATGAATAAAAGAGAAGAAAGAAAAGCAGAAGATACTCTCCTCTACCTGAGAAATTCAAAAGGGATCATCCTCCTCCTCCTCCTCCAGCTGCAAGTGCCTCAAGAACCTTATCTCAGAGCTCAGAAGGATTCACTAAACCTACTCTCACTAAAACCTATCAGAGATAGGGAAGACCTTCTCACTCTTATGGAGACAGACAGCATAAACAGAGACATCAGTCTTATTCAAGACATCAGTCAGCTCGACAGCCTATCCCTCAGCCAACTTTTTCCCCTCCCCTATCTCCTGGCAAAGCTAATGACCCTGAAGAACCTCCAATTCCAGCTTATGATCCTGAAACTAGTCCAACTACAAGAATGGCTAGATTCAAGGAATCTGTGGCTCTCTCACAAATCAGGCAAGCCAAAGAAAAAGGTCAAGACTCTTCTCAGTTCTCTACTATGTCTAACTACAGGAAGAAAGAGTTTGAAAGATATCAAGTAGGAAAATCATTCAATGCTGATGAATACATGAGTTTACATCCTGAAGTAGTGGTTCCAAGAACTACTTCACAAAAGACTATTGGTGATGCTGATATGACCATGACTATGAAGCAAGCTCATGATCCAAACAGGATAATCAAATTTCTAAGCCTTCTGATTCTCACAAGAACATTTAAATTATTTATTTTCTGTGTTTTCTATGAACAATCTGGGTACATAGCTTTATAAAGGTACTGATAGCTTATTTATTCTATCAGTTATCTTAGTTTTCATGCTATGTTTACCTCATTTTGTCTTGTGATCTTTATCTGTTTTTGGTTGAAGTAACCTCACCCAAATAAGGGGAAATTATTGGAACCCCTAGGTGATTTGGGCTAGGTTCTCTTCTTAGGTTGTGACCCATATTGTATAGAAGGGTAAAATTTTATGTGTTTCTAGAGTCTAGGCCATGTTCTTAGAGTCAACAGATCAAAGGACCAACCTACAACACTGCCAAAGACTCAAGACTTAGAGAAATCAAGAATTAGAAAAAGAAATCTACATTCGTCGATCTCAGGTCGACGGTAGTCGTGCTCAGCTCGACTAACTCAGAGCTAAAATCTCTGAGTTGAGCTCGACAAACTCCGTTCTCAGATCGACTAACTCTTCAACACTCAGCTCCATAATTAACTCAAAGCCAAGGCTGACTCAAAGATAAAGAAAACTCAACGCCCGATGTGCTATTCACTCAACGCCGATAGATTGACCAAGTTCTTAGGTCGACTAACTTCACAGTCTCAGGTCAACAAACATAGAGCGCAGAATTAGTCGTTTTATGCACAGTAGTTGATTCACAGATCTCAGGTCGACGAAAGATGATCTCAGTTCGACGAAGGCTGATCAGAGGTCGACAAAATCTCAGGTCGAGAAAAGCTGATTAAGGGTCGACGAAAGCTAATTAGAGGTCGACGAAAGCTGATCTTAGATCGACGAAAACTGTAAGAAATTTTGTTATTTATTCTTTCTCTTTCTGTCTCATCATTTTATATTTATTATAGGCTATTAATTCCCTTATAAATCAATGCACTTATATTCTCTGAATAGAGCCGTTACTGGCAGCAATGATTGCTAACATCCTCCATGGAATTAATTCCTTATACCTCGGGACAGACATAGAATAGAATAATTGACAGCATTCTTGCCATTTTTCGTTCCCAAGATTTCGGCTGAACATTTATTGCAAAGTTTCTTTTTGAATTCGACGAAGTTATAGTTATCTGATACATCTCTCCCTGCCAAGAAAACAACAAGACACAGAAGAGCAGAGATTGATCATCAACTAGAGTCACAGCAAAGAAAACATCCCAAAGTGCAGTGAAAAAAAAACATCTCTCAGAAAATTGACTTCTCTCAAGAGAAGAAGATAGAACAACCATCACCATCAAGAGTCTTTCTCTCTTTCCCTCTTTGTTTTCAGGGATCTCAAGTGACAACAACATTCAAATCAGTCAAGGATCTCTGAAAAGCTGAAGTCCTACTCACCATTTAACAAAGCTTTCTCTCCTGAACCATTCAAGATCTTAGGGGGAGCTTTGTCATTATCAACTCAGAATCCACATAGTCTTCTCATTGTGTTTTGAGAAAAGAAGTCTTTCATCAAACTCTCATCCTACCCTTGTACAGGGTTTTAATTCCTTTCAAAATTATTCTGGTTGCAAGTCTCCTACCAAAAGACTTGAGGTTTGGTTTTTGAGCACCTGATCAAAAGCTCATTGGTGGCAGTCACCTGATCAAAACCTGTAGTGGATTCCTACCTAGAGTGGTAGAAGAGTGGATGTACCCAAGATTGGGGAACCACTATAAAATTCTTGTGTTGTTTGTGTGTCTGTGATCTTCTTTTGTGCTTGTGCTGTGATATAATGTTTGTTGTGTAGCTTAGTTACTTTTCTCTAGTTAACTTGTTGCACTTGTACACTCACCTTTTATTTCATCAAAAGGGAAAAGTTTTCAAAAACTCTATTCACCCCCCTCTAGAGTTATTCAGATCTTACCCTATCTTTCACGCAGCTTTCAGAATACAATGTTTCCTTTCGTGAAAGGAAGTGTTGAGGTCGCCATTAAGTGCCTTGTCGACGACAGTTTTATGAAAGAAGGGGTTAGCAAGGTTCCTTTCTTCCAAATCTTCCCTGAATTTAAGGAGAGGGTTGCTGAATGGGAGCGGGCTGAAAAAGGGAAGGCGGTTGCCGTCGAGGAAGAAGAATAAGAAGAAGAAGAGGAAGAAGAATTAGCTGATGACGAAGCTCCTGATGATGCCGCTTCAAGTCAGCAGCAGGGTGGTCAAATCGAGCAGTCCGCCTCTTCTTTGGATTCTGATGGTAGCACGGGGATGGAGTCCACAGATAGCACGAGCTCTAATGATAGAAGCGACGACGATTCAGGAGGATATTCTCCTGAAATTAATCTCGACAGATCGAGCTCGGACGTGCCTGCGGAAAAAAGGCGAAAGACTACAGAATGAAAAGTGATCTTTTGTTTTTGCTTATTTGTAAAATGGCGGATTTCATTCGAGGTCACCTAAAGATAAATAGATGTGAATATATTATTTTTTTTGAATGGGTATAAAGGATATTTTGTCAGTCCGTGTATTCTGCTACTTTTATTGCTTATTTCCTGTCTCCTTTATACTTCGGTGGGACTTGTTTTGTATTTGATCAATAGTAATCGATGATTAGCGAAAAACCAGTCCGCGCAACTTAGATTTTAGACTGTATGCTTGAGATGTGTAAAGGTTGACGATAACTAAAACTGACAATAGTCTAGGCCGCGATGCTTGCCTTGCAGTTCGTCAAGTTCTTGCAGCTTATAATGGATACGGATAATCGGCGGACTCTGACAGATACCAATTCTAGTTCGCATATTAGTTGTCCAATAATAAATTTTTGCAAACCAAGATTAATGATAGTTGCTGCGAACTAAAGATTATTAATAAATTGAGTTTAATTTTGCAGCTTGAAAGACCAAACTTGCGGACTGCTGTGATTATTAATGTTGCTGTAAGAACTACAATAAATGACAGACTGCACAGATACTTAGATAGAGTCCAACTGAAAAGAAATGATATACAACCAAACCGTGCGGGAAGGTTCATATAGCATTGCTTTCCACGCAAGGTCGGTTGCAAGATCAACCCAACTGGCTGAAAGTGGCGGACTGCGCGGATACTGAGATAGAGTCTGACTGAAAAGAAATGATCTACAACAAAACCGTGCGGGCAGGTGCATATAGCATTGCTTTCCACGCAAGGTCGGTTGCAAGATCAACCCAACTGGCCGAACGTGGCGGTCTGCGCGGATATTGAGATAGAGTCCGACTGAAAAGAAATGATCTACAACCAAACCGTGCGGGTAGGTGCATATAGCATTGCTTTCCACGCAAGGTCGGTTGCAAGTCAACCCAACTGGCCGAAAGTGGCGGACTACGCGGATACTGAGATAAAGTCTTACTGAAAAGAAATGATCTACAACCAAACCGTGCGGGCATGTGCATATAGCATTGCATTCCACGCAAGCTCGGTTGCAAGATCAACCTAACTGGCTGAAAGTGGCGGACTGCGCCGATACTGAGATAGAGTCCGACTGAAAAGAAATGATGTACAACAAAACCGTGCGGGTAGGTGCATATAGCATTGCTTTCCACGCAAGGTCGGTGGAGGTCGAAAGCCTTACTTTAATTTTGACAAAAAAGAATACACCGCTCTCTTGCCTGGGATTTAGACCAATTTGATCAATAGGGTAGGTGCATGCGGGATGCATTGCTTTCCTTAATGGATCAACTGGGTCGTGAGCTCCCTGCAGGCACCGCTTGAGAGTTCCAAAGAGTGTTCAAGAGTACGAACTTTGATGATTTATGGGCAGGTGCCGGGTGGCATTTCTTTCCTCAAATAGATCATCAATGTGTACGCTATCCCTGGCAAGCTTAGTAGAGCTGTCAACCACCCTGTCCCTCCAAAAATGCAGTGGTGGAGTCAGGTACTAGCTGGGATCCAAAATCCACTAGCCCACCGCGCAAGAATCTGCAAGCTCCCACTACACGGTGCGAAATCTCACCGCAACACGTGGTCATCGTGGTGTTTCGCTAATGACAACAATTCTCGGGGGGGGGGGGGGGGGTCCAAGCTGGACTTGGCGATGTTTCTTGGTTTGGTGATTTCTTGCTTTGAATTTTAGATATAAGTGAATGATTGTGTCATGCAAAAAAAATCGTTAGCCAGAAATTCTTATTGATATAACTATGAAAATGAACACAGATGATAAATGTTTTGCTTAAGCATAAAACCGCTTTAAATCATCGCCATTCCAAGTATGGGGTACATCTTCTCCGTCGTAGGTTTGTAGCTGGTATGCCCCGTTTCTTAGAACTTTCTTAATGATAAATGGTCCGCTCTAGTTTTGGTTCAACTTTCCTACAGAACCAGTTCTTGCGGCCGCATCTAGCTTTTTCAGGACGAGATCTCCCACCGAAATAATGTTTTACCCTGATGTTTTTGTCAAAGTACCTCGCCATTCTTTGTTTGACTTCCTCTTGCCTGACGATGGCTTCATCCAGCATCTCTTCAAATTTATCCAAACTAAGTTTCATATTCTCATTATTAATTTCAAGCCAATCCTCCCAGCTTTGCCTGGCCAATAATACCCTAGGAGTTGGAACCTCAAATTCCACTGGGATGAGAGCCTCCGATCCATGAGACAGTTTAAAAGGAGTTTCCCCGGTAGATGTTGAAGGGGTTGTTCTTAAGGTCCATAGAACTGTAGGAAGTTCCATTCCTTTAAATTATTGTCATCGGGATTCCATTCCTGCAAATTATCTCCCCCCATAAAAAGTTTTTTATCACCTGGGTTGTTGTCTTTTCTAGTGCCTTTTCTTCAATCCATTTGCTGAAGTAGTCAATCATAACCAAGATAAAGTGTCGCTGTCCACTCACCATGGGAAATGACCCGAGGAGGTCCATTCCTCACACTACGAAAGTCCATGGCATGGTGATTGACATAAGTCGCTGCGATGATTGGAGTTGAAGTGGAGCAAATTTTTGACATTGGGCACACTTCTTTGCGTAGGATTCAGAATCTTTTCTCATGGTGGGCCAGAAGTACCCTTGCCGCAATATTCTTCTCTCCAAAGTTCTAGCCCCTGAATGGCTGCCACATTCTCTAGAGTGAACTTCTCAGAGCACCGTAGGAATCTCTTCTTCAGATACACACCTTGCTATTTGCGAGAGGAAGGTCTTTCTATAGAGAATTCCGGAGATAAGTTTGTAATTTGCTGCCTTCATTCTGAATCTTCTTTTATCTTTCAAAGCCTGTTGAAATTCTCCTGCCGAGAGATATGATTTGAATGAGTCCATCCAAGAAGGTCGTTGTTCTATTTGCATCAATTCTCCTTCTTCTATAGTCAGATAAAAAAGCTATGAAGTTGTTTCCCCCGAGGGGAGGCCAAACTTTGTTAGCTCATCGGCCTCAGTATTGTGTATTCTTTAAACATATTCAATAGTGAAGCTCTTAAATTTTCCAATCTCCGCCTTCACCAGAATTAAGTATTTCTTCAGGGTAGGCTCTTTGGTTTCAAAATTTCCCAATACTTGGGATGCCATTACTAACGAGTCAGTTTTAACATGCACATAGTCTATTCCCAACTCTTTTGCGAACCGCAGGCCTGCCAAGAGTGCTTCATACTCTGCTTGGTTATTAGTTGTTGGGAAAGAGAACCTTATCTCCTGTTTCAATTTGACCCCGTTGGGGTTAATGAGAACCACTCCCGCCCCTGAGGAGTTTTTGCCTGAAGCCCCATCTATGTAGATTGTCCATGCTAGCATGGATTGAGTGGCTTGAGCAGCATTAGACTCAGTTGTGTCTATTAGAAAATCTGCTAATACCTGTGCTTTGATAGCTGTTCGAAGTACATATGAGATATCAAACTCACTGAGTTCAATCGCCCACTTGGCTAGTCTCCCAGAGTGCTCCGATTTTTCAAGAATATTTTTTAATGGTTGATCTGTAATCACTCTAATTGAATGCGCTTGGAAGTATGGTCAAAGCCTTCTGGCAGACATTACTAATGCTAATGCGAGCTTCTTAAGAATTGGTTATCGGGTTTCAGCATTTTTCAATATATGGCTTACATAATATACCGGATATTGCCTTCTCCCTTCCTCTCTAACAAGGACTGAGCTTATTGCTTCCGAGCCCACTCCTAGATAGATGAATAGAACTTCTCCAGCGCGAGGGCTTTGAAGTAAAGGAGTGGAGGTGAGTAGTTTTTTAAGTTGTTCGAAAGCCTCTGCGCATTCTTTGGTCCATTCAAATTTAGACCCTCCACGAAGAGTCTTGAAGAATGAGGCACTTTTATCCCCTACTCTGGAGATAAATCTTCCAAGACCTGCCAACCTTCTCCCTAATTGTTGAACTTCTTTGGGGGAACGAGGTGATGGCATTTTGAGGATTGCTTTAACTTTAACTGGGTTGGGGGCGAGCCCTTCGGGGGTAAGGAGATGGCCATGGAATTTTCCTTTATTTGCTCCAAAGATACATTTCAATGGATTCAACTTCATGTTATATTTTCACAAAGTAGAGAATGTCTCTGTGAGGTCTCGTAAATGCAAAGCAAAGGTTTTACTTTTAATAAGAAGGTCATCGACATATACTTCATGATTCTTTCCTTTTTGTTCTTTAAACACAGAGTCCATCATGCGTTGATAGGTAGCGCCTGCATTTTTTAAACCAAAGGGCATCACCAGATAACAGTAGCAACCCTCGTTTGTGATAAATGATGTATGGGGGATGTCAGGCTTATGCATCCTAATCTGGTGATAACCAGAAAATGCATCTAAAAAACTCATAAAGGGAAATCCAACCGCAGAATCTACTAAAGCATCTATTCGAGACAACGGATAACAATCTTTCGGGCATGCTTTATTTAACTTGGTAAAATCAATGCACATCCTCCATTTTCCCCCTTACTTTTTCACCATTACTACGTTTGATACCCAATCCAGGTATTGGATTTCACGAATGAACTTAGCCTTTAGAAGCTTCACAACCTCTTCCTTGATTGGCTCAGCTAGCTTCGTCGCCATTTCCCGCTTCTTTTGCTGAACATGTTTGAAGTCGGGAGTGATATTGAGGTGATGAAAAGCTACATCAGGATCCACTCCCGGCATGTCTTCTACAGCCCAGGCGAAGACATCCAGGTTCTTTAGTAGGCAAGCGATCAACTTTTCTTTTTCCTCTTCGGGGAGTTCTGAGTTGATTGTAAGTCTTCTTTCTTCACCTGCTCCAATTGGAACTCCTTGGGTTGCTTGAGCAGGCTCCAAATGAACCCCTTACTGGATTTCCTTCTGATCTTTGACCGCTTCTTGGGGAGCTTTTTCTTCTGAGGCAGCGACTAGAGCCGCTTGTGGAGGCATGTGCTCGATCATGTTGACTGTTTTGACGTAGCACTCTCGTGCCTCCCTTGGGTTGCTTCTAACCCGGTACTGCCTTCCTCCTACCATAAAGTTGATCGCCAAATGATAGGTGGAGACTACTGCCCGATATTCATTAAGAAGAGGTCTTCCAAAGATGGCGCAGTAACTGCTCGCCGCATCAACTATCACGAATGTGATAAGCTTTGACACTCCCTCGATTGTCACTGATAGTTTGACGCTCCCTTCAACTTCTTTCTTCTCGCCCGCGAAGCCATACAGTGGCCCTTCGGTGTAGAGCAAAGTCTTTTCGGACCTTAGGGCCTCATAAGCATTTTTGAATATAAAGTTGACCAAACTTCCAGTGTCAACCAAAATCCTTGGAACTGTATAGTTCTCAATGATTTCTCTGATCACAACTGCGTCGTTGAATGGGTTGGCTGTCTTTGGGAGATCGTCTGGACCAAAAGTAACAACTTCCATTGGGGGAGCTGTAGAATTCATGGCTACGTCATGTCGTGAGTTCCTTGCCAAGGAAGACTTTCTGCTTGATTCTGCACCCGCTCCTCCATGGATGCAAAATAGATCCCCGAGGACACCCACGTCGTCCGCATCGACGCTCTCTCCAATCTTAATGTTGCCATAGTATCCCACTCTCTCAGTGTCTTCATTTTCCCAAGAGACTTCGGCCACCTCCTTGCCTTTAGTGGACGGCTTTGATGAAGCCACTTTTACTCCGAGGCCCCTCATCTTCCCTGTGGTAAGCAGTCTCTCTACAAGCTGCCGAAGATCTCTGCAACTTCAGTCCTGTGCCCCTTTTCTCTATGGAATGCACAGAAAAGATCCGCATTTCGAACCTTTCCTTCTGCCTTCTGGAATTCTTTCTTTGACTCAGTTTTCTTTTGCAGGACCTAGAGAACTTCATCTATCGTCAGACCCATAGTAGCGAGCTCTTCCAAGGGATCATGGCTCTGCTGATCATCTGAAGATGTGCTATCCTTAATTTGAAGGACAGGCAGGATTCGAGGAGCAACAGAAACAGGGGTAGCGGCCAGCGGTGGTTTTTTCTCATGAAATTGTTGATGATTTTGATAAGGTCGTTTGTGTCGGAAATTTCTTACCCTGTGCGCCGGAGGCTGATACCTTGGTAAAGGGGGTCTGGATGCTCGATTAGCTGCAGAGGAATTGGCGATGTCTTTCTTTTCTGCCTTCGCAGTTAAATTGGATACATATGAAGGATTGGCACTCTCCCCTTCTATGAAGGTGTTAGCCAAGGCTATCAGATCTTGGAATGTGGCCGGATCTTTGGTGGTTACTTCAAACTTCAACGATCCTTCTTGGAGTCCGTTAATTAGGGCGATCTTATAGAACTCAAGGTCTACATTCCTGACTCTCAGCTTCTCCCTCTAGAAGCGATCCACAAATTGTGCCACCGACTCATTGTCTGCTTGCTTGATCTTGAAGAGGGTAGACGGCCCACTCTTCCTCTTCCTGGAAGTGGCAAACCTCAGTAGGAGCTCTTGGCGCAACTCAGCAAAACTGGCGATGGATCCAGGATACAGTTCATGAAACCATTTTTGGGCCTGGCTGTCGAAAGTGGTTTCTAAGAACTTGCATTTCAAACCATCTGACAAGCACCTCATTGCTACAGCATCTTCAAAAGCTTGGAGATGAGCGACATGATCTTTTTCTCTAGTGTAAAATGGGATGCGAGGTTCTCTGAAGTTATTAGGAGCCTGCTCCTGACGAATCTTATCAACAAAAGGGGACTCCCCGGCTTGGGCTATAGCAGAAATCGCAGGAGGTTGTACGACATGATTATCTTCCGCAAAGTCCAATCGGCGGGCTGGACTTCCCCGGGCTACTTCGCGGAAAAAATCAATAAGCGGAGCGAGCTCGTCGGCTTGACGTCTTGGAGGGGCTGCGGGCTGGATGGGCGAGCTTGCGGGTGGTGGCGTCGCAGCTGGCGCTTGGCGGACAGGGGTGTTGCGGACTGGCTCATCCGCGAAGGCCACCCTAGGTTGATCGAGTCGCTGAGTGAGGGCGACCTGAGCCTGGATGATTGCGTCAAGGCGCTGGTCGGTCTCTCTCCGAGATTGCTCGGCCTCTCTCCAGGATCGGTCGAGCGCGTCCCACAGGTCGTCAGAGGAGCTCAAGCGACCTGAGCGGGCATGATAATGAGATGACCGGCGATCAGACATCTCGGTCCATTAACTTTAACGATAGCTTGAATCTTAAGGTCGTGTGCTGATGTTGATGCAAAAAATGCGCTCTAAAATTTCGACAAAAAGGGAAAAAAGAGAGATGGAAACTGCAAGCAACCGTTTACTAATGGACCAAGGAAAAAGGGGATCAACACAGATTCGAGACCGCAAAAGTCCGAGATCTGAGTCCGCAGCCTTTACTAAATGGGCCTCTTAGCTCAAGCCAACCTGCCTTAGGGTGCACCACCTCCCCCTATTTATAGGTTTGGGGGCCTGCCAAAATGGGCAGGGCTAAAATAACCGGCTTCCCGGGGTACAGGAGAACCGAGCAGTAGTGACGGGAATCAAAAAGGAAAAGACAAACAGTCCGCTCAAGAGGGGCGGACTGGACTTGCGAGCTGGAGCTTCCTTCATACTGTAAGGCATTATCCTGGCTGAAGGTCCGCGACCTGTGCGGACTGACTCTGGAGTCTTCTTTAAAACCTGGCGGGTGATCTGGAAGCTGATCAAGGCTGGGTGAACTGGGCGGACTGAAGGATTGAGTCCGCCGCTAAATGAGGTGCTGGAACCCTGATCGTGGGAATTATGCGGACTAGCTCTGGAGTCTACTGCTGGGGAAAATCCTGCTTCAAGTACGTGACGACCTGTGCAGACTGAGACTTTCGAGTCCGCTTGGAAAAAGAGAAGGATCCATCCTGCTGAACATGTTACGTATTCTGGGGTTAACACTTCTGTTATATCCCATGTGACGGATGAGGGTGTTACAATTTGGTATTAGACTATGGTTTCGGTCTTGCTTATTTGAATATGTGGACGAATTATTTTAAGGGTGGTGAGCATATGTATGTGCGTCATCGTTAAAACATGAAAAGAACCCATGAATGTCCACTTAGGAATGAAAATTCACATGTTTGAGGAACCTGTGTTTTCCTATGATTTCTTTTTGCAATTTTGTTTGGTCACTTAATGGTGTGTTGTACAACTATAGGTGACCAGGAGTGGTGCAGGGACGTCAGAACGCCCGTTTTCTGAGGAAAGTAGTGCACACAATGACGTGCCTGTAACCCCTCCTTCGGCAGAAACAATAAGACTTGTGGCTGAGGCAGTGTTTGCAATGCTAAACGCCCAGCCAGGAAGGCAAGTGCAGCATCCTGCCCCTGCAGGGGAGCAGGTACCGCTTCGAGCAGCGGAACCTAGAATGGCAGAATAAGTGGTGATAGAGCCTTTAGTACCATGAAGAGCATTATATTCCCGGGAAGGGGAATGTCGTGGCAGATGCGCTGAGCCGTAGGATGCCTACACGGGCCAAATGGTTGTTGTTGCACGACGAGCGACTCATTCGTGATTTGGAGGCTTTGGAGATCTCTTGTGTTGACAAGGGATCTAGTGTAAATGCATGCTTGAGTTGGACAGAGGTTCAATACGACCTCATAAATAGGATTCGATAGGCCTTGGAGTTGGACGTAAGCTTGAAACGTCACTTGGCAGAGTCCGTGCATGCGTCGAATGACCAGTTCTTTGTTGTTGATGGATTATTATGGAATAGTGGTCGATTATGCGTCCCTAATATTGGGAAGTTGCGAGAAAAGAATTGATGTACGAGGCACATTTTACCAAGTACTCAATTCACCCTGGGAGCACAATGATGTTTAAAGACATGAAGAGACTGTTCTGGTGGCCAGGTATGAAGAAAGACATAACGCTATACATGATGAAGTGTCAGACTTGTGCCTTGGTAAAGGCCAAATTCCAGAAAGCTGGTGGATTTTTGAAGTCCTTGCCTATACCAGAGTGGAAATGTGATGACATCTCTATGGATTTCGTGCACGGTTTGCCGAGATCGCACAAGGGGAATGATGCCATTTGGGTGATTGTTGATCGTTTAACGAAGGTGTCACACTTCATGCCCAATAGGAAGGATGATTCAGTTGAGAAGCTAGCGAAACTTTATGTGGAGAACCGACCATCTCGGTCACTAACGATCCTCTGGGGTACGCCGTGCAAACGGACTATGCTGAAGGCTCATTCATCAGTTGTTGGGTACCAAGTTGAATTTCATCACGACCTTTCACCCACAGACAAACGGTCAAACTGAAAGGGTGAACAGGATAATGAAAGATATGCTTCATATGTGTGTATTGGATTTTGGGAAAAGGTGGGAGGACCACCTTTACATGATTGAATTCGCTTACAACAATAGCTACCAAGCTAGTATTCAGATGGCGCCTTTTGAGGCTTTCTGAGGAGGTGTAATACAAATTTGGCTTGGGTAGAAATGGGAGAAACAAAATTGTACAAGCGGAGGGACTTTGAAGATTCTACTTCAACGATACAGTTGATTCGGGAACGGCTACTGATTTCTCAAGATAGACATGCCAAGTACTACAACGCCAAGCATCAGAACATGGAGTTTGTGGTGTGCGACTTGGTATATCTCAAGATAAAGCCGTTTAAAGGCGTATAAAGGATTCAACGCTTAAAGAAGCTTAGTACGAGGTACGTTGGGCCTTTTGAGATGTTGGAGCAGGTTGGTGAAGCCGCCTATCGGTTGGCTCTCTCAGTGGAGTTGAGCAGATTGCATGATGTGTTCCACATCTCGGTGCCGTGGAAGGTTATTCAAGAGCCTACTCAAGTGATTACTGCAAATCAAGTGCCGGTCGATAGTGGATTGATGACGAAGGTCAAGCCCATTCATATTATGGACGTAGAAGTCAAACAGCTGCGGAATAAGTCCATTAAAATGGTCAAGGTTCTTTCAGACAACTGTGGCCGAGAAGAGTTGTCTTGGGAGCGCGAGCAATCTATGAGGGAGGAATTCCCTGAGCTTTTTCTTTAAGGTAATCGGTTGTACTGTTTGTTTTTATATATCCCAATAACGTCAATTTCGGGATGAAATTTCTTTAAGTGGGGGAGATTTATAACGCCCCAAATTTCTTGAGGAATGAGATGCTTCCTTGGGGGTTACCGCCCGGCGGTAGCTAGTTACCGTGCGACGGTAACTCCAGGGTTTTCGTTCGTCAGGCGAAGAAAACGTTGAGTTCTCGAGAAATACATTACCACGTAGCGGTAATGACTACCATATGGTAGTAGCTCGGATCTCTCAACGCTATCAAGGCCTCAGTTCTTGCTAGGGCGCGACGAAATTTTTAACGCCAACGATAGCTGTGGTGATTTATTTGGCAAAGCTCTCGGGAAGTTACCGCGTAGCGTTAGGCTTACCGCGGAGCGGTAGCATACAGGTTATGACGCGTCCGTGTGTCAATGCCCAATTCAAGTTTAGGTGTGGTGGCGTCCTCAAGAAGCTAAATGATTGAGGTGTCGCGCTGCGGTAACTTCCTACCGCACGACGGTAACTGTCGTAAACTGAATTCTTGGAGAAATCCTAACCGTCCACTTGTTTTATTTAGAGATTTGATGGATGGTGCGTGCCTCTGTGGGTATATGGCCGGGAGTTAGGTTTTCCAAACTCATTTCTTCATTGGCTTTCTCTTTCTAAGTACTAGAGAGAAGGGAGAGCGAAGAAGGAAGAAGAAGGAAGAGATCCTGCCTCCATTGGAGTTCCGAAGCTCCGATTCGCAAGCCGAGTCCAGATTTGTGGAGGCAAGAGCGTTGCGGTCGTACTCATACATCTAGATCTTTGGCATGGAACCGAAGAAATCACAAAGGGTAACGATTCTCTACTTGGACATGTGAAGTCTTCTTCCTTTTTGCATAAGAAACCCTCTCCCACGAGTGTGCGGTGAGCGTGAGGTATTCTTTCGAGTAGATATGGTTTATCCCCGTAGTTTTGCATATAGAGTTTTGAATCGTAGTACGGACATAGGCATGGTGTGTGAAGCCCATCCAGACAAGTTGGTCTTGATTGGTGATGTTTTCATTATGCATGAATTGCCGGAGAAGACTTCGTGCTGTATGTTTTTGGGTTTTACGCGGTAGAATGTGTAACAACCCCATCCGTTAGATGACATATAACAGAAGGTCCTGCCGGGGCCCTATATTATATGCCACAAACAGACAGTGAGGTCACAGGTTAATAACAAAATACCATCACACCATAACCCAGAGCATTCTAGCGGAAGTTTAAAGCTTGAAAGAACTCATTCGATGAATGTCCACTACTAATATATAAACAACTCATTTATATATAGATAACACCAGGAATGTTTAAAACTCAAACGCTCACGGACTTAAGGCCTTACAAGTTACTCTTTACAACATATGATTTCATACATCGACACGCAGGCCGGCCACACATGAAATCCAAAGCTTCGTACGACCTTCGAGGGCCTACCAGTAGCAGCAGCAAGGGCTTCAGCTCGCTCATTCCAATCAACCCGCAACACCTGCATAAGAACTTCCACCCCAAGGGTGATCCAAAAAGCAACGGTCAGCATTCAGCTGACAAATTATAACGACCCTACCCCTTACTCGGGGCAGTGGTTCCTTCCATGCAAGCAATACAATCACAACACTTATATATATCTGCCACAATCACATCACAAACGCTGGCCTTCGTGCCAGATGCTTCGTGCACTCAGGGCACGCTTACGATGTACCAGTACATCCTTAGTACACCGCCGATTTGAGTTTCTCTACTCGGTGGCCGAGCACTAGTATACTACAACACGCGTGTTGGAGACATCCTCGCCCGTCCCACTCAGTGGTATTCACCTCACGACAACCATTGAGCATTATCGATCGACACGCCGGGAAGGCCCACAACCCACCATTTGCAGTGCTACCAACCAACCGCTCACGACGATCTTACCACTGAACTTGTTGGGTGGCCTACCCACTCAGAGGTTCTTAACTTGTTGGCCATGAGCATCAGCTGCCAAACCCTTGTTGGAGACCTATCGCACTCATCCCACTCAGAGTTACTCGCTCACAACAATCCTACCACAGAACTTGTTTGGTGGCCCACCCACTCAGACGTTCTCGAATCCATCTCTCAACACAGGCACATAGTGCCACTACCCAATCCATCAACCAGCTCGTGCCGAGCAACCAACCAAATGAGCTATACAAAGCATCCTTCTTATAATTCACAATCGTCCTTACAATCTACGCAAGCTAGTCAATTTATACACGGAGTATTCTCCGGTTCGTAGCATCACCAATCTAGACATCCATCCAGATGGGCATCACACAACATGCCTATTCCGTACTACACACTTCCAGATCTAAATGCAAACTCGATCACTGGAATCGCTTATGCTTTCCACCTCTTGGTGGAGGATCCCATGCATATACATAAAGTAGGACTTCACTTGTCCGAGAAGGAGATCGTTACCCTTGACGATCGCTTCGGATCCATGGAGAAACTAGCCGGATAGTAATCACCACGACGGCCTTGCCTCCACAACACTGAACTCGGCTTTCGATTCGGACCGCTGAAGCTCCACCGACGGCCGAAAAGCTTCTCCTTTCCTCCTCCAAGCTCTCCTCATTCTCTTCTCTTTAGAAAGAGAATGGACAAGGATTGAATGACAACTTCATGCCGATCTCGGAGTAAAACCCAGTTAGGAATACCCTGGACCATTAGATTTAGGATGAGGGGAACGAATGGCCACAAGTCGGCTGAAGAGTCTACTTTTCTGGATGACACGGACTGTGACACGCCCGTGTCACAGGCCGTGTTCCCCTAAGCAGCAAGGAACCGACTCAATCCCGACAAGAACACGGACTAAGACACGCCCTTGTCAAACCCTGACACGCCCGTGTCAGTAAGTACATGCCCGTTTTGAGAGACATATTCCTCACTCGACACAACACAAACTCTCTCGAGAAGCTCACGGCTAAGGAATACGCCCGTGTCCTTGGCCATGTGCCGAAAACGCCCCTGTGGCATGCCCGTGTCACAGGCCATGCTCTACACTCAACACCTCAACGCCACTCAACGCCATGGAAACCGAGCAGGACACGCCCTGGGACACGCCCGTGTCCCAGGCCGTGTCGCCATACTCAACGATTGTTAAGCAGCGCACAGTGAAGGACACGCCCTGGGACACGCCCGTGTCCAAGGCCGTGTGCCTCACTTGAGACACACTCGACGCCCACTCGATACCTACTCGAGACCCACTCGAGTACCAAAAGCTTGACACCCCCTGGGAAACGCCCGTGTCCCAGGCCGTGTCATCCAGCCTAAATTCCAAATCGGGATTTGGGGTGTTACAGATTGCTGTAGGGAACTTTGGGGACTAATGTAACGCCCCCGATTTTTCTGAAATTATTTAATTCTTGTTTGGCGTTACGTCGATGCGTTCTCTTGGCTTGTGAAATCTGTGGAGTGTGGTCTTAACTCCTTAGAACTGAGTGACCTATTTTGTAGTCTATTGGCAAGATCTCCCTAGTAAGCCAGGTCGTTTTGGGTGACCCGGTGTGGCCTCTCGGGAGATGCTTGTGTTTTGAATTCGGGTGGATATAACTCGAGTTCTGTTCGTCGAAAGTTAATTTTAACTTAGCCGTTGTGTTCGTAGCGTGGATATTTAGCTACGGTGCGAATTTTGTCGAATTCCGAGGATGCTTGGTTTTCACGTCGTTTTGTATTTTATGAAAAATAATATTATTTATTAAGTATTTTATTACCTAATACTTTGGAAGAGTGACGGTGCTTGGCGGTTTTGCTTTGTCTGATTATACATTATTTAATTAATTAGCTATTATGGTTAATAGGGTTCTATATATAGGATAGTTTATACTTAAGAAAGAAACCGCTCCTATTCATCTTCCCAAAATCGAACCCGCAGCGCCTGTTCGCGGAAAACAGAGGAACCGCTGAACCTGCTCCCCTTCGGACGCCGATTCCGAAAGCGTTTGTGAACGTAATTCGATTCCGAAAGCTGATTTGGATTGCTCTCGCCTAGAACTTCATTCCTACGGTAAGAAATTAAATTTTCGTTGTGTTTCTAGGGGTCTCGAAATTTCTTGGGTTGTCCGTTTCCGCCATTAAAGCTCCAGATTTCTGCTTTAGGTGTTGTTGCTGCTGGTGCCGAGTGAGAGTAATGGAGGCCGACCAAGCTTCGCCAGAAATTTGAGGCAAGTGGTATTCTTGCGCTTGCTGTGTAATTCTTTATGTCTATCTCCTTGTTACCCTGTTAGCCCTAGGATAGAACCAGTGCTCATTTTTCGGCTTCGGTTTATGTTCAACATACTTGTTATGAATTTCCTGCTAAGTCGTACTCCTAGTAGCTGCCCTTTCTTTTTTATTTTATTCTCCTCCAACTGTTAGTAGAGAAGGTCTTGTTCTCGGGCTGAGTAAGGGTTGAGGGTTGGGTCGATTTTGCTGTGCAGTAGTTGTTGTAATGCCCCCGATTTTTCTGCGACTATTTTATTCGGGTTTAGCGTTACGGTGACCCGTTTTCGTGGCTTGTGCCATTTGTGGAGTGTGGTTTAGCTCCTTAGAACTGAGTGGCCTATTTTGTAGCCTATGGGCAAGGTCTCCCTAGCAAGCCGAGTCGTTTTGGGTGACCCGGTGTGGCCTCTTGGGGGATGCTTGTGTTTTCGCTTTAGGTGGGTATAACTCGAGTTATGTTCGTCGAAAGTTAATTTCGAATTCGCCGTTGTGTTTGTAGAATGGGTATTTAGCTACGGTGCGAATTTCGTCAAATTCCGAGGTAGTTCGGTTTTCGTGTCGTTTTGGGTGTGCCATTAGTAAAGACTAATTAGAAACCCTCTTAGTTTAAGTGAACCGGTGGCTTGGGAGACGGTTAGGCTGAACAGGCGTGGTAAGGCTTATTTATAAAGTTTTACTTTGAGTGGCGGGCCCACTCTTTCCTCCTTCTTCCCAAAACCTATAACCGCTGCTCAAGTTCGCGGAAAGGAGAGGCGGAAACGACGGACTACCCTAGCCTTCGGCCGGCGATTTCGAGAGCTTTCGTAGACGGAATTCATTTTCGAAAGCGGCGTTGGCTTGCTCTCGCTCAGATCTACATTTCGACGGTAAGATATTAGATTTTCGTGGAGTTTTCAAAGACTTTGATTTTCGGTTCTTGTGGATTTCCGCCATTTAAGTGCATGTTGCTTGTTAGGTGCTTTTAGGTGTTGCTGCTGCTAGTGCCGAGTGAAGAGGAGGGAAAGTCATCCAAGCTTCGCCGAAAATCGAGGCAAGTGGTATTCTTGCCCTTGCCATTGTTGTTCTCTTGTAATTCTGAAAATTCCCGGTTAGCCCTAAGGTAGAAGTCAAGCATGTTCTCTTTTATCTTGTTGAATTTAGGGCTTAGATTCTCCTATAAGCCCCCCTTCTTTGTGTTGTTGGTGCTCAACCTGCCGGCGTAACATCATCAGTTAAACTCCAGATTGCTGTCTGGTTGGTGGCTTGCGGGTGAAGCCGAGATAGAGAGAGAGAAGGGGGTGCCTACTGTGTTTGTCGGAAAGAGTTTTTTTTGGATTCTGTCTTGCCGGCGTTGAGTGTGGTGCATACACTCAACGCCCCAGCTGTAGCCAGTCAGAATTTTGCTAAGTACTAGGGCGTTGAGTGAGGTGGACTCACTCAATGCCGCAGCCCCTGCTAGCGGCTAAGTACTTTGGCGTTGAGTGAGTCGACCTCACTCAACGCAATTTCCGTTTTGGCGTTGAGTGAGGCAAGCTCACTCAACGTCGCGGTTTTTCCTGAGAAGCTAAGTGTTTTGGCATTGAGTGAGTCGACCTCACTCAACGCCATTTCGGTTTTGGCGTTGAGTGAGGTGGACTCACTCAACACCGTCTCTTCTGTGCAGCCAAGTACTTTGGTGTTGAGTGAGGTGTGCTCACTCAACGCCATAGCCTTTTCTGAGGCTAAGTACTTTGGCGTTGAGTGAGTTAACCTCACTCAACGCCAATTTTGGTTTGGCGTTGAGTGAGGTGGCCTCACTCAACGCCGTAGGCAAGTTTGCGGCCAAGTCCCGTGGCATTGAGTGAGTGAAACTCACTCAATGCCATTTCCGCTTTGGCGTTGAGTGAGGTAGACTCACTCAACGCCACAGCCCTTCGTTGCGGCCAGGACTTCTCGCATTGAGTGAAACGACCTCACTCAACGCCATTGCTGTTTTGGCGTTGAGTGAGGTCAGCTCACTCAATGCCACAGATTTGCCTTGTTGCGGTTAAGTGCCAGGGAGTTGAGGGAGTGAACCTCACTCAACGCCATTGCTGTTTTGGTGATGAGTGAGGTGGACTCACTCAATGCCGTAGTTTTCATTTGCGGCTAAGTGTAAGGGCGTTGAGTTAGTGAGCTTCACTCAACGCCATTGCTATTTTGGCGTTGAGTGAGGCCAGCTCAATCAACGCCACTTTCTTTATTTGTGGTTAGGTGCCAGGGCATTTAGTGAGTGTACCTCACTCAACGTCATCGCTGTTTTGGTATTGAGTAAGGTTAGCTCACTCAACACAAGAGAATTCTTGCGGGAGGCATTGAGTGAGTGAACCTCACTCAACGCCATGCCTATTGTGGCGTTGAGTGAGGCCAGCTCACTGAACGCCAGAGTAGTTCTTCTGGGGGGCATTGAGTGAGTGAACCTCACTCAACGCCATGGCTGTTCTGGCGCTGAGTGAGGTTGACTCACTCAACACCAAGGTCTGGTTAGGTATTGAGTGGGTCTCACTCAACGCCAAGCCGTGTTGAGTCATTTCAACACTTTTTCCCTACCTTGATTTTCGCTCCCGAGTGAATTCCTTGATTTTCTTTGTTTTCTGAGGTTCCTTATCGGCCATGTTTTACTTTCCTAAAGGCCGAATCGTAGGTCGTGGTTAGTAGTGATGGTTTGAAGCTCTTCATGGGGAAGGTGTTGTGTAATTTAGTCGTGGAAACCCTTTTTTTCTATCTTGCAACAGGTACGGGCTGAGCAAGGGGGTGGAAGGTCCCTAGTGCTTTCACATGTAGACCCTTGAACTTGTTGGCTTGGAAATGGTGGTTGAGGGACTGAGTTTGACTCAAACCCGGATCAATGTTGTTTGTTTTTGCTACTACCATCTCCCATAGCTTAGGGTGTTAGATGTTTCTTCCTTGGTAGATTGCAGCACTTTGGGCTCTTGGTAGCTTAGTAGACTTTGCAGGATGTAGTTTTTGGGCAGGGTTGATGCTGTTTCCTCGCACGTAGTGCATTTCTTTTTGTCTTTCTTTGGGCAGTTCTGACTTTTACTGCGGTGTGTTTTCCTCTTTCATTTATCCCTTGGTTGACACTTTCATGCAGTTTTTCCTTGTATTGTTTGCTGAGGTATTCTTTCTTCTTTTGAATGCCTCAGGTTCTGAGCAGTAGCCAATTTGGTGGCTAGGTTGCGGTGGTGTTGCTGGTGGTATCTTGGACTTTGGAGATACTTCCTGATTTGTTTAGTGATGTAGTTTTCTTCTGCACTTTCTTACAGACATACATATTTGCTAGTGGGTTCGTGTCAGGTTGTTGGCGGCCACTGGTAGTTTTTACCTTTGTACTAGATATATTACTTTTGCTGCTACCATTTTCTGGAGATAGTCTACTTGCTCTGAGGAGGATTTATGCTAGGTTGCTAGTTATTTTTAAAACTACAATTATTAATATAAGTATAGCTCATAATCAGCATGTTTAATAAAACTAAATCACTATTTTCCAAACAACGTATAAAGATCGTTTTCTTATATATAATATAAATTAAATGTAGAGTCTTGCATAACATTAGCTGTCCTCTTGGGGCACTTATGCACTCCTTAGGATGTCAAACCTGAATAAAGTATTTTTCTGCAGCGCATAAGTATAGTTTTAAACTATGGACTAGGTGATCCACCGAGTCGAGGGATACGGCCTCTAAAATATAACTGATTTTCTAATCATTAAACTTATGAATTTCTTTCATAAAGTAAAGTAGATGGTTTTGCCTGAGCGTCAGCAGTTATCCCCTGCTTGACGTGGCATCATGACGCGTGTTTTCTCATACTCTTACAATTCCTAAATTCAGAGAAAATGCGGGTTGTGACAGTTGGTATCAGAGGGAGGTTGCTTGACAAGTTAGTCGGGCAACCTTTCTTTGATTGCTTTAGTAGTTCAGCATCATGTCATTCACACACCGATATGTCATCAGCACGTCTTTGCAAAAGCACGAACACTACACTCATAGCATAATATGAAGTATACGGGGCATATTATGTAGTATGGGATGCATAAAATGTGTTCGTATATGGATCCACCATAGGGGCAACATGTGAGGGTTATGTAGTATGGGATGCATAACCTCACCACATGGCTGCGACTAGCTCGTTTTCTCTTTCGTTGCATGAGAATGTTATGTAGTATGTGATGCATAACATTTTCATGTGTACGCCGCTCATTACATGCATTAGGGCCTTTTTAGAATGCATAGCACAAACATGCATGGCATAACATTGCATAAGCACAACGTGCCAAGCTAAAGATTGACAGTATGACATATGTACACACATAAGCTTTCAAGTCAAAAGTAATAAAAATTCATGCATTCCCGATCTAGGCACATGAATTAGCATGGTGGTGGTAAACCATCCTATGTTAGGGCATAACATTAATTTTTATAAAAGATAAACTCCCAGAGCAAGTTTAGCAGCTTTAAGTTTATATCTATATATGTATTGTCTGTACTTGTAGTTGGTTCTAGCCGTTGTATTAGGATCTAACTAGTATTGCTATGATTTTAGGATGGCGAGACGTCCTTCGACTAGATCGACTTCCCTGTCTGAGGGTGAGTCATCTGGAGCTCAGAATGACGCAGTGATCGAGAGCCTGCGACAGAGTAGCGATGCCATGAGCAGGCAGATGGTAAGGATGCAGGCCCAGATTCAGTCCCTGGTGGCAGTTGTGGCAGGTCAGACTCAAGGAGTGCAAGGTCCTGTAGGGGGGTTAGCTGTCCCTCCTCCTCCTGCACCCTTAAGACCTCAAGTGGTGGTGCCAGCAGAGATGGCCTTCATCTCGCAGTTTCAGAGGCTGAGCCCTCCCACTTATGACGGGAAGGCAGATTTCATGGTGATAGACGATTGGCTGATCTCCATGGAGGAGATGTTCTCGTACTCAAGGATTGCAGATGATCAGAGGGCGATGATAGCCGCCTATCAGCTTAAAGGTTTGGCTAAGAGTTGGTGGCTGAGAGAGAAGGATAGCTTGGTAGCTAGATGCTCTTGGGAGGTGTTCAAGGAGATGCTGTTGAGGAAGTTCTTACCCTCGGTCAAGCGTGATCGCCTCATGAACGACTTCCTCCATCTGAAGCAAAGGCAACTCATGGTGGGTGAGTATGAGATAGAGTTCAGCAAGTTGAGCCGTTTTGCCCCTGGATTGGTCAGCATTGAGGCTGATCGAGTTAAGCGATTTCTCGGTGGTTTGAGGAGCGAGGTGCAGCAGTTGACCAGTGCTTATGGGTCAGAGACTTATGCAAGAGTAGTGGAGGCTGCTCTAAAGGTGGAGGCTATTGAGACCGCGAAGAGCAGAGGCAAGCAAATGAGGAAGGAAAAGAGGAAGACTGTGGAGGAGAAGAAACCCCAGGTACTCGGTGCGGCTTCAGGAAAGAAGAGCAAAGTGGTGTGCAGCTTCTGTGGCCGGTCAGGCCACCCTGTCGAGAGATGTTTCAAGAAGGCAGTAGATCAGAGGAAGGAGCAGGTTCATGCGATTCAGGGTGCTCCTAGGAGAGATGTCCCCTGTTCTGTTTGCAAGCGACCCGGGCATGATGCTGCCCAATGCTGGTCCAAGGATAAAGTCTGCTTTTAGTGTGGGCAGATGGGGCACATCAAGTCTAGGTGTCCTCAGGTCCAGCCTGTTCTTCATGCAGTTCCACTACATGCATTACCTCCACCTCAGCGTGTGGACAAGGGAAAGGGAAAGCTGAACGTGATCTCTTTCGAGGAGGCTCAAGCTTCGACTCAGTTCATCTCAGGTTAGTTGTTTTTCTAGCCTGAAGGTTTTATTCTTGTTTTGCTAGAATGTTTGCAGTATTATTGTGGTAGTTCCTTAGTTTTATATCCTCCTATGGGGAAATTTAAGGTAAAGAACCGCTGGGCGCGTGTTTTATTTGACTCCGGCGCTACCCACTCGTTCGTGGCTAAAGCTTTTGTGGAGCGACATCGGTTGATTTTAGATCGAGTTCGGGATACCTTCTGTGTCAAGTTCCCCTCTGGTGAATCTGTGTTGTCAGATTTGGGCATGTTAGATTGCCCTGTTTTGTTGGGGGACTTCCTTGCGAAGGCAGACCAGAAGATGATTGATCTGGAGGACTTCGATGTTATTTTGGGCATGGACTGGCTGTCTAGCTATGATGCAGTCATTCAGTGCAAAGGGAAGCGATAGGAATTCATCAGGGACGATGGTCAGCCCGGAAGCGTGTATGCTAATCTATGCCAGGATTCTCCTGTTATCTCTGCGGTATGTTCTCAGAAGCTGTTTCTTTCGGATTGTTTTGCTTGTTTGGTCTCGGTGGTTGGGACCGATGTTAGTGTACCGCGCTTGGAGGAGATTCAAGTTGTTCGTGGTTTCGCCGATGTTTTTCTGGATGATCTTCCTGGTCTTCCTCCTGAGCGAGATGTGGAGTTTGTGATTGATTTGCAGCCGGGTACGCGTCCTATTGCTAAGGCGCCGTACCGGATGGCCCCTCGTGAGTTAGAGGAGTTGCGAGTTCAGTTGGATGAGCTGTTGGCAAAGGGATTTATCAGGCAGAGTTCGCCGCCTTGAGGTGCTCCTGTGCTGTTTGTGAAGAAGAAAGATGGGTCGATGCGGCTTTGCATCGACTATAGGGAGTTGAACAAAGTCACAATTAAGAATAGGTACCCTCTGCCGAGGATCGATGATTTATTTGACCAGTTGCACGGTAGCACGGTGTTCTCCAAGATCGATCTTCGTTCAGGCTATCATCAGCTCAGGATCCGTGAGGCAGATATTCCACGGACTGCGTTTAGATCGAGGCATGGACACTTTGAGTTCTTCGTGATGTCATTTTGTTTGACCAACGCACCATCAGCCTTCATGGATATGATGAACCGGGTATTCAAAGATTTCTTAGACAAGTTTGTGGTGGTCTTCATCGATGACGTGTTGGTTTATTATCGCAGTGCTGAGGAGCATGAGCAGCATCTGCGCTTGGTTCTATCAGAGTTGAGGAACCACAAGTTATTCGCCAAGCTGAACGAGTGCGAAATTTGGTTTCCTCAGGTTTCATTTCTAGGCCACGTGGTGAACAAGGATGGGATCTCGGTCGATTCAGAAAAGGTCGCAGTAGTGATGGATTGGGGTAGGCCGAATACGCCTAAGGAGATATGGAGCTTCCTAGGGTTTGCTGGCTACTACAAGAGGTTCGTGGAGGGTTTCTCTTCCCTAGCTATACCTTTGACCAAGTTGTCTCAGAAGAACGTGGCTTTTGTTTGGAGCGAGAAGTGCGAAGAAGCCTTTCTAGAGTTAAAGAAGAGATTGTGCACTGCTCCCGTTCTGACCCTGCCTACTGAGGGTGTGGATTATGATGTGTACGTGGATGCTTCGCATGTAGGTCTGGGATGCGTATCAATGCAGGTTGGAAAGGTGTTTGCCTATGGGTCAAGGTAACTGAAGACTCATGAGAAGAATTATCCTACGCATGACCTCGAGTTCGTAGCGGTTATTTATGCGTTGAAGCTGTTGAGACATCTACTTTATGGGGCTCAGTGCAAGAACTTCACTGACCATAAGAGCCTGAAGTACGTGTTCACACAGAAGGAGTTGAATCTACGCCAGCGGCGGTGGCTAGAGTATGTGGCCGATTATGACGTAGAGATCCAGTATCATCCAGGCAAGGCCAATGTGGTGGACGACGCCCTGAGCCGGAAGACGGGAAAGATCTTCAATCTCACCTCCGATCATTTAGTGGAGGAGTTCCTCCTTATGGATATATCAGTGAGATGCTATGGATTGTAGAGTAGTTTATCAGTGGCAGAGCCGTCCTGGATTTCTTTGACCAGACTGCACCAGAAGGATGATCTGGATCTTCTGCACTTATTCACAAGGACCGAGAAGGGGGAGTTGCCAGACTTTGCTATCGATGATGAGGGTACTTTGAAGTACCGCGGCAGATTTTGCATCCTCGCTGTTGGGGACATTAGAGGTATGATTTGCAGAGAGGCTCAAGGATCCAGCGTTGCCTACCATCTAGGATCTACGAAGATGTATCGTGACCTAAAGCAAATTGCTTGGTGGTATGACATGAAAGACGATATAGCCCGATTTGTTGCGGAGTGCCACACTTGCAAGCCTGTGAAGGCCGATCATTGAAGGCCTGGTGGCAAGTTGACTTCGTTAGAGATCCCGACTTGGAAGTGGGAAAGTATATCTATGGATTTCATCACGGGCTTACCGAAATCCCCGAGGGGATTTGATTCTGTTTAGGTCATAGTGGATAGACTGACGAAGTGTTCTCACTTCGTGCCATATAAGATTGATTACCCGATGAAGAAGATAACGGAGTTGTACTTGAATGAATTCATCTGACTGTATGGTGTGCCTGTGAGTATCATTTCTGATGGAGACTCCCGGTTTACTTCTCGTTTTTGGCAGAGTCTGCAGGAGGGTTTGGGTACGGATCTGAGGTATTCTACTTCTTACCACCCGCAGACCAATGGGCAGACGGAGCGGGTGAACCAGATAGTTAAGGATATGATCCAATGCTATATTTTAGACCACGGTGGAGCATGGGATGAGCTGCTGCGACTTATGGAATTTGCATAAAACAATAGTTATCAGGAAAGCTTGCAGATGGCTCATTTTGAAGCCTTGTATGGGAGGCGCTGCAGAACACCGTTGTTTTGGGCTGAGGCTAGTGAGAGGCCTTTGTTGGGTCCAGATGCTCTTGAGGAGATGGAAGTCGCAGTGAAGCTTATTCGTGAGAAGCTTCGTATAGCTCAGGAGAGATACGAGAAGAACGTCAATCGGCGTAGGTATGCCTTGAAGTTTTCTGTAGGGGACCTTGTATTTCTTAAGGTTTCCCCGATGGTGGGTGTAAAGAGGTTTGGTAAGAATCGAAAATTGGACCCGAGGTATGTGGGCCCGTTTAAGATTTTGGAGCCGATTGGCGTGTCAGCTTATTGATTGGATTTGCCAGCAAACTTCCCATGTGTTCATAATGTTTTCCATGTAAGCCAATTGCGGAAGTGTGTGCGCAGTAGTGGGCAAGTCTAGGACGTTGTGCCCCAGTCGGAGCCCAACCTCTCTTTTGTTGAAGTGCCGGTCCGTATTTTGAATACTCAGGAACGGGTGCTACGAAATAAGTCCATTCCGATGGTGAAAGTTCTTTGGATGAATCAGGATTTTGAGAGCGCGACTTGGGAGCTAGAGTCGGCCATGAGGAAGGCTTACCCTCACCGGTTTCCCTGATTTGATCGGTATGTTTCCCTTCTTGTAACTCCTACTTATTAATTTTTCCTTCTATATTAGAAGTGCTGTGGGTAAAGTTTTGGGACGAAACTTTCTTTTAGGGGGAGTGACTGTAACGCCCCCGATTTTTCTACGACTATTTTATTCTCGTTTGGCGTTACGGTGATGCGTTTTCATGGCTTGTGCCATTTGTGGAGAGTGGTTTAGCTCCTTAGAATTGAGTAGCCTATTTTGTAGCCTATGGGCAAGGTCTCCCTAGCAAGCTGAGTCGTTTTGGGTGACCTGGTGTGGTCTCTTGGGGGATGCTTGTGTTTTGGATTTTGGTGGGTATAACTCGAGTTCTGTTCGTCGAAAGTTAATTTCCACTTCGCTGTTGTGTTCGTAGCGTGGGTATTTAGCTACGGTACGAATTTCGTCGAATTCCGAGGTAGTTCGGTTTTCATGTCGTTTTGGGTGTGCCATTAGTAAAGAATAATTAGAAACCCTCTTAGTTTAAGTGAACCGGTGGCTTGGGAGACGGTTAGGCTGAACAGGCGTTGTAAGGATTATTTATAAAGCTTTACTTGGAGTGGCGGGCCCACTCTTTCCTCCTTCTTCCCGAAACCTATAACCGCTGCTCCAGTTCGTGGAAAGCAGAGGCGGAAACGGCGGACTGCCCTAGCCTTCGGCCGGCGATTTCGGGAGCTTTCATGGACGGAATTCGTTTCCGAAAGCGGTGTTGGCTTGCTCTCGCTCAGATCTACGTTTCGAAGGTAAGAGATTCGATTTTCGTGGAGTTTTAGGAGACTTGGATTTTCGGGTCTTGTGGATTTTCGCCATTTAAGTGCGTGTTGCTTGTTAGGTGCTTTTAGGTGCTGCTGCTGCTAGTGCCGAGTGAAGAGGAGGGAAAGTCGTCCAAGCTTCGCTGGAAATCGAGGCAAGTGGTATTCTTTCCCTTGCCATTGTTGTTCTCTTGTAATTCTGAAAATTCCCGGTTAGCCCTAGGGTAGAAGCCAAGCATGTTCTCTTTTATCTTGCTGAATTTAGGGCTTAGATTCTCCTATGAGCCCCCCTTCTTTGTGCTGTTGGTGCTCAACCCGCCGGCGTAATGCCATCAGTTAAACTCCAGATTGCAGTCTTGTTGGTGGCTTGCGGGTGAAGCCGAGATAGAGAGAGAGGAGGGGGTGCCTGCTGTGTTTGTTGGAAAGAGTTTTTTTTTTGGATTCTGTCTGGCCGGCGTTGAGTGTGGTGCATACACTCAACGCCGCAGCTGTAGCCAGTCAGAATTTTGCTAAGTACTAAGGCGTTGAGTGAGGTGGACTCACTCAATGCCGCAGCCCCTGCTAGCGGCTAAGTACTTTGGCGTAGAGTGAGTCGACCTCACTCAACGCCATTTCCGTTTTGGCGTTGAGTGAGGCAAGCTCACTCAACGCCGCGGTTTTTCCTTAGAAGCTAAGTGTTTTGGAATTGAGCGAGTTGACCTCACTCAACGCCATTTCGGTTTTGGCGTTGAGTGAGGTGGACTCACTTAACGCCGTCGCTTCTGTGCAGCCAAGTACTTTGGCGTTGAGTGAGGTGTGCTCACTAAAAGCCATAGCCTTTTCTGAGGCTAAGTACTTTGGCGTTGAGTGAGTTGACCTCACTCAACGCCATTTCTGGTTTGGCGTTGAGTGAGGGGGCCTCACACAATGTCGTAGGAAAGTTTGCGCCCAAGTCCCGTGGCGTTGAGTGAGGGAACCTCACTGAACGCCATTTCTGCTTTGGCGTTGAGTGAGGTAGACTCACTCAACGCCACAGCCCTTCATTGCGGCCAGGACTTCTGGCGTTGAGTGAAACGACCTCACTCAATGCCATTGCTGTTTGTGCGTTGAGTGAGGTCAGCTCACTCAACGCCGCAGATTTCCCTTGTTGCGGTTAATTGCCAGGGCGTTGAGGGAGTGAACCTCACTCAACGCCATTGCTGTTTTGGTGTTTAGTGAGGTGGACTCACTCAACACCACAGTTTTCATTTGCGGCTAAGAGTAAGGGCGTTGAGTGAGTGAGCTTCACTCAACGCCATTGCTATTTTGGCGTTGAGTGAGGCCAGCTCAATCAACGCCACTTTCTTTGTTTGTGGTTAGGTGCCAGGGCATTTAGTGAGTGTACCTCACTCAACGTCATCGCTGTTTTGGCATTGAGTAAGGTTAGCTCACTCAACACAAGAGAATTCTTGCGGGAGGCATTGAGTGAGTGAACCTCACTCAACGCCATGCCTATTGTGGCGTTGAGTGAGGCCAGCTCACTGAACGCCAGAGTAGTTCTTCTAGGGGGCATTGAGTGAGTGAACCTCACTCAACGCCATGGCTATTCTGGCGCTGAGTGAGGCTGACTCACTCAACACCAAGGTCTGGTTAGGCATTGAGTGGGTCTCACTCAACGCCAAGCCGTGTTGAGTCATTTCAACACTTTTTCCCTACCTTGATTTTCGCTCCCGAGTGAATTCCTTGATTTTCTTTGTTTTCTGAGGTTCCTTATCGGCCATGTTTTACTTTCCTAAAGGCCGAATCGTAGGTCGTGGTTAGTAGTGATGGTTTGAAGCTCTTCATGGGGAAGGTGTTGTGTAATTTAGTCGTGGAAACCCTTTTTTTCTATCTTGCACCAGGTATGGGCTGAGCAAGGGGGTGGAAGGTCCCTAGTGCTTTCACATGTAGACCCTTGAACTTGTTGGCTTGGAAATGGTGGTTGAGGGACTGAGTTTGACTCAAACCCGGATCAATGTTGTTTGTTTTTGCTACTACCATCTCCCATAGCTTAGGGTGTTAGATGTTTCTTCCTTGGTAGATTGCAGCACTTTGGGCTCTTGGTAGCTTAGTAGACTCTTCAGGATGTAGTTTCTAGGCAGGGTTGATGTTGTTTCCTCGCACGTAGTGCATTTCTTTTTGTCTTGCTTTGGGCAGTTGTGACTTTTACTGCGGTGTGTTTTCCTCTTTAATTTATCCTCTGGTTGACACTTTCATGCAGTTTTTCCTTGTTTTGCTTGCTGAGTTATTCTTTCTTCTTTTGAATGCCTCAGGTTCTAAGCAGTAGCATATTTGGTGGCTAGGTTGCGGTGGTGTTGTTGGTGGTCTCTTGGACTTTAGAGATCCTTCTGGATTTATTTAGTGAGGTAGTTTTCTTCTGCACTTTCTTACAGACATACATATTTGCCAGTTGGTTTGTGTCAGGTTGTTGGCGCCCACTGGTAGTTTTTACCTTTGTACTAGATATATTGTAACGACCCCATCCGTTAAATGACGTATAGTAGAAGGTCCGGCCGGGGCCCCACACTATATGCCACAAACAGACGGTGAGGTCACAGGATAATACCAAACCAAATACGAATCCTAACTCAGAGCATTCTAGCAGAAGCTTTAAGTTACAACTTTGAACTCTAAACAGGAATGTCCAATATATAAACCATGGAATGTTCATAAATCCAAGAGTTTGGCCTTAAGGCCTTACAGTTCCTCTTACATACAACAACATGTTTTACAAACCTCGGCGCGCAGGCCGACCATACATGAGTAAAAGAGAAAACAAAACAAAGCCATTCGCTTAGCCTTCAAGGGCTAGCCGCAGCAGCAGCAGCAACAGCAGTAGGGCTTCAGCCCATCACTTACCACTTGGCTCTCCAGCACCTGCACGGGAACAATCCACCCAACCGGTGGCAAACAATGCAACGGTCAGCATTCAGCTGACCCAATTATAACAATCCTACCCCTTTCTCGGGGCATGAGCATTCTTTCCCTGCAAGCATGGCATCATCAAATAGCAACTATGTGCGCGCAGGCACATTCAAGCCATCACAACCATCGGCCACACGGCCCGACGGTCCGTGCACTCAGGGCACATTCTTGGTGTACCGGAATACCAGGGTCAACACCACCGTCTACACGGTATTTGAGCATTCTAGTCTTTCCGGCGCGCGGGCCTAAGACTCTCATTAGGCGCTCTAACAAAACCTATAACCAGGCTTCCAAGTCGGACGGACCTAACGCAGGTACGGATCAGCCACCCCCCGTTGCTCAAGTCGTCGTGCCACCTCGAATACGGAAGTATCCATGGCTATTTATAGGCGCGGGTCGGTTTCACTTTTCCTGTTCGGCAATCTGCCTTTTCATCGAGTTGCAGCCCAACGGCTCAACTACTCACAAAGTGGCAACACACGGCCACAAGAGTTGCATCCAACCCTCTTCATTTCCTGGACATCGTCCAGTACTTCCTGCCGCACCAAGCAACAGGTAGGAACAAGGCATCACAAGCCATAGGCATCACAAGCCATTATCACGGAGCCTTCTCCGATATGCAAACAAGCATCACCAATCCAGATTACATCCAGATGGGCTTCACACAGCATGCCTAGAGCCGTACTCCAATTCCGGCCTCTAACAAGGGGGACTTCACATATCTACCCCAAGGGACACCACAACCCACCGCACACTCGCAGGGAAGGGTTTTCCCTATGCAATGCAGAAAAGAAGGACTTCACATGTCCAAGGAGGGAGATCGTTACCCTTGTCGATCTCTTCGGTGCCATCGAAAACTAGCCGGTGAGAAAGAACCGCAGCAGCCTTGCCTTCACAACGCCAGCTTCGGATCACAAATCGGACCACGGGAGCTCCGCCGGTGGCTTGCTCTCCTCCTCCTTCTTCTTCTCTTCCTCTCTCTTTCTCTCTTCCTTAAGCCAAATGAAGAATGACTTCTTCATTCTTCTCTCATGACTTAATCTAGCCAGGAAACCACCTGAGCCCTTGGATCAAAAGAGAGAAAACTGAACGGCCAAGATTTTCCCAAAAAACCAATTTTTGGCCGACACGGCCTGTGACACGCCCGTGTCACAGGCCGTGTACCCTTAAGCGGCACACACAGTTTGAACCGACTGAACAACACGGGCATCTACACGCCCGTGTCATTCTTGAGATACGCCCGTGTCTCCTGCTTCATCGAGCTGCAACCAGTACACGGGTCGGAACACGGCAACTAACACGCCCGTGTCCAACCTGACACGCCCGTGTTCCCGGCCGTGTTCAAGGCCGTGTCCGGCTCTGACTTGAATAGGCCAATTTCGAAAAATAATTCGAACACGCCCTGGGACACGCCCGTGTCCCAGGCCGTGTACACCCGACACGCCCTGGGACACGCCCGTGTCCCAGGCCGTGTCAAACAGCCTGCTACTCAAACTTCATGTTGAGTCTTTTTGGGGCCTTTTTGGGGTGTTACAACCCTCCCCCCCCTTAACAAAATTTCGTCCCGAAATTTGCACGGTAAGGAAACAAAAACCAGCAATGCTATAACTCTGTTATAACAAAAAGTACACGGTCTACAGTTTATACAAATAACTCGGGAAACTCAGCTCGCATGGTCTGCTCTCGCTCCCATGTTAGCTCTTCACGGCCACAATTGTCCCATCGGACCTTGACCATCCCGATCACTTTGTTCCGCAACTGTTTCTCGGCTCGATCCTCGATCCGAATGGGTCTAACCCTCGTCGTTAGCCCATACTCGACCGGTACCCGATCATTCTCCACTACTTGAGCTGGATCCTTTACCGCCTTACGAAGGACTGAGATGTGAAATACATCATGTAATCCACCCAAGTCCGCTGAAAGTGCTAGTCGATAAGCAGCTTCCCCAACTCGCTCCACCACCTCAAACGGACCAAGATACCTCGGACTTAGCTTTTTCAAACGCCGAATCCTGGACACACCTTTGAAGGGTTTGATCTTCAAATATACCCAATCACCCACCGCAAACTCCACGTTCCGGTGCTTGGCATTGTAGTACTTTGCTTGACGATCTTGGGCTATCAATAGCCTCTCCCGAATAGAGCGTATGAGCGAAGTAGCTTCTTCGACTTCCTTTTTCCCATTCAGCTTAGATTCGCCTGCTTCTGCCCAAGCTAACGGTGTACGGCATTTCCGACCATACAACGCCTCAAATGGTGCCATACCAATACTCGCTTGGTAGCTATTATTATAGGCAAATTCGACGAGAAATATATAATCTTCCCATCTCTTACCAAAGTCTAGGGCGCACATGCGGAGCATGTCCTCCATCGTCCTGTTGGTTCGTTCAGTCTGGCCATCCGTTTGGGGATGAAAGGCCGTACTAAACGCTAACTTTGTACCCAACATTTGATGAATGAGCCGCCAATCATTCGATGTGAACCGCCCATCACGATCACTAACGATGCTCCGAGGAACACCGTGCAGTCGAACAACCTGCTCCACATAAAGCTTGGCCAAGGTTTCCACTGAATCGTCTCTTCTGTTTGGAAGGAAGTGTGCCACTTTCGTCAACCGGTCCACAATCACCCAGATTGAATCATGACCGCGTTGAGATCTCGGCAACCCGTGCACGAAATCCATCGAAATATCGTCGAACTTCCACTCCGGAATAGGTAACGACTTCAGGAAACCGCCAGGCTTCTGGCATTCTGCTTTCACCAACGCACAGGTAGTGCATTCAGCCACATAACGTGCGACATCTTTCTTTAGTCCGGGCCACCAGAACAGCTTTTTCATATCCCTGTACATCTTTGTGCTCCCTGGGTGAACTGAGTACTTTGCAAAGTGAGCTTCGTACATCAACTCTTCCCTCAATTTACCCACACTTGGGACGCACACTCGACCATTTCTCCGTAACAACCCGTTATCCCAAGAGAATTGATCATCCGGCCCATCTTTAGCATAGCGCTGGAGACTTTCATCAAGCTCCGTTGCTCGCCGAACTCTGTCCGTAAGGTCATATTGCACCTCCGTCCAGTTCAAACATGCATCGGTTGACGAACTCTTGTCAACGCAAGATATCTCCAATGCTTCCAATTCCTGGATCAAACGCTGATCATGCCTCTGCAACCAGCTTGCCCGTACCGGAGTCTTTCGACTCAAAGCATCAGCGACCACATTTCCCTTCCCGGGAGTATAGTGAATCTCGAAGGTGTAGTCCCCAAGGAACTCCATCCATCTTCGTTGTCGCATATTCAGATCCTTCTGATCCAACAAATACTTTAGGCTCTTGTGATCCGTATAGATATCCACTTTGACGCCATATAGATAGTGCCGCCACAACTTGAGCGCAAAGATTACCGCCGCCAACTCCAAATCATGGACGGGGTAATTCCGCTCATGCACTTTCAACTGACGCGAGCCATAAGCAATCACTTTCCCAAACTGCAGAAGAACGCAGCCTAAGCCGCTCCCTGATGCATCACTATAGATCTCATACCCATCGGTACCACATGGCGATGTCAACACCGGCGCCGTGGTCAAACGACTCTTCAAGTCTTCAAAAGCTCGCGCGCACTCCGGCGTCCAAATGAACTTTTGATCTTTTCTCGTCAGCGTGGTGAGAGGTAAAGCAACCCGTGAGAAGTTTTCCACAAACCGTCTATAGTAGCCCGCAAGTCCAAGGAAGCTCCTGACCTCTGCCACTGAAGACATCACTGGCCAATCTCGGATGGCACTTATCTTCAACGGATCCACCGCGATACCCTCTCCGCTTACCACATGGCCTAAAAAGGCTACTGAAGAGAGCCAGAACTCACACTTTGAGAACTTGGCAAAAAGCTTATTCCTCCGCAGGGTATGCAAGACCACCCGCAAATGGTTTGCGTGATCCTCTTCCGACTGAGAGTATACTAATATGTCATCGATAAACACAATAACAAACAAATCCAAATACTCTCGGAACGTTCGATGCATTAGGTCCATAAATACCGAAGGCGCGTTACATAGGCCAAACGGCATTACCGTGAACTCATAATGACCGTAGCGTGTTCCAAACGCCGTCTTGGGAATGTCACCTTCCCGAATCCTTAGCTGATAATATACCGATTTCAAATCCAACTTGGAATAGACCGTTGATCCTGCCAGCTGATCAAAGAGGTCATCAATCCGTGGGATCGGATATTTGTTTTTCTCCGTCAGCTTATTCAACTCGCGGTAGTCAATACACAACCGTAAGCTACCGTCTTTCTTTTTCACAAATAGAACAGGCGCGCTCCAAGGTGACATACTTGGGCGTATATATCCCTGCTCCAACAACTCTTGCAATTGGACTTTCAACTCAGCCATCTCTTTTGGCGTGACGCGATATGGAGAGCGGGCCACAGGTTTCGCACCTGGCACCAACTCAATAGAGAAGTCAATCTCCCGCTGGGGTGGTAACCCAGGAAGATCTTTGGGAAACACGTCGGCAAACTCTGACACAACTGACACGTCACCGACATTGGCCTTTGGCTCAACAGCCTGAATTAGCGTGAAGAATAACTCCGCGCCCTTCCGAACAGCATTGACGACTTGGAGTGCAGACAACAACGTTCCGCCAACTCCTCGCATACCAGCGAACTTCGTCACAAGCCCGGTATTCTGGCCCAGTGTAATCTCCTTGGAGTTGCAATCAATAAAGGCACGCTGCTCCGAGAGCCAGTCCATACCAAAGATCACATCAAACTCCGATAACGGTAGCACAGCTGCACTCAAACCGAAATCCCGACTTCCTATTTGCACATCCACATCGCAAGCCCTATCCGCAAGCATCATACAGCCATTCGGCAATAGCACCCTTGTACTATCCACCGTCACATGACTTGGTACCCCAATTCGAGATACGAAATCCTCAGACAGAAAAGAATGCGAAGCACCCGTATCAAACAGGGCTCTCGCCAAATTATTCCGAATCTGGACAAAGCCTGCAGCACACACACATCATGCACAAGCTAAACATAACCAAAACCAAAAGCACCAGCAAGTAAACTAAATCAACTCGTACCTGTGACGACGTCACTTTGCTTAATCGCTTCCTGTTGGCCAAGTTGATAGATTCGGGGCTGCGCCTGGGAAGCAGAGGAATCAACCACCGCTTTGCCCTTCTCAGCATACGATGCACCCGTCTTCTTGTCCCCTTTGGGCTGCACAACCCGACAGTCACGAGCAATATGCCCCACCCGGCCACAGTTATAGCATGTACGAGCATCCGGCCTTGTATGTCGCTCCCGACACAACGGTCGTAGTCACTTGCCCAGATGGCTTAGACCTCTTACCCCCTTTCTTCTGGTAAAACGATTTGCTCGGGCGTGGTGCTTGAACCTCTAGCTTTGACACACCCAAGCCCTTGTTCCCTTGCACTCGCCTCATGTCCTTCTCCAATGCGCACGCAGTATCAACCAACGCCTGAAACCCTTGGCTCACAGAACTCGAAAGCAGGAATCGCAACTCATCCCGCAATCCTTCATAGAACCGATTCGTTTTCCTTTGGTCATCCGCGAAGATTGTTCCCGCATATCGTCCCAACCTGGTAAACTCATGCAAGTAGATATCCACACTATCTTCCCCTTGCTTTAACCGTTGGAACTCATTTTCCATAGCAATGCGTTGCGCCGCTGGGACATGTTTCGCCAGAAATATTCGAGAGAACTCCTCAATCGACACTTGTGTTAATTGCCTGCCCGCCAAATGGTGTAGCTCAACCTCATCCCACCACAACCGCGCCTCCCCTTCAAGCATGAAGGTGGCTAAGGTGACCTTTAGAGTTTCCTCCGCCCTGATCGCTGTCATTATCCTCTTGACACGCGATAACCAATCTTCCGCCTGCGTTGGGGATCCCATTCCCGCAAACGTAGGAGGACTGAAGCTCATGAATTGCTTCAACTGTCGGTCAGTTGCTCGTGGATCTACAGCCTCAACCGGCTCGGGTCTTACATCAACACGAACTGGCACTACTGCCGGCTGCGCTTGCCCGGTCGGCTGAATCATGGCAAATAGCGCCTCAGCCACTAAGCGAACAGTTTCCGCAGATGGAGGAGGTGTGGGCACCTCAGCTGGTGCCGCACTCTCATCAGAACGCTGGGGCTCAGACTGCCCAGCACCACTACGTGTCACCTATAGGTGGACAAGACACACATTAGCGAACGTATGCAAGCAAAATAACACAAAAAGGAACGCGCAGATTCCTCAAACAAGATTTTGTACATTCCTTAATGGACATTCCAGAGTTCATTAGCGTTACAGCAGGTCGCACAAACACGTGCTCGCCACCCCACAAAAGAATTCGACCACGAATTCGAAAGAGGAAGACCGAGAAAAGCTGATACCAAAATGTAACGACCCCATCCGTTAAATGACGTATAGTAGAAGGTCCGGCCGGGGCCCCACACTATATGCCACAAACAGACGGTGAGGTCACAGGATAATACCAAACCAAATACGAATCCTAACTCAGAGCATTCTAGCGGAAGCTTTAAGTTACAACTTTGAACTCTAAACAGGAATGTCCAATATATAAACCATGGAATGTTCATAAATCCAAGAGTTTGGCCTTAAGGCCTTACAGTTCCTCTTACATACAACAACATGTTTTACAAACCTCGGCGCGCAGGCCGACCATACATGAGTAAAAGAGAAAACAAAACAAAGCCATTCGCTTAGCCTTCAAGGGCTAGCCGCAGCAGCAGCAGCAACAGCAGTAGGGCTTCAGCCCATCACTTACCACTTGGCTCTCCAGCACCTGCACGGGAACAATCACCCAACCGGTGGCAAACAATGCAACGGTCAGCATTCAGCTGACCCAATTATAACAATCCTACCCCTTTCTCGGGGCATGAGCATTCTTTCCCTGCAAGCATGGCATCATCAAATAGCAACTATGTGCGCGCAGGCACATTCAAGCCATCACAACCATCGGCCACACGGCCCGACGGTCCGTGCACTCAGGGCACATTCTTGGTGTACCGGAATACCAGGGTCAACACCACCGTCTACACGGTATTTGAGCATTCTAGTCTTTCCGGCGCGCGGGCCTAAGACTCTCATTAGGCGCTCCAACAAAACCTATAACCAGGCTTCCAAGTCGGACGGACCTAACGCAGGTACGGATCAGCCACCCCCCGTTGCTCAAGTCGCCGTGCCACCTCGAATACGGAAGTATCCATGGCAATTTATAGGCGCGGGTCGGTTTCACCTTTCCTGTTCGGCAATCTGCCTTTTCATCGAGTTGCAGCCCAACGGCTCAACTACTCACAAAGTGGCAACACACGGCCACAAGAGTTGCATCCAACCCTCTTTATTTCCTGGACATCGTCCAGTACTTCCTGCCGCACCAAGCAATAGGTAGAAACAAGGCATCACAAGCCATAGGCATCACAAGCCATTATCACGGAGCCTTCTCCGATATGCAAACAAGCATCACCAATCCAGATTACATCCAGATGGGCTTCACACAGCATGCCTAGAGCCATACTCCAATTACGGCCTCTAACAAGGGGGACTTCACATATCTACCCCAAGGGACACCACAACCCACCGCACACTCGCGGGGAAGGGTTTTCCCTATGCAATGCAGAAAAGAAGGACTTCACATGTCCAAGGAGGGAGATCGTTACCCTTATCGATCTCTTCGGTGCCATCGAAAACTAGCCGGTGAGAAAGAACCGCAGCAGCCTTGCCTTCACAACGCCGGCTTCAGATCACGAATCGGACCACGGGAGCTCCGCCGGTGGCTTGCTCTCCTCCTCCTTCTTCTTCTCTTCCTCTCTCTTTCTCTCTTCCTTAAGCCAAATGAAGAATGACTTCTTCATTCTTCTCTCACGACTTAATCCAGCCAGGAAACCACCTGAGCCCTTGGATCAAAAGAGAGAAAACTGAACGGCCAAGATTTTCCCAAAAAACCAATTTTTGGCCGACACGGCCTGTGACACGCCCGTGTCACAGGCCGTGTACCCTTAAGCGGCACACACAGTTTGAACCGACTGAACAACACGGGCATCGACACGCCCGTGTCGAACCTGACACGCCCGTGTCATTCTTGAGACACGCCCGTGTCTCCTGCTTCATCGAGCTGCAACCAGTACACGGGTCGGAACACGGCAACTAACACGCCCGTGTCCAACCTGACACGCCCGTGTTCCCGGCCGTGTTCAAGGCCGTGTCCGGCTCTGACTTGAATAGGCCAATTTCGAAAAATAATTCGAACACGCCCTGGGACACGCCCGTGTCCCAGGCCGTGTACACCCGACACGCCCTGGGACACGCCCGTGTCCCAGGCCGTGTCAAACAGCCTGCTACTCAAACTTCATGTTGAGTCTTTTTGGGGCCTTTTTGGGGTGTTACATATATTACTTTTTCTGCTACCATTTTCTAGAGATAGTCTACTTACTCTGAGGAGGATTTATGTTAGGTTGCTAGTTATTTTTAAAACTACAATTATTAATATAAGTATAGCTCATGATCAGCATGTTTTATAAAACTAAATCACTATTTTCCAAACAATGTATAAAGATTATTTTCTTATATATAATATAAATTAAATGTAGAGTCTTGCATAGCATAAGCTGTCCTCTTAAGGAACTTATGCACTCCTTAGGATGTCAAACCTGAATAAAGTATTTTTCCGCAGCGCATAAGTATAGTTTTAAACTATGGACTAGGTGATCCACCGAGTCGAGGGATACGACCTCTAAAATATAACTGATTTTCTAATCATTAAACTCATGAATTTATTTCATAAAGTAAAGTAGATGATTTTGCCTGAGCGTCAGCAGTTATCCTCTGCTTGACATGACATCATGACGCGTGTTTTCTCATACTCTGACAATTCCAAAATTCGGAGAAAATGCTGGTTGTAACAGTTGTAGCCGGGTAGAGGAGAAAAGCTATAGTTTAATTTTATACAAAAATTTGCCTTGCTTAGGCTCGAGTTTGGATGAATTTGTGCTTGCCTGTGTAGTGGCTGTAGCAGAAGCCTTTCCTTTCCTTAGTCTAGATGATTCAAATATTTCAGGGCTCGGCATTGAGTGTGGTGCACACACTCAATGCCGGGTCTGCTTGGATTTGGCATTGAGTGTGGTGCACACACTCAACGCCGGGTAGATTTGGCGTTGAGTGTGGTGCACACACTCAACCCCGGGTCTGCTTGGATTTGGCGTTGAGTGTGGTGCACACACTCAACGCCGGGTCTGCTTGGATTTTACCTTGAGTGTTGTGCACAAACTCAATGCCGGGCGTGCTTGGATTTGGCGTGTAGTGTGGTACACACACTCAATGCTGGGTCTGCTTGGATTTGGCGTTTAGTGTGGTGCACACACTCAACGCCGGGTTTGCTTGGACTTAGCGTCTAGTGTGGTGCACACACTCAACACCGGGTCTGCTTGGACTTAGCGTTGAGTGTGGTGCATACACTCAACGCCGTAGCCTTTTTGGTCTGTTATTTTGCGGCTAAGTATTGTGGCGTTGAGTGAGTCGACCTCACTCAACGCCATGGCTGTCTAGGCGTCGAGTGAGGCAGACTCACTCAACACCGCAGCCAATCCACGCGGTTATGCTGGTTGGCGTTGAGTGAGGCAGACTCACTCAACACCGCCGACAAACCGAGCGGTTATGTCGGATGGCGTTAAGTGAGTGGGCCTCACTCAACGCCATGATGGTTTAGGTATTGAGTCAGGCAGACTCACTCAACGCCGCAACCCATCCTTGCAGCTAAGTATTTTGGCGTTGAGTGAGTCGACCTCACTCAATGCCAAAACTATTTTGGCATTGAGAGAGGTTGACTCACTCAACGCCACAGTTTGTTTTTGCGGCCAAGTGCTAAGGCGTTGAGTAAGTGAACCTAACTAAACGCCGTGGCTGTTTTGGCATTGAGTGAGGTTAACTCACTTAACGCCACCGTCTGTTTTGGTATTGAATGAGGTTAGCTCACTCAACGCCACAGGCAGTGTCGCAGAAGGCGTTGAGTGAGTGAACCTCACTAAACCCCGTGGCTGTTTTGGCATTGAGTGAGGTTAACTCACTCAACGCCACAGTCTGTTTTGGTGTTGAGTGAGGTTAGCTCACTCAACGCCACAGCCAGTGTTGCAAAAGCGTTGAGTGAGTGAACCTCACTCAACGCCGTAGCTATTTTGGCGTTGAGTGAGGTTAACTCACTCAACGCCACCGTCTGTTTAGGCATTGAGTGAGTGGATCTCACTCAACGCCATGCCGTGTTGAGCCATCTCAACGGTTTTCTCTTACCTTGATTTTCTCTCCCGAGTGAATTCCTTGATTTTGAGGTTCCTTGTCGGCTATATTTTTCCAAAGGCCGAATCGTGGGTTGTGGTTAGTAGTGGTGGTTTGAAGCTCTTAATAGGGGTGGTGTTATTTAATTTAGCCGTGGCCACCCTTTTCTTTTATCTTGCTGCAGGTACGGGCTGGGCAAGGGGATGGGAGGTCCGTAGTGCTTTCACATGTAGACCCTTGAGCTTTGTTTCTTGGATATGGTGGTTGGGGACTGAGTTTCCTCAAACCCGGATCCACGTTGTTTTTGCTACTGCCATCTCTCACAAATTAGGGTGTTAGACATTTCTTCCTTCGTAAATTGCAATGTTTTTGGCACATGGTAGCCTTATAAGCTCTACAGGATGTTTCTTAGGCAGGGTTGTTGCTGTTTCCTCGCACATAGTGTTTTTCTTTTTTGTCTTGCCTTGGACAGTAGTGCTTGTTCGGTTTACTTACTCTTCTTTCTTATCATTTAGATTAACATTTCCGTACAGCTTATTTTTTTTGCTTGCTGAGGTATTCTTTACTTCTTTGAATGCCTCAGGTTCTGGTTAGTAGCCGATTAGGCGGCTTGTTGTGCTGTGCTGTTGCTGGTGGTCTCTCGTTCTGTGGAGATCAGTTCCTTGGTCTTGTTAGGTAGTTTTATGTTTCTTTCTTACAGACATATATACTTGCTAGTGGGTTCGTGTCAGTTTGTTGGCGCCCACTAGTAGTTTTACCTTGATACTAGATATGTTATCTTTTTGCTGCTACCTTTTTTGGAGTTAGTCTACTTGCTCTTGGGATGATTTATGCTAGGTTGCTAGTTACTTTTAAACCTAAAAACACTATTATAAGTATATCTCATGATCAACATGTTTATAAAACTCATATACTACTTTCCAAACAACGTAAAAAGATCGTTTTCTTATATATAGTATAAATTAAATGTAGGGTCTTGCATAGTATATGTTGTCCTCTGGGGACACTTATGCACACTTTTAGGATGTCAAATGTGAATAAAGTATTTTCCGCTGCGTATAAGTATAGTTTTTTTTAAACTATGGACTAGATGATCCACTGAGCCGAGGGATACGACCTTTAAAATATAACTGATTTTCTAATATTTAAACTTATGAATTTTCATAGTCTAGTTAGATGGTGTTTGCCTGAGCGTCGACAATTATCCCCTGCTTGACGTGGCATCACGACGCGTGTTTTCTCATACTCTTATACTTCTTAAATTCAGAAAAAATGCGGGTTGTGACAATTGGTATCAGAGGGAGGTTGCTTGACAAGTTAGTCGGGCAACCTTTCCTTTTGATTACATTAGTAGTTTAGCATCATGTCATTCACACACCGATATGTCATTAACACGTCTTGAAAAAAGCACGAACACTACACTTATAACATAACATGAAGTATACGGGGCATATTATGTAGTATGAGATGCATAATATGTGTTCGTATATGGATCCACCATAGGGGCAACATGTGAGGGTTATGTAGTATGGGATGCATAACCTCACCACATGGCTGCGACTAGCTCGTTTTTATTATCGTTGCATGAGAATGTTATGTAGTATGTGATGCATAACATTTTCATGTATACGCCGCTCATAACATGCATTAGGGATTTTTTTAGAATGCATAGAACAAACATGCATAGCATAACATTGCATAAGCACAACGTGCCAAGCTAAAGACTGGCAAGAGGACATTTGTACACACATAAGTTTTCGATTCAAAAATAATATAAAGTCATGCATTCCCGATCTAGGCACAAGAGTTAGTATGGTGGTGGTTAACCATCCTAGGTTAGGCATAACATCAATTCTTGTAAAAAAAAACTCCCAGAGCAAGTTTAGCAGCTTTAAGTTCATATTTATGTATGTATTGTCTGTACTTGTAGTTAGTTGTAGCTGTTGTACTAGGATATGACTAATGTTGTTATGATTTTAGGATGGTGAGATGTCCTTCGACTAGATCGACTCCCCTATCTGAGGGTGAGTCATCTGGAGCACAGAATGATGCGGTGATCGAGAGCCTGCGACAGAGTAGCGATTCCTTGAGCAGGCAAGTGGTGGAGATGCAAGTCTAGATACAGTCTCTTGTGGCAGTTGTGGCAGGACAGACTCAGGGAGTGTAAGGCCCTGCAGGGGGGTAAGCTGTTACTCCTCCTCCTGCACCCCTAAGACCTCCAGTGGTGGTGCAAGAAGAGATGTCATTTATCTCGCAGTTTCAGAGACTTAGCCCTCCTACTTATGATGGGAAGGTAGATTTCATGGTCATAGATGATTGGCTGATCTCCATGGAGGAGATGTTCTCGTACTCCAGTATTACAGATAATCAGAGAGTGATGATAGCCGCCTATAAGCTTAAGGGTTTGGCTAAGAGTTGGTGGCTTAGAGAAAAGGAGAGCTTGGTAGCTGGTTGCTCTTGGGAAGTATTCAAGGAAATTCTGTAGAGGAAGTTCTTGCCTTCGGTCAAGCGTGGCCGACTAATGAACGACTTCCTCCACCTGAAATAGAGGCATCTCACTGCCGGTGAGTATGAGATAGAGTTAAACAAGTTGAGCCGGTTTGCTATGGGTTGGTGAGTGTTGAGGCTGATCGAGTCAAGCGGTTTCTTGGTGGCTTGAGGAGCGAGGTTCAGTAGTTGACCAGTGCTTATGGATCAGAGACTTATGTAGGGGTAGTGGAGGCTGCTCTGAAATTAGAGGCAATCGAGACCGCAAAGAGCAGAGGCCAGTAAATGAGGAAGGACAAGAGGAAGTCTGTTGAGGAGAAGAAACCCCAGGTACCTGGTGCTTCTTCGGGAAAGAAGAGCAAGGCGGTGTGTAACTTCTGTGGTCGGTTAGGCCACCCTGTTGAGAGGTGTTTCAAGAAGGCGGGAGCTCAGAAGAAGGAGCAAGTTCATGCTATCCAAGGTTCTCCTAGGAAGGATGTTTCCTGTTCTGTTTGCAAGCGACCCGGGCATGATGCTGCCCAGTGTTGGTCAAAGGATAAAGTCTGCTATCAGTGTGGACAGAAGGGACATATCAAGACAAGGTGTCCTCAGGTCCAGCCTGTTCTTCAAGCAGTTCCACTTCAGGCCTTACCTCCTGTAACATCCCAAAGTTACTTCTAGACCCCTTAGCTTAGATTGGGTTAGGCATGGGGTGGGTGTTAGGGTAATAAGCTAGGTTTGACCCTAGATAGTGGGTTGTAGCCATGTGGGGCCCACCATGGGACCAAAGTCAAACTAGGTCAAACTAGCCTAAATAGGAACCCTAGCCACACCATGACCCCACCATGATGCCCTAACCCTAAATATAATCTAAGTGGACCCTAAGGTAGGCCATGGGGTCAACCAGTTGACCTATGTGGAATCAAGTCAACACTTTTGACCTAATTAGTAAAAATGGTGCCCTAGCCCAATTCACTGGGTTGGGTCCACCCAAATCAACCCAAACTCATTAGGTGGGCCTAAAGTGACCCTATACCCCCTATGGAAGAGAAAAATAGGGACATGCAATAGTAATTTTGGGAAAACACCTAGGAGAGAGAAAAAGAGGAAGAATAGGAGAGAGAAAGTGTTAAGAATTGGTTTGGGCCACTTGGGCTCATCCCACCAACCCATAATGGGTTGGCTGACCATACAGGTGTATTAGGAGGTGTGGGGACCCACCATGCAGCATTGGGTCAAGCCCAAGCTCAACCCGAGCCCAATCTAATCCATTCCACTCATGTGAGCCAAACACCCCTCTCTCCACTCACCAACTCAGCTCTACCCTAGAACCCGACCCATTAGGGGTTAATTAACCCAGCAGGAGCAGTGGGACCCCCTCCCAAACACCCAGCCGGCTCAACCACCCCCAACCGAGCCCACCTTGGTGAAATCGCCCCCCTCCCTTGGTGAAATCGCCTCCCCCTCTTAACTCAGCCCAAACCGAGCCTATCCCTCTCATTCCCATTTCATTCCTGCCCCAGAGAGAGAGAGAGAAAGAGAGGGACCGCTGCTGCCATGGCCAACAGAGGAGGATCTCGCCGGAATTTGCATGCCATGGGAAACCGCCGCCACCCTCAACCACCACCGCCGCCGATGGTCCGTATCCCTTCCCCTCCAAGCGTACTAGTTTCCTAGATCCACTAGGCTAGAGGTCGAGCTCAAACGAGCTCGACGTAAGGAATCAAAACCTTGAAATTCTGTAAAAAAAAATGGCGTTATCGGGAAGCTCTCGTCTTGGTTGCGCCGCCGCCGTCCGCCGCTCTCCGCCGCCCAGTCGCCGGCCAGCTCTAGCCCCGACCACCGTGAGGCCGGGGAGGGACTTGGCCGGAGGTCCCGCCGCCGGCGATGGCCGGGAATCGCCCCGCAAAAGGACCCTGTGTCGGTTTTGGCCATGCATGCTGCATGAGGAAGATGACCCAGTGCCGTCCGATTGCTTCAAGATTCGTGCGGCCGGTTTAAGTTATTATGAATAAATCTGTTATTATTAAAATGTATGAATAGTGATAAATTCTGTAACATTTTAACAGTCACTTTGCATGTTGATATTAAGGCCCTTATAGCCACCTGATGAATTTTTTCCCAACATGAATATTGTAGATCTCTGTGTTAGCTTTGATTTGACAAGTTACTCATCAAATTTGGTTAAGTATTCTGCCCTGTAGGTCCATTTTACTAGGACTACTCCTAGGGTAGGATAGAAATTAAATTAATTCCTCAGCCCAAACCCTTGGTCCAAATGGGCTGAAATTTGGGCAAAATTACTAATTTAGGTTTATCTAGGCCCTCCCCAAAAATCCGAATTTTTGGGGAACATTTTGCTATAGTTTTTACAAAAATACCCAAAAGTAAATAAATGTGATTTTTGGAGTTTCCTAACTCCAAATGGCCCCAAATTTTGGTGGCACCCTCTCATGGGTATATTAGACCCATGGTTAAAATTGGGGCTAAATTGATGCAGTGCATGATGAGGAATCTCACTTGCATGTTTGAGAAATAAGATTTGGCTTGGGCTGCAAATAGCAATTTTGCAGAATTCTAAATGGCTGCCCAAGCCAAACCAGAAGTCCCCTTGACCTGAGATTTTGGTCAGGGGTATAATTAGGGCATGTTTATGCCTTGCCCAAAAATGGGCTTGATTGGAAAATAAAACATGGGGAAATTACCAAAATACCCCTAGGGCTTAACTAAGTGATTCTTGGAGTTATCTAACTCCAAATGGCCCCAAATTTTGGTGGCATGTCCTTAGGGACATTATTGGTGTCTGGTAGAAATTTCAGAATAATTGGATCAATGCATGTTGGGTTAACCCATGTGCATGTGTTGGCTAATTATAACCTTGGGGTGCATTTAGCAAGAAATGATATTTTGTGTATTTAGCCTAGTTGAGGCATCCAAAAATTGTGGAATTTATTCTAGGGATTAATTAGAGTAAAGTTCACCCCTAGAATTTATTATGGAAATTTTGGGATTAAAAATCCTATTATTTGGTATTTCCAAAATAAAGGCCTTTTGGGAAAAATAAATTGTAGGGATAGGTTTTGATCAAGGAAAGATCCCCAAAATCAGTCAAGTCAAAAATGAAGCTTTTATTTGACTTAAGAAAATTCTATACCTCTGTTTGACAACTGTTAGAGTAAAATTCATTGAAATGACTATTTTACCCTTTTTGTAATTGTTCATGAATTGGTATAATTACATGTTGGAAAAATTGTGGAAATAATCCTAGAGTTGCATAATTGTTACATTAGTCTTGTAGAATTATATCAGAATTTTTGGGTACACTGTTAATTATTGATTAGCATAATGGCATTTTTGGTAAATAATTAAGAATGGATTTTGATAGACCATTACATTGTAGAAGTTAATGAAACTCTGCCATTAATCATAAAGTAGTAATATAAATGCTCAGTAATTTTCCTGGAATTTTGGTGTATATATTTCTTGTGCTTCATTTGGAAAATGATAAATAGGTAGAATTTGTATTAATTATGGGAAAAGAAATATAAAAAGGGAAATTATGAAATCTTGTAGACAGTAATATTTCACTCATATGCAACTCAGGAAAATTCACTTAGATTAGAAGAGTTTAATTGATAATACTTCTTGTGTAAAATGACCTAGGGGATAATTTGAAAGATTTAATTAAAGGCCTTAATGATCTAGGAAAATTATGAAAATCAACACACTCATTTCATTAGTCCATACCATCCTAGGATAAATATTTGGGGTCAGTTGGACCAAGAATTTAGAAGTTCGATTTCAGGGTGGTGTTAGGTCATGGGGTGCGCTTAGTAAAAGTAGGCTGGACTATAGGCCGCCAGGGGATGAATCAACAACTGAGTTAGTGTCTAAGTTCGGAAGTATAACCCTGGATGGCAGTTGCATTCTCGAGGCGAGAGTAACAGTGCAACATTAGACTTGCCTAGGAAGAGTTGACGGAAGACCGTCACTCCTTAATCCATATCTTAAGTCACTAGGTCACTCTATGTAACAGGAGAGAGAATAAGGGATTCGGGGTAGGCAACAACTAAAGTAAATATCCTTGAGAAAGGGAGCTTTGGGTTTCAGCCCATCGTAGCTCCTAGTGCCCCTGAGAGCCCTTCACCGGGAATACCTTGGGCAGTCCTGGGATTAACCTTAAGACTCTAATTATGATAATCTGTAGACAAGAGTAGTCTAATAGGTTAAGTGAACAGGACATGTGCTCACTCGTGCCGGGTTGGAGGGACTTGGAGTCTTTTGACTACTTGCTCACCCGTGCAGAGTTGGAGAAAGGGATTGGTTTATATACACTCACCCAGGCAGGGTTGGAGTTTTTGTAGCACATACTCACCCGTGACGGGTTGGAGAGATTTGGGGACTGGATAGTCCATCGAGCTGGAGGCTCAATATAATATACTTGCATGTGCATATACTAGTGGCGGGCCATGCGGTACTGGCCGGTCGTCACACCGACGGCAGTACGGTGGACCAGGCGGGTGCGAGGGTTAGAAGGACCAGTAGGATGTTTATACTGGAGTCTGGAGGACTTTTCCTAATAACGCGCACCCGACCCAACAAGACTGATGGGTCGTCAGCAAAGTGGTACGCAGAGACTCTAGAGTGCACTGGCGGTGTACAGAGGCGTACAAGAGAGGTCTAGGCCTGGTAGTGTGTATACCCGCCTAGAAGGCGGAGACGCCCGCTCCGCTGCTGCCGTAGCCACAACGGTAGTACCTGAGAGTGATGCTAGCTCTCGAAAAGTGGGAACTAAAGGTCTGTGATCACGGAGTCGTGTGTGTGTGTTACACTGCATGTTCATATCATACCCACCATATAGTTGCATAACATTAACCTTCATAACAACTTAAGACACCTAATGTATAAGTGGTATGGGACGCTTATACATTAGGACCTGCTATATGATCCCTTAGCCTATAAGCTTGAGTGGGCATGTTTATAGGTTGAGGTTACTTTCTTCTATATATATATACTTGTGACACCTGACACCCCATTGTATAAATGGTATGGGACATTTTATACAATGGGAGCCCTGCAGAAGACCCCTTGCTTATGCGTACCCGCATAAGTGAAGGTTACTTTCCATTATTTACTTGATTACATATTCTGCTTAGTTTCCTGTCACCTGCTTCGCCTTTGCCACCCTTTGTTGTCCTCCACTTCGTCCTCCCGCACGGTGCCTAGGAGTTGCAGGAGGAGGTGTTGAGGATACGACTTAGTCTTTTTGACTAATGGTCGTTGACCTTACTATTTTAGGAGCTCGAGGAGGTGGACCAGCACGTCGAGGAGGCAGGACTTGAGGGGCAGATACCAGCTACTACTACCGGAGCATGTCTATAGGTGTGATGTGAGAGAGTTTTAGCTTTTCCGCTGCTGTATGTGAGAGTGAGAGTGATCATGATGTACTGGGCATAAGCCCTATTTACTTATATTTGTTGTACTCATTGCGGACTGATATTTCATTCTCTTTTGATATATATATGTGCTGTGGCTGTGGACTTCTTCTGCGTTTACTCTGTTATTATGCATTTATTCTCATATTGGCCGACAGGTTATGATCGTACTAGCCGGCAGAATCGGCGTCTTGCGGTGACGACTAACCCGTGCGTTAGTGTCACCATAAGACGGCGGTTCTGGGCATAAGATCCGGGTTAGCCTCGGGATGAGGAGACAGGATCTTACACCTCCGCCTCAGCGTGTGGACAAGGGCAAAGGAAAGCTGAAAGTAATCTCTTCTGAGGAGGCTCAAACATCGACTTAGGTCATCTCAGGTTAGTTGATTTTCCAGCAAGAAAGTTTTATTTACTAGAATGGTTATAGTTTTGTTTTAGTAGTTCCTTAGTTGTATATACTCCTATAGGGAAATTAAAGGTGAAGAACTGCTGGGCGCGTGATCTGTTCGACTCCGACGCTACTCACTCATTTGTGGCTAGAGCCTTTGTGGAGCGACATCGGTTGACTCTATATCAAGTTCGTGATACCTTCTACGTCAGGTTCCCTTCTCGTGAATCTGTGTTATCAGATTTTGGCATTCTAGATTGTCCTGTTTTGTTGGGAGACTTTCTTGCGAATGTAGACTTGAAGATGATTGATCTGGAGGACTTCAATGTTATTCTGGGCATGGACTGGCTGTCTAAGTATGATGCGGTTATTCAGTGCAAAGGGAAGCGCATGGACTTCATCAAGGAGAACGGTCAGCCAAGAAGCGTGTATGCTGATCCGTGCCAGGATTCTCCTGTCATTTCTGTGGTATGTGCTCAGAAGCTGTTTCATTCTGATTGTTTTGCTTGTTTAGTCTCGGTGGTTGGGACTGCTGTTAGTGTTCCGCATTTGGAGGAGATTCTTGTTGTTCGTGGTTTCGCTGATGTTTTTCCTTATGACCTTCCTGGTCTTTCTCCCGATCGGGATGTTGAATTTGTGATTGATTTGGAACCGGGTATGCGTCCTATTGCTAAGGCACCGTACCGGATGGCCCCTCGTGAGTTAGAGGAGTTGCGAGTCCAGTTGGATGAGTTGTTGTCAAAAGGATTTATCAGGCAGAGTTTGTCGCCTTGGGGTGCTCCTATTTTGTTTGTAAAGAAGAAAAATGGGTCAATGCGGCTTTGCATCGACTACAGGGAGTTGAACAAAGTCACTATTAAGAATAGGTACCCTCTGCCGAGGATTGATGACTTATTTGATCAATTGCGCGGTAGCACGGTGTTCTCCAAGATCAGTCTTCATTCTGGCTATCATCAGCAACGGATCCGTGAGGCAGATATTCTACGGGCTGTGTTTAGATCGAGGCATGGACATTTTGAGTTCTTGCTGATGTCGTTTAGTTTAACCAATACACCATCAGCCTTCATGGATATGATGAACCGAGTGTTCAAGGATTTTCTAGACAAGTTCATTGTGGTTTTCATCGATGATGTGTTGATCTATTCTCGCAGCGCTTAGGATCATGAGCAGCATCTGCGCTTTGTTCTATCGGAGTTGAGGGATCACAAGTTATTCGTCAAGCTTAGCAAGTGCGAATTTTTGTTGCCTCAGGTCTCGTTTCTGGGCCACGTGGCGAACAAGGATGGGATCTCGGTCGACCCGGAAAAGATCGAAGTAGTGATGGATTGGAGCAGGCCGGGCACGCCCAAGGAGATCAGAAGCTTCCTAGGGTTGGCCTGCTATTATAGGAGGTTCGTGGAGGGTTTCTCTACCCTTGCTGCACCTTTGAACAGGTTGACTTAGAAGAACTCGGCCTTTGTTTGGAGCGAGAAGTACGAAGAATCCTTCCTGGAACTAAATAACAGACAGTGCACTGCTCCCGTTCTGGCCCTACCTACTAAGGGTGTGGAGTATGATGTGTATATAGATGCTTCGCATGTTTGTCTGGGTTGCATGTTGATGCAGGCTGGAAAAGTGATTGCGTATGGGTCAAGGAAATTGAAGACCCATGAAAGGAATTACCCTACGCATGACCTTGAGTTTGCAGCGGTGATTAATGTGTTGAAGATGTGGAGGCATCTACTTTATGGGACTCAGTGCAAGATCTTCACTGATAATAAGAGCCTGAAGTACGTGTTTACGCAGAAGGAGTTGAATCTTCGCCAGCGACGGTGGCTAGAGTATGTGACCGATTATGATGTGGAGATCTTGTATTATCCAGGCAAGGCCAATGTGGTGGTCGACGCCCTGAGCCGAAAGACGGGGAAGATCTTTAATCTCTCCGCCGATCGTTTACTGGAAGAGTTCCTCCTTATGGATATCTCAGTGGGATGCTGTGGCATGCAGAGTAGTTTGGCAGTAGCAGAGCCATCTTGAATTTCTCTTACTAGGTTGCACCAGAACGATGATCCAGACCTTCTGCACTTATACCTTAGGACTGAGAGAGGGGAGTTGCCAGATTTTTCTATCGATGATGCGGGTACTTTGAAGTACCGCGACAGATTTTGCATCCCCGTTATTGGAGACATCAGGGTTATGATATGCAAAGAGGCTCATGGATCTAGTGTTGCCTACCATCCGGGATCTACAAAGATGTATCGTGATTTGAAGCAAATTTCCTGGTGGTATGGGATGAAGAGTGATATAGCCCGATTTGTTGCTGAGTGCCACACTTGCAAGCATGTGAAGGCCGATCATGGAAGGCCTGGTGGCAAGTTGACTCCGTTAGAGATCCCGAATTGGAAGTGGGAAAGTAATTCTATGGACTTCATTACGGGCTTACCGAAATCTCCAAGGGGATTTGATTTTGTTTGGGTTATAGTAGATAGACTTACGAAGTGTGCTCACTTCGTGCCATATAAGATTGATTATCCGGTGAAGAAGATCACAGAGATGTACTTGAATGAGGTCATCAGATTGCACGGTGTGCCTATTAGCATCATTTCTGATCGAGACTCCTTGTTTACTTCTCGCTTTTGGCAGAGTCTGCAGGAGTGTTTGGGTACAGATCTGAGGTATTCTACTGCTTACCACCCACAGACCAATGGGCAGACAGAGCAGGTGAACCAGATAGTTGAGGATATGATCAGATGTTATATTCTAGACAATGGTGGAGCGTGGGATGAGCGATTGTGACTTATGGAATTTGCATACAATAACAGTTACCAAGAGAGCTTGCAAATGGCTCCGTTTGAAGCTTTGTATGGGAGACACTGCAGAACTCCCCTGTTTTGGGCTGAGGTAGGTGAGAGAACCTTGTTGGGTCTGGATGCGCTCGAGGAGATGGAAGTCGCAGTGAAGCTTATTTGAGAAAAGCTTCGTATAGCTCAAGAGAGATATGAAAAGAACTCCAATCGGCGTAGGTCTGACTTGGAGTTTTATGTAGAGGCCTTGTGTTTCTTAAGGTTTCCCCGATGGTTGGTGTTAAGAGGTTCGGTAAGAACCGGAAATTTGACCCGAGGTATGTGGGCCTGTTTAAGATTGTTGAAAGGATTGGCGCGTCAGCATAAAGGTTGGATTTGCCAGCAAACTTCCCAGGTGTTCATAACGTATTTCATGTAAGCCAATTGCGGAAGTGTGTGCGTAGCAGTGGGAAAGTCTTGGATGTTGTGCCCTAGTTGGAGTCTAATCTCTCTTTTGTTGATGGGCCGGTCTGCATTTTAGATACTCAAGATCGGGTGCTGCGGAGGAAGTCCATCCCGATGGTCAAAGTTCTATGGAAGAATCAGGATTTGGAAAGTGCGACTTGGGAGTTAGAGTCGGCTATGAGGGAGGCTCACCCTCAACTGTTTCCCTGATTGGATTGGTATGTTCTCTTCTTGTAATATTTGGCTTGCTACTTTTCCTTCAATAGTAGAAGTGTTGTACGTAAAGTTTCAGGACGAAACTTTCTTTTAGGGGGAGTGACTGTAACGCCCCTGATGTTTCTGCGATTATTTAATTCTCGTTTGGCGTTACATCGACGCGTTCTCTTGGCTTGTGCCATCTGTGGAGTGTGGTCTTAACTCCTTAGAACTGAGTGGCCTATTTTGTAGTCTATTGGCAAGATCTCCCTAACAAGCCGGGTCATTTTGGGTGACCCGGTGTGGCCTCTCAGGGGATGCTTGCGTTTTGACTTTGGGTGTGTATAACTCAAGTTCTATTCGTCGAAAGTTAATTTCGACTTCGCTGTTGTGTTCGTAGCACTGATATTTAGCTATGATGCGAATTTCGTCGAATTCCGAGGATATTCGGTTTTCGCGTCGTTTTGTATTTTATGAAAAATAATATTATTTATTAAGTATTTTATTACATAATACATTGGAAGAGTGACGGGTGCTTGGAAGTTTTGCTTTGTCTTATTATACATTATTTAATTAATTAACAATTAAGATTAATAGGGTTCTATATATAGGATAGTTTATACTTAAGAAAGAAACCGCTCCCTTTCATCTTCCCGAAACCGAACCCGTAGCGCCTATTCGCGGAAAATAGAGGAACCGTCGAACCTGCTCCCCTTCGGACGCCGATTCCGGGAGCGTTTGTGGACGGAATTCGATTTTGAAAGCGGATTTTGATTGCTCTCTCCTAGACCTTCATTCCTACGGTAAGAAATTATATTTTCGTGGTGTTTCATGGGGTCTCGAAATTTCTTGGGTTTTCCGTTTCCTCCATTAAAGCTCAAGATTTCTACTTTAGGTGTTGTTGCTGCTGGTGCTGAGTGAGAGTAACGGAGGCCGACCAAGCTTCATCGGAAATTTGAGGCAAGTGGTATTCTTGCCCTTGCCGTGTGATTCTTTTTGTCTATCTCCTTGTTACCCTGTTTTCCCTAGGATAGAAACCAGTGCTTGTTTTTCGACTTCGGTTTATGTTCAAGATACCTGTTATGAATTTCCTGCTCAGTCGTACTCCTTATAGCCGCCCTTTCTTTTTTATTTTATTCTCCTCCAACTATTAGTAGAGAAGGCCTTGTTCTCGGGCTAAGTAAGGGTTGATGGTTGGGTTGATTTTCCTGTGCAGTAGTTGTAGCCTGGTAGAGGAGAAAAGCTATAGTTTAATTTTATGCAAAAATCTGTCTTGCTTAGTGTCACAACCCGCATTTTCTCCGAATTTAGGAATTATCAGAGTATGAGAAAACACGCGTCATGATGCCACGTCAAGCAGGGGATAACTACTGACGCTCAAGCAAAACCATCTACTTTACTTTATGAAAGAAATTCATGAGTTTAATGATTAAAAAATCAGTTATATTTTTAGAGGCTGTATCCCTCGGCTCGATGGATAACCTAGTCCACAGTTAAAAACTATACTTATACGCTGCGGAAAATACTTTATTCAGGATTGACATCCTAAGGAGTTCATAAGTGTCCCAAGAGGACCACTTATGCTATGCAAGACTCTACATATAATTTATATTATATATAAGAAAACGATCTTTATACGTTGTTCTGAAAATAGTGATTGAGTTCTATAAAACATGCTGATCATGAGCTATTCTTATAATAATAATTATAGTTTTAAAAATAACTAGCAACCTAGCATAAATCCTCCTCAGAGCAAGTAGACTATCTCCAGAAAATGGTAGCAGCAAAAGTAATATATCTAGTACAAAGGTAAAAACTACCAGTGGGCGCCAACAACCTGACACGAACCCACTGGCAAATATATATGTCTGTAAGAAAAGTGCAGAAAACTACCTCACCTAACAAATCCAGAAGGATCTTCAAAGTCCAAGAAACCACCAGCAACACCACAGCAACTTAGCCACCAACCTTGCTACTGCTCAGAACCTGAGGCATTCAAAAGAAGAAAGAATACCTCAGCAAGCAAAACAAGGAAAACTGCACGAATGTGTCTACCAGATGATAAATGAAAGGAGTAAAAAACACAGCATTAAAAGTCACAACTGGCCCAAGGTAAGACAAAAAGAAATGCACTAGGTGCGAGGAAACAGCATCAACCCTACCCAGAAACTACCTCCTGCAGAGTCTACTAAGCTACCAAGAGCCCAAAATACTGCAATCTACCAAGGAAGAAACGTCTAACACCCTAAGCTGTGGGAGATGGTAGTAGCAAAATAAACAACGTGGATCCGGGTTGGAGGCAAACTCAGTCCCCCAACCACCATTTCCAAACCAATAAAGCTCAAGGGTCTACATGTGAAAGCACTAGGGACCTTCCACCCCCTTGCCCAACCCGTACCTGGGGCAAGATAAAAGAAAAAAGGGTGGCCTTAGCTAAATTACACAATACCTCCCCTCTTAAGAGCTCCAAACCACCACTACTAACCACGACCCACGATTCGGCCTTTAGGAAAGAAAAAAACATGGCCGACAAGGAAACTCAAATCATAAACAAGGAATTCACTCGGGAACGAAAATCGAGATAGGTAAAAGTGTTGAAATGATTCAACACGGCTTGGCGTTGAGTGGGACCCACTCAACGCCTAACCAGACCTTGGCGTTGAGTGAGTTAGCCTCACTCAGCGCCAAAACAACCATGGAATTGAGTGAGGTTCACTCACTCAATGCCCTCCAGAAGAACAACTCTGGCGTTGAGTGAGCTAGCCTCACTCAACGCCAAAACAGGTATGGAGTTGAGTGAGGTTCACTCACTCAACGCCTCCCGCAAGAATACTCTGGCGTTGAGTGAGCTAGCCTCACTCAACACCAAAACAGCGATGATGTTGAGTGAGGTACACACACTCAATGCCCTGGTACTTAACCACAATCAGAGAAAGTGGCGTTGAGTGAGCTGGCCTCACTCAACGCCAAAACAGCAATGACGTTGAGTGAAGCTCACTCACTAAACGCCCTTCCACTTAGCCGCAAAAGAAAACTACGGCATTGAGTGAGTACACCTCACTCAATGCCAAAACAGCAATGGCGTTGAGTGAGGCCGTCTCACTCAACGCAAGAAGTTCTGGCTGTGAAGAAGGGCTGTGGCGTTGAGTGAGTCTACCTCACTCAACGCCAAAACAGAAATGGCGTTGAGTGAGGTTCACTCACTAAACACCACGGGACTTGGCCGCAAACTTGCCTATGGCGTTGAGTGAGATCACCTCACTCAACGCAAAAACCGAAATGGCGTTGAGTGAGGTTGACTCACTCAATGCCAAAGTACTTAGCCTCAGAAAAGGCTATGGCGTTGAGTGAGCACACCTCACTCAACGCCAAAGTACTTGGCTGCACAGAAAGCTACGGCGTTGAGTGAGGTCACCTCACTCAACACCAAAACTGAAATTGCGTTGAGTGAGGTCGACTCACTCAACGCCAAAGTACTTAGCCTCAGAAAAGGCTGCGGCGTTGAGTGAGTACACCTCACTCAATGCCAAAGTACTTAGCTTCTCGGAAAAACCGCGGCGTTGAGTGAGCTTGCCTCACTCAATACCAAAACAGAAATGGCATTTAGTGAGGTCGACTCACTCAACGCCAAAGTACTTAGCCGCTAGAAGGGGCTATGGCGTTGAGTGAGTCCACCTCACTCAACGCCCCAGTACTTAGCCAAAATTTCGAACTAGCTACAGCTATGGTGTTGGGTGTATGCACCACACTCAACGCCAAACCCGCAAAGGCTTTTAGTGTGTGCACTACACTCAACGCCGGCCAGACAGATAGTCCAAATCTGGCTCTTTCCTAGACACACAGCAGGCACCCCCTCCTACTCTCTCTCTCGGCTTCACCCGCAAGCAGCAACCAGACTGAAATCTGGAGTTTATATTAGTGGCATTACGCCGGCGGGTTGGGCACCAACATCACAAAGAAGGGGGGGGCTCATTAGGAGAAACTAAGCCTTAAAATTCAGCAAGATAAAAGAACAGCTTGGCCTCTACCCTAGGGCTAACCGGGATTTTTCAATTCAGCAAGAGAATAAAAATGGCAAGGGCAAGAATACCACTTGCCTCGATTTCCGGCGAAGCTTGGACGACTTTCCCTCCTCTTCACTCGACACTAGCAGCAACAGCACCTAAAAGCACCTAACAAGCAACACGCACTTAAATGGCGGAAATCCACAAGACCCGAAAATCCAAGTCTCCTAAAACTCCATGAAAATCGAATCTCTTACCGTCGAAACGTTGATCTGAGCGAGAGCAAGCCAACGCTGCTTTCAGAAACGAATTCCAACCACGAAAGCTCCCGAAATCGCCGACCGAAGGCTTAGGCAGTCCGCCATTTCCGCCTCTGCTTTCCGCGAACTGGAGCAGCGGTTATAGGTTTCGGGAAGAAGGAGGAAAGAGTGGGCCCGCCACTCCAAGTAAAGCTTTATAAATAAGCCTTACCACGCCTGTTCAGCCTAACCATCTCCCAAGCCACCGGTTCATTTAAACTAAGAGGGTTACAAATTAGATTTTACTAATGGCACACCAAAAACGACACGAAAACCGAATTACCTCGGAATTCGATGAAATTCGCACCATAGCTAAATACCCACGCTACGAACCGGCGAAGTTGAAATTAACTTTCGATGAACAGAACTCGAGTAATACCCACCTAAAGCCAAAACACAAGCATCCCCCAAGAGGCCACACTGGGTCACCCAAAACGACTCGGCTTGCTAGGGAGACCTTGCCCATAGGCTACAAAATAGGCCACTCAGTTCTAAGGAGCTAAACCACACTCCACAAATGGCACAAGCCACGAAAACGCGTCACCGTAACGCCAAATGAGAATAAAATAGTCGCAGAAAAATCAGGGGGGCGTTACAGTCACTCCCCCTAAAAGAAAGTTTCGTCCCAATACTTTACGCACTACACTTCTACTATAGAAGGAAAAAGTAACAAACAGGAGTTACAAGAAGGGAAACATACCGATAAAATCAGGGAAACAGGTGAGGGTAAGCCTTCCTCATGGACGACTCTAGCTCCTAAGTCGCACTCTCCAAATCCTGAATCTTCTATAGAACTTTCACCATCGGAATAGACTTCTTTCGCAGCACCCATTCTTGAGTATCAAAAATACGAACCGACACTTCAAAAAAAGAGAGGTTGGGCTCCAACTGGGGCACAACGTCCAAGACTTTCCCACTGCTGCGCACACACTTCCGCAATTGGCTTACATGGAAAACATTATGAACACCTGGGAAGTTTGCTGGCAAATCCAACCTGTAAGCTGACACGCGAATCCGCTCCATAATCTTAAACGGGCCCACATACCTCGGGTCCAATTTCCGATTCTTACCAAACCTCTTTACACCCACCATCGAGGAAACCTTAAGAAATACAAGGTCCCCTACAGAAAACTCCAAGGCAGACCTATGCCGATTGGCGTTCTTCTCGTACCTCTCCTGAGCTATATGAAGCTTCTCTCGAATAAACTTCACCGCGACTTCCATTTCTTCGAGCGCATCAGGACCTAACAACGGCCTCTCACCAGCCTCAGCCAAAAACAACGGAGTTCTGCAACGCCTCCTATACAAGGCTTTGAACAGAGCCATCTGCAAGCTCTCCTGATAACTGTTGTTGTATGCAAATTCCATAAGTCGCAGCCGCTCATCCCACGCTCCACCGTGGTCTAAAATATAGCATCGGATCATATCCTCAACTATCTGGTTCACCCGCTCCGTATGCCCATTGGTCTGTGGGTGGTAAGAAATAGAATACCTCAGATCCGTACCCAAACCCTCCTGCAGACTCTGCCAGAAACGAGAAGTAAACCGGGAGTCTCGATCAGAAATAATGCTAACCGGCACACCGTGCAGTCGGATGACTTCATTCAAGTACAACTCCGCTATCTTCTTCATCGGGTAATCAATCTTATATGGCACGAAGTGAGCACACTTTGTCAGTCTATCCACTATAATCCAAATAGAATCAAATCCCCTCGGGGATTTCAGTAAGCCCGTGATGAAATCCATAGATATACTTTCCCACTTCCAATTAGGGATCTCTACCAAAGTCAACTTGCCACCAGGCCTTCCATGATCGGCCTTCACACACTTGAAAGTGTGGCACTCAACAACAAATCGAGCTATATCACCTTTCATGCCATACCACCAGGCAATTTGCTTTAAGTCACGATACATCTTCGTAGATCCTGGATGGTAGGCAACGCTGGATCCATGAGCCTCTCTGCAAATCATACCTCTTATGTCCCCAATAGCGGGGATGCAAAATCTGCCGCGGTACTTCAAAGTACCCGCATCATTGATAGCAAAGTCTAGCAACTCCCCCTTCTCGGTCCTAGTGAATAAGTGCAAAAGATCCGGATCATCCTTCTGGTTCAGTCTGGTCAAGGAAATCCAAGACGGCTCTGCCACTGATAAACTACTCTGCAAGTCACAACATCCCACTAATATATCCATAAGGAGGAACTCCTCCACTAAACGATCTGCGGAGAGGTTAAAGATCTTTCCCGTCTTTCGGCTCAGGGCGTCGGACACCACATTGGCCTTGCCTGGATGATACTGGATCTCTACATTATAATCGGCCAAATACTCTAGCCACCGCCGCTGGCGCAGATTTAACTCCTTCTGCGTGAACACGTACTTCAGGCTCTTATGGTCAATGAAGATCTTGCACTGAGCCCCATAAAGTAGATGCCTCCACAACTTCAATGCATAGATTACCGCTGCAAACTAAAGGTCATGCGTAGGATAATTCTTCTCATGAGTCTTCAGTTGCCTTGACCCATAGGCAATCACCTTTCCAAACTGCATTAATACGCATCCCAGACCTACATGCGAAGCATCAATGTATACATCATAATCCACACCCTCAGTAGGCAGGGTCAGAACGGGAGAAGTGCATAATCTCTTCTTTAACTCCAGAAAGGCTTCTTCGCACTTCTCGCTCCAAACAAAAGCCATGTTCTTCTGAGTCAGCTTGGTCAAAGGTGCAGCTAGGGAAGAGAAACCCTCCACGAACCTCATGTAGTAGCCAGCCAACCCTAGGAAGCTCTTGATCTCATTAGGCGTAATCGGCCTACTCCAATCCATCACTGCTGCGATCTTATCTGGGTCGATCAAGATCCCCTCCTTGTTCACCACGTGGCCTAGAAATGACACCTGAGGCAACCAAAATTTGCACTTGCTCAGCTTGGAGAATAACTTGTGATTCCTCAACTCCGATAGAACCAAGCGCAGATGCTACTCATGCTCCTCAGCATTGCGAGAATAAACCAACACGTCATCGATGAAGACCACCACAAACTTGTCTAAGAAATCCTTTAACACCCGGTTCATCATATCCATGAAGGCTGATGGTGCGTTGGTCAAAACAAACGACATCACGAAGAACTCAAAGTGTCCATGCCTCGATCTAAACATAGTTTGTGGAATATCTGCCTCACGGATCTTGAGCTGATGATAGCCAGAATGAAGATCAATCTTAGAGAACACCGTGCTACCGTGCAACTGGTCAAATAAATCATCGATCCTCGGCAGAGGGTACTTGTTCTTAATGGTTACTTTGTTCAACTCCCTATAGTCGATGCAAAGCCGCATCAACCCATCTTTCTTCTTCACAAACAGCACAGCAGCACCCCAAAGAGACGAACTCTACCTGATAAATCCATTTGCCAACAACTCATCCAACTGAACTCGCAACTCCTCTAACTCACGATTGGCCATCCGGTACGGCGCCTTAGCAATAGGACGCGTACCCGGCTCCAAATAAATCACAAACTGCACATCCCGCTCGGGAGGAAGAGCAAGAAGATCATCCAGACAAACATCAGCGAAATCACGAACAACTGGAATCTCCTCCAAGCGCGGTACACTAACAGCGGTCCCAACCACCGAGACCAAACAAGCAAAACAATCCGAAAGAAACAGTTTCTGAGCACATACCGCAGAGATGGTAGGAGAATCCTTGCACAGATCAGCATACACGCTTCCGGGCTGACCATCATACCTGATGAAGTCCAAGCGCTTCCCTTTTCACTGAATGACTGCATCATATCTAGACAGCCAGTGCATGCCCAGAATAACATCGAAGTCCTCCAGATCAAACATCTTCAGGTCTGTCTTCGCAAGGAAGTCCCCCAACAAAACAGGGCAATCTAACATGCCCAAATCTTACAACACAGATTCACCAGAGGGGAACTTGACACGGAAGGTATCCCGAACTCGATCTAAAGTCAATCGAAGTCGCTCTACAAAGGCTCTAGCCACGAACGAGTGGGTAGCGCCGGAGTCGAACAGAACACGCGCCCAACGGTTCTTCACCTTAAATTTCCTTATAGGAGCATATATAACTAAGGAACTACCACAACAATACTACAAACATTCTAGTAAAACAAGAACAAAACCTTCATGCTGGAAAGTCAAATAACCTGAGATGACCGTAGTCGAAGCTTGAGCCTCCTCAGAAGACATCACGTTCAACTTTCCCTTTCCCTTGTCCATACGCTGAGGTGAAGGTAATGCCTGTAGTGGAACTGCATGAAGAGCAGGCTGGACCTGAGGACACCTAGACTTGATGTGTCCCTTCTGCCCACACTGAAAACAGACTTTATCCTTGGACCAGCACTGTGCCGCATCATGCCCGGGTCGCTTGCTTCTAGAACAGGAGACATCTCTCCTAGGAGCACCCTGAATCGCATGAACCTGCTCCTTCCTCTGAGCTGCTGCCTTCTTGAAACATCTCTCGACAGGGTGGCTTGACCGGCCACAAAAGCTACACACCACTTTGCTCTTCTTTCCCGGAGCCGCACCGGGTACCTGGTATTTCTTCTCCTCCACAGACTTCCTCTTGTCCTTCCTCATTTGCTTGCCTCTGCTCTTTGCGGTCTCAATAGCCTCCACCTTCAGAGCAGCCTCCACTACTCCTGCATAAGTCTCCGACCCATAAGCACTGGTCAACTACTGCACCTTGCTCCTCAAGCTACCGAGAAAACGCTTAACTCGATCAGCCTCAATGCTGACCAATCCAGGGACAAAACGGCTCAACTTGTTGAACTCTATCTCATACTTACCCACCGTGAGTTGCCTTTACTTCAGATGGAGGAAGTCGTTCATGAGGCGATCACGCTCGACCGAGGGAAAGAACTTCCTCAACAGCATCTCCTTGAACACCTCCCAAGAGCATCCAGCTACCAAGCTATCCTTCTCTCTCAGCCACCAACTCTTAGCCAAACCTTTAAGCTGATAGGTGGCTATCATCGCCCTCTGATCATCTGCAATCCCTGAGTACGAGAACATCTCCTCCATGGAGATCAGCCAATCGTCTATCACCATGAAGTTTGCCTTCCCGTCATAAGTGGGAGGGCTCAGCCTCTGAAACTCCGAGATGAAGGCCATCTCTGCTGGCACCACCACTGGAGGTCTTAAGGGTGCAGTAGGAGGAGGGACAGCTAACCCCCCTACAGGGCCTTGCACTCCTTGAGTCTGACCTGCGACAACTGCCACCAGGGACTGAATCTAGGCCTGCATCTCCACCATCTGCCTGCTCATGGCATCGCTACTCTGCCGCAGGCTCTCGATCACCGCATCATTCTGCGCTCCAGATGACTCACCCTCAGATAGGGGAGTCGATCTAGTCGAAGGACGTCTCACCATCCTAAATTCATAGCAAAATTAGTCAGATCCTAGTACAACGGTTAGAACCAACTACTAGTACAGACAATACATATATAAATATGAACTTAAAGCTGCTAAACTTGCTTTGGGAGTTTATCTTTTTACAAAAATTGATGTTATGCCCTAACCTAGGATTGTAAACCACCACCATACTAATTCATGTGCCTAGATCGGGAATGCATGACTTTGTATTACTTTTGACTTGAAAGCTTATGTGTGTACATATGTCATCCTGCCAGTCTTTAGCTTGGCACATTATGCTTATGCAATTTTATGCTATGCATGTTTGCGCTATGGATTCTAAAAAAAGGCTCTAATGCATGTTATGAGCGGCGTACACATAAAAATGTTATGCATCCCATACTACATAACATTCTCATGCAACGAAAAAGAAAACGAGCTAGCCGCAGCCATGTGGTGAGGTTATGCATCCCATACTACATAACCCTCACATGTTGCCCCTATGGTGGATCCATATACGAACACATATTATGCATCCCATACTACATAATATGCCCCGTATACTTCATGTTATGCTATGAGTGTAGTGTTTGTGCTTTTGCCAAGACGTGCTGATGATAAATCGGTGTGTGATTGACATGATGCTGAACTACTAATGCAATCAAAGGAAGGTTTCCTGACTGCTTTGTCAAGCAACCTCCCTCTGATACCAACTGTCACAACCCGCATTTTCTCCGAATTTAGGAATTATCAGAGTATGAGAAAACACGCGTCATGATGCTACGTCAAGCAGGGGATAACTACTGACGCTCAGGAAAAACCATCTACTTTACATTATGAAAGAAATTCATGAGTTTAATGATTAGAAAATCAGTTATATTTTTAGAGGCCGTATCCCTCAGCTCGGTGGATCACCTAGTCCACAGTTAAAAACTATACTTATACGCTGCGGAAAATGCTTTGTTCAGGATTGAAATCCTAAGGAGTGCATAAGTATCCCAAGAGGACCACTTATGCTATGCAAGACTCTACATTTAATTTATATTATATATAAGAAAACGATCTTTATACGTTGTTTGGAAAATAGTTATTGAGTTCTATAAAACATGTTGATCATGAGCTATACTTATAATAATAATTGTAGTTTTAAAAATAACTAACAACCTAGCATAAATCCTCCTCAGAGACTGTAGACTATCTCCAGAAAATGGTAGCAGCAAAAGTAATATATCTAGTACAAAGGTAAAAACTACCAGTGGGCGCCAACAACCTGACACGAACTCACTGGCAAATATATAAGTCTGTAAGAAAAGTGCAGAAAACTACCTCACTAAACAAATCCAGAAGGATCTCCAAATTCCAAGAAACCACCAGCAACACCACAGCAACTTAGCCACAAACCTGGCTACTACTCAGAACCTGAGGCATTCAAAAGAAGAAAGAATACCTCAGCAAGCAAAACAAGGAAAACTACACGAAAGTGTCTACAAGATGATAAATGAAAAGAGGAAAAAACACAGCAGTAAAAGTCACAACTGTCCTAAGGCAAGACAAAAAGAAATGCACTAGGTGTGAGGAAACAACATCAACCCTGCTAAGAAACTACCTCCTGCAGAGTCTACTAAGCTACCAAGAGCCCAAAATGCTGCAATCTACCAAGGAAGAAACGCTTAACACCCTATGCTATGGGAGATGGTAGTAGCTAAATAAACAACGTGGATCCGGGTTGGAGGCAAACTCAGTCCCCCAACCTCCATTTCCAAACCAACAAAGCTCAAGGGTCTACATGTAAAAGCACTAGGGACCTTGCACCCCCTTGCCCAGCCCGTACCTGTGGCAAGATAAAAGAAAAAAGGGTGGCTTTGGCTAAATTACACAATACCTCCCCTCTTAAGAGCTCCAAACAACCACTACAAACCACGACCCACAATTCGGTCTTTAGGAAAGAAAAAAAAACATGGCCGACAAGAAAACTCAAAACATAAACAAGGAATTCACTCGGGAATGAAAATCGAGGTAGGGAAAAAGTGTTGAAATGACTCAACACGGCTTGGCGTTGAGTGGGACCCACTCAACGCCTAACCAGACCTTGGCGTTGAGTGAGTTAGCCTCACTCAGCCCCAAAATAGCCATGGCATTGAGTGAGGTTCACTCACTCAACACCCTCAAGAAGAACAACTCTGGCATTGAGTAAGCTAGCCTCACTCAAAGCCAAAACAGGCATGGTGTTGAGTGAGGTTCACTCACTCAACGCCTCCCGCATGAATACTCTGGCGTTAAGTGAGCTAGCCTCACTCAACGCCAAAACAACAATGGCGTTGAGTGAGGTACACTCACTCATTGCCCTGGTACTTAACCACAATCAGAGAAAGTGGCGTTGAGTGAGCTTGCCTCACTCAATACCAAAACAGCAATGGTGTTGAGTGAAGCTCACTCACTCAACGCCCTGCCACTTAGCCGCAAAAGAAAACTGTGGCGTTGAGTGAGTACACCTTACTCAACGCCAAAACAACAATGACGTTGAGTGAGGTCGTCTCACTCAACGCCAGAAGTTATGGCCGCGAAGAAGGGCTGTGGTGTTGAGTGAGTCTACCTCACTCAATGCAAAAGCAGAAATGGCATTGAGTGAGGTTCACTCACTCAACGCCACGGGACTTGGCCACAAACTTGCCTACGGCGTTGAGTGAGATCACCTCACTCAACGCCAAAACCGAAAGAGTGGGCCCGCCACTCCAAGTAAAGCTTTATAAATAAGCCTTACCATGCCTGTTCAGCCTAACCGTCTCCCAAGCCACCGGTTCACTTAAACTAAGAGGGTTACTAATTAGATTTTACTAATGGCACATCCAAAACGACATAAAAACCGAATTACCTCAGAATTCGACGAAATTCGCACCGTTGCTAAATACCCATGCTACGAACACATCTGCGGAGTCGAAATTAACTTTCGATGAACAGAACTCAAGTTATACTCACCTAAAGCCAAAACACAAGCATCCCCCAAGAGGCCACACCGGGTCACCCAAAACGACTCCGCTTGCTAGGGAGACCTTGCCCATAGGCTACAAAATAGGCCACTCAGTTCTAAGGAGCTAAACCACACTCCATAAATGGCACAAGCAATGAAAACGCATCACCGTAACGCCAAACGAGAATAAAATAGTCGCTGAAAAATCGGGGGCGTTACACTTAGGCTTGGGTTTGGATGAATTTGTGTTTGCATGTGTAGTGGCTGTAGCAGAAGCCTTTCCTTTCCTTAGTCTAGATGATTCAAATATTTCAGGGCTCGACATTGAGTGTGGTGCACACACTCAATGCCGGGTCTGCTTGGATTTTGCATTGAGTGTGCACACACTCAACGCCGGACAGATTTGGCATTGAGTGTGGTGCATACACTCAACGCCGGGTCTACTTGGATTTTGCGTTGAGTGTGGTGCACACACTCAACGCCGGGTCTGCTTGGATTTTGCGTTGAGTGTGGTGCATACACTCAACACCGAGTCTGCTTGGATTTGGCGTTGAGTGTGGGTCACACACTCAATGCCGGGTCTGCTTGGATTTGGCGTTGAATGTGGTGCACACACTCAACGCCGGGTCTTCTTTGACTTAACGTTGAGTGTGGTGCACACACTCAACGCCGGGTCTGCTTGGACTTAGCGTTGAGTGTGGTGCACACACTCAACGCCGTAGCCTTTTTGGTCTGTTCTTTTGAGGCTAAGTATTGTGGCATTGAGTGAGTCAGCCTCACTAAACTCCATGGCTGTCTAAGCGCCGAGTGAGGCAGACTAACTCAACACCGCAGCCAATCTGCGCGATTATGCTGGTTGGCGTTGAGTGAGGCGAAATCACTCAATGCCGCTGCCAAACCGAGCAGTTATGTCGGATGGCGTTGAGTGAGTGGGCCTCACTCAACTCCATGGCGGTTTAGGTGTTTAGTGAGCTGGACTCACTCAACGCCGCAGCCCATCCTTGCGGCTAAGTATTTTGGCATTAAGGGAGTTGACCTCACTCAACGCCAAAACTGTTTTGGCATTGAGAGAGGTGGACTCACTCAACGCCACAGTTAGCTTTTGCGGCCAAGTGCTAAGGCGTTGAGTGAGTGAACCTTACTCAACGCCGTTGCTATTTTGGCGTTGAGTGAGGTTAACTCACTCAACGCCACCATCTGTTTTGGCGTTGAGTGAGGTTAGCTCACTCAACACCACAGCTAGTGTTACAGAAGGCGTTGAGTGAGTGAACCTCACTCAACGTCGTGGCTGTTTTGGCATTGAGTGAGGTTAACTCACTCAACTCCACAGTCTGTTTTGGCGTTGAGTGAGGTTAGCTCACTCAACGCCACAGCTAGTGTTGCAGAAGGCGTTGAGTCAGTGAACCTCACTCTACGCCGTAGCTATTTTGGTATTGAGTGAGGTTAACTCACTCAATGCCACTATCTGTTTAGGCGTTGAGTGAGTGGAGCTCACTCAATGCCATGCCTTGTTGAGACATCTCAATGCTTTTCCCTTACCTTGATTTTCTCTCCCGAGTGAATTCCTTGATTTTGAGGTTACTTATCAGCTATATTTTTCTAAAGGCCGAATCGTTGGTTGTGGTTAGTAGTGGTGGTTTGAAGCTCTTAATGGGGGTGTTGTTGTGTAATTTAGCAGTGGCCACCCTTTTCTTTTATCTTGATCCAGGTACGGACTGGGCAAGGGGGTGGGAGGTCCCTAGTGCTTTCACATGTAGACCCTTGAGCTTTGTTTCTTGGATATGGTTGTTGGGGGACTGAGTTGCCTCCAACCCGGATCCGCGTTGTTTTTTCTACTGCCATCTCTCACATATTAGGGTGTTAGACATTTCTTCCTTCGTAAATTGCAACATTTTGGGCACATGGTAGCCTTGTAAGCCTTGCAGGATGTTTCTTAGGCAGGGTTGTTGCTGTTTCCTCACACATAGTTTTTTTCCCTTTTTGTCTTGCCTTGGACAGTGGTGCTTGTTCGGTTTACTTACTCTTCTTGCTTATCATTTAGATTAACATTTCCGTACAGTTTATTTGTTATTGCTTGCTGAGGTATTCTTTTCTTCTTTGAATGCCTCAGGTTCTGGTTAGTAGCCGATTAAACGGCTAGTGGTGCTGTGCTGTTGTTGGTGGTCTCTCGTTCTGTGGAGATCAGTTCCTTGGTCTTGTGAGGTCGTTTTATGTTTTTTCTTACAGACATATATACTTGCCAGTGGGTTCATGTCAGTTTGTTGGCGCCCACTGGTAGTTTTACCTTGATACAAGATATGTTATCTTTTTGCTGCTACCTTTTCTGGAGTTAGTCTACTTGCTCTTGGGATGATTTATGCTAGGTTGCTAGTTACTTTTAAACCTAAAAACACTATTATAAGTATATCTCATGATCAACGTGTTTATAAAACTCATATACTACTTTCCAAACAACGTAAAAAGATCGTTTTCTAATATATAGTATAAATTAAATGTAGGGTCTTGCATAGTATAAGTTGTCCTCTGGGGACACTTATGCACACTTTTAGGATGTCAAATGTGAATAAAGTACTTTCCGCTGCGTATAAGTATAGTTTTTTTTAAACTATGGACTAGATTATCCACTGAGCCGAGGGATACGACCATTAAAATATAACTGATTTTCTAATCATTAAACTTATGAATTTTCATAGTCTAGTAAGATGGTGTTCGCCTGAGCGTCGACAGTTATCCCCTTCTCGACGTGGCATCACGACATGTGTTTTCTCATACTCTGATACTTCTTAAATTTGGAGAAAATGTGGGTTGTGACAACTAACCCCAAGAAGCACCCGGAAAACTTGGCAAAACGCATTTCTGCCAGGTACCACGCCGTGGTAGGGTTACCGCCAGCGGCAGCCTTGTAAGAGAGCTATTGTGAGGCCTATCTTGCGGATACCTGGGGACCAATATATGGGGCTGAGAGCTCTTGGAGCCCAGCTTGGTGGCCTAAGTGCCGACCTTGTGCATAACCGAGTTATGTATTATTGTATGATCGATTCTTAAGGAATCGGGCAGGCTGACCCGCGTCGATGACTTAAATTGACATGGCGATGTGAGCAACGGGTTGAGCTAAACTGTACCCACTCTATGTGGCTCGGTTAAAGAGACCTAATGTACGTGGCACTTACCGGGGGCGTAGAGGGCGAGTCTTAGGCTACGACCGGAAAGACTTAAATGCTCACAATGGTTGTTGTCCTGGGGGCGGTGGTGAAGCCTCGGAATGGACCGGATTCACCGAGAATGTGCCCTGAGAGCATGGGGTGTGTGGCCGTGCGTACCTATGCTTGTGGTGAAGTGTACTTTAATTTTACTTTCTATACCATGGTTGAATATACTAAAGTAATACAGGGAAGGAGCACCGCTGCCCCGAGTAAGGGGTGGGTTTGTTATAATTTGGTCAGCTTTAGCTGACCGTTTCCTTGTTGTACCACCATTCGGTGGATTATTGTGATGGAACAGGTGAGATAAGTGGTAAGTATCGGGTTGAAGCCCTTGTTGCTTTGTTGTCCCTTGAAGGCCAAAGCGAAGTGTTTTCTTTACTATTGTCATGTGTGGCCAGCCTGCGTACCGAAGTATGTAAAACACTTACTGTTTAAGCAAACCATTGTAAGGCCTTAAGGCCAAGTCTTTTGTTTATGTTCTTTCATTCCTATTGTGGCTGTAGTGGACATTCATGTGTTATTTATGGGTTCTTATAACTGTCTTAAAAAGCTTCCGCTAGAATGCTCTGAGTTAGAATTCGAATTTTAATGTTAGTATTTTGGTATTAATACGTAACTCCACTGACTGTCTGTGGTATATGACATTGGGCCCGGCCGGACCTTTTGTTATATCCCATGTGACGGATGTGGGTGTTACAAATATGGCACATTCCCTTGAACTTGATATGAAGCGTGTGCAATGCAAGAATGATTTGGCGGTTAAGAAGCCAGATTTCAAGATACCTAGTTCTTCAAAGGCTGGGTACAAACGGTGGAACAAGAAGCCAAAAACTTCTGCACCGGCTCCTTCTACATTTACTTCGGGAGCAACTACTGGAAGAGGCCCCATCATATGTTATACATGTATAAAGGTGGGTCATATGGCTAAGGATTGTTGGAGTGGCCCTCAAAAAACAGAGAATAAGATGGGATCGTCTTATGCGGAAAAGGGAAAGTCAGTGATGGAATCAACTGCATCCTAGGCGCAACCCCGAGTCTATAATATTGGCCAACAGGAGGCCATAAAACATAGTGATGTTGTTACATGTATGAGTTAAGATTCAGTAATTACTGCTTTCCATACTTAATACCTTGTGCGTTGCTTGTTGATAAATTGTTTGTATTAGGCTTTGTCCTGATAGAGGGCTATCCAGTGAGAGCACTGTTCGATATAGGGGCTTATCTTTCTTTTCTATCTTAGGACTTCGTTAAATGTATCAGAGTGACATAATTTCTACCGACAGATGGAGTGAATGTCTTACTGCCTAACAGGTGCTTGATGCATGCGGGTAGAGCCTGCAGTGTTGAGGTGCGGATAGGAAGCCATGACTTTGGCTTGAAAGCATCCATACTAACAATCTCGGAGTTCGATGTAATATTTGGTATAGACTGGCTTTCGGAGAAACGAGCCTACATCGATTGTAACTCTAAGGAAGTCCTATTGGGGAAAAATACTGAACGTGTGATGAAATTTGCCAGTATGCAAGGAGTGGGCAAGATGTTGATATCTGCCATTCAAGTAGTCAAAGAAGTTCAGAAAGGCGTGAAAATGTTTGTCACGCTATTGTAGGTTGTTGAGCCAAAGCACAGTATAGGAGAAGTTCCTGTAGTATCTGAGTTCGCAGATGTCTTTCCTATGTATCTACCTGGGCTTCCACCCAAGCATGAGATTGACTTCTCTATTGAGTTGGTGCCAGGTGCGAAACCTGTGGCCCGCTCACCGTACTGAGTGGCGCCAAAAGAATTGGCAGAACTGAAGGTTCAGTTACAAGAGCTGCTAGAGCAAGGCTTTATACGTCCGAGTATGTCACTATGGAGTGCACCGGTGCTATTTGTGAAAAAGAAGGACGGCAGCTTGCGTTTATGTATAGATTATCGTGAGCTGAACAAGCTGACGGAAAAGAATAAATATCTGATTCCTTGAATCGATGATTTATTTGATTAGCTGATTGGGTCAATTGTCTACTCGAAGTTGGATTTAAAGTCTGGTTATTGGAAGTTGCGGATTCGGGAGAGTGATATCCCCAAGACTGCATTTGGAACACGTTATGGGCATTATGAGTTTACAGTGATGCCTTTTGTACTCATGAATACACCATCAGTCTTTATGGATCTAATGCACAAGATTTCTAGAGAGTATCAAGACCTATTTCTGATCGTCTTCATTGGCGACATACTGGTATACTCTAAGTCTGAAGAAGAGCATGCGAAACATTTGAGAATGGTTTTGCACACACTAAGAAGGAATCGCCTTTATGCCAAGTTCTCAAAATGCGAGTTTTGGTTATCTTCGGTGGCTTTTCTAGGTCATGTCGTAAGTGGACCCGATAAAGGTTACTGCGATACGAGAGTGGCCTGTAATTACTTCAGTAGCAGAAGTCAGGAGTTTCCTAGGACTTGACGGCTATTAGAGGCGCTTCGTAGAGGGCATTTAAAAGATTGTTATACCTCTCACGACATTGACTAGAAAGAATCAAAAGTTCATTTGGTCGCCGGAGTGCGAGAAAACTTTTGAAGAATTGAAGGGTCGACTGAACACGACGCCAATATTATGTTTGCCATGTGGTTCAGAAGACTTTGAGATCTATAGTGATGCATCTGGGAGCGGCTTAGGCTGCATTCTTTTGCAATATGTGCATGTGATTTCTTATGGCTCTCACCAACTTAAAGTACATGAGAGGAATTATTCGGTTCACGATCTTGAATTGGCGGCCGTGATATTCACTCTTAAATTGTGGCGACATTATTTATATGGCATGAAGATTGATATCTTTCCAAAACATCAAAGCATAAAGTATTTCATACATCAGAAAGATCTCAATATGCGACATCGGAGGTGGATGGAGTTCCTTGGGGACAAAACCATCGAAATTCATTACACTCCTGGGAAGGGGAATGTCGTCGCTGATGCGCTGTATCGTAAGATTCCAACTTGAGCAAACTGGTTATAGATGCATGATGAGCATCTTATTCGTGGGTTGGAAGGGATGGATATATCTTGTGTTGACAAAGGAATGAGCAAAGAAGTATACTTGAACCGGACGGAGGTGCAATACGACCTTGCGAACATAATTCGTCGAGCTTTGGAACTAGACGAAAGAATGAAACACTATATGGCAGAGTTGAAGGATGGGTCAAATTCCCAGTTCTCTCTAAACGACGGTCTTTTACGAAAAGATGGTCGGTTGTGCGTCCGTAAAGTTGGTACATTATGGGAGGAGTTGATGTACGAGGCACATTTTATAAAGTATTCAATTCACCTGGTGAGCACTAAAATGTTCAAAGATATGAAGAAATTATTCTGGTGGCCAGGCATGAAGAAAAACATCGCACATTTTGTGGAGAAGTGTCAAACTTACGCCTTAGTGAAGGCCGAGTGCCAGAGGCCAGTGGGATTCTTGATGTCTTTGCCTATTTCGGAGTGGAAGTTCAATGACTTATCCATGGATTTTGTGCATGGGCTACCGAGATCTTAGAAAGGAAATGACACCATCTAGGTGGTTGTTGATTGGTTAACTAAAGTGTCGCACTTCATTCCAAATAGGAAGGACGATTCAGTGGAAAAACTTGCCAAATTATATGTAGATAATATAGTACGGCTGCATGGTGTTCCCCGTAGCATCGTAAGTGACTGAGATGGACGTTTTACTTCTAATGATTGGAGGTTAATCACCCAACTGTTCGGTACCAAGCTAAAGTTCAGTACGACCTTTCATCCGCAAACGGATGGTCAGACCGAGAGAACCAACATAAATATGGAGGACATGCTCCGAATGTGCGCCCTGGATTTCGGAAAGAGGTGGGAAGACTATATCTATATGATAGAGTTCACCTACAATAATTGCTACCAAGCTAGCATACAGATTGCGCCCTTTGAAGCTTTATACGGTAGGAATCCGTACTTAATTAGCTTGGGCGAAGAGGAGAATCTAAATTATATAAGCGTAAGGAGGTTGAAGAGGCAAAATCAACAATACACACTATTCGAGAGAGGCTATTGATAACTCAAGATAGACATGCAAAGTACTACAATAATAAGCACCGAAGTATAGAGTTTGCGGTTGGCGATTGGGTATACATAAAAATCAAGCCATTCAAAGGCGTATCCAGGATTCGGTGCTTGAAAAAGCTGAGTCCAAGATATCTTGGCCCGTTTGAAGTAATGGAACGGGTTGGAGAAGCTTCCTATCGGCTAGCTCTTTCGACAGAACTTAGTGGCTTGCATGATGTGTTCCACATATCAGTGCTTCAAAAAGCCATGAAAGAGCCAGACCAAGTGATTGCGAATGATAGAGTACCGGTCGAATCTGGGCTATCGACGAAGGTTAGACCCATTTGGATCGAGGATAAGGCGGTTAAGCAGCTGCGGAACAAGACAATTGGGATGGTTAAGGTCCAGTGGGACAACTGTGGCCGTGAGGAGCTAACATGGGAGCGGGAGCAAACCATGCATGTTGAATTTTCCGAGTTGTTTGTGTAACGTTGTTGTAACAATGTTTTTATGAATAAAAAGTTATTGTGACATTTAAATTGCTATCTTTCTTATAGCTGTGTGTAAATTTCGGGACGAAATTTCTGTATGGAGGGGAGGGTTGTAACACCCCAAAATTGATAGCAGAACTTTTGTTATTATCGTCGGGAGACAGTGGGTATTGCCTGGTGGCGATAGCGATAAAGCATTGAGTCAACACTCGACGCACTCGATGCACTCGAAGCACTCAAAGCACTCGACGAATCGTCAAATTATATCGACGAGTGGCGATAGTGGATGTCGCCGGGTGATAGTGCTACATGGCGTGATACACATGTCGGTTTGGCCGAAGAGCGGTCGATAAGCGGTGGTTGACCTGGGTCATAGTTGTGAAGCGGTTAAGTCGATGTCACCGGGTGGCGACAGCCGATGTCGCCAGGCGATAATGCAAAAGTTGACCAGTCAACTCAAAACTTGGCCTTTGCTTCGTTTTGATGGATTAATCATGTGGATGGGGTAAAACCCGAGGTCACTTAAGCAGAGGGGTGTGGGATGAGGAGATAATAATTTCATTCTCACACTCTCTCTTCATTCCATCTACTCCTTTGAGTGTTCTTGAGAAGAGAACTAAGGGGCTGGAGCTAAGGTGCTGGGCTGAGCTTTGTGAAGGTGCTGAAGAGGATTCCCTCATCGAAATCAAGATCTAAAGCTAGGTCCGTGGACAGTAAATCATCGTGTGAATTTCCAACCGGATAGAACTCAAACGCCATGTCCCTAAAGAGAACTATAAGGGTAACGAGTTTCTTCCAGACAAGTGAAGTCCTCAATATGCATACTTACGTAGATCCCCTAACCAAAAGGTGAAAAAGGGTGGATTCCAATGGGTAGATTGGTTTGATCCCCATATATTCCTGCATATAGATCCGGAAATGTAGAGTATAGAATAGACATGCTGTGAGAAGCTCATCTAGACAAGTTGGTATGGATTGGTGATGTCTTTATGCTTTGCGTGCCAGAGAAGACTCTGTGAAGATACGTGTATGTGTACACGTGAAATTTGGGGTCAAGGGGTATGCAGGATGCTTCATCAATGTACTGGATAAATCTCCAGGAAAATACCCAGAAGAAAGTACAATTAAGAGAATTATTACTATCACTGGGCGACATTGAGTGACGCCGGGCGTTTGCTTCCAGAAAGATAAAATGTTGTTTGGTTTGTCTCTATGAGACCTGGGGGTCAATGTATGAGAAACTGAGAGCTTTGATAACCTAGTAATGGTGGGTGCCAGCCTGAAATGGACAAAGCTGTGTGACTTTACTATGCCATCAAGTTAAGTACCTCTGAACGACAAAGTTAGTCGTTAAATTAAGTACCTCTGAATGGCCAGTTGGTCATTAAGTTAATTACCTCTGAACGATGTAGTCATCAAGTTAAGGACCTCTGAACGACAAAGTTAACCGTTAAGTCGTGGACCTCTGAACGGTGGTGATACACGGTAAGGCGTGTACACCAAAAAGGTTCCCTGAGTGCATGGGGCGTGTGGCGGTTGAGCCTACGTCTGTGATGAATGATGCTTAAATTGCACATTGTAAATGCCACGATATATATGATGCCTTATTTGCAGGGATGGAGAAATGCTGCCCCGAGTAAGGGGTAGGATCATTATAAATGGGTCAGCAAAATGCTTACCGTTGTTTTTTTTGCCACGTTTTGGTGGGCCCTTTTGTGCAGGTGCTGGAGAGCCAAGTGGGAAGTAGCGGGCTAAAGCCCTTGTGCTGTAATTGGCTAGCCCTTGAAGGCCCAAAAGCGAATATTTACTGTTTTCATGTGCCTGCGTGCCAAAATATGAAACAACTTTTTGTTAAATGAAACGGTTGTGATAAGGCTACGACCGAAACATGTGTTATATATATATATCATTCCTATTGTGCAGTGGAAATTCTTGTAATGTATGGGTTCATAAACTAAAATACTTCCGCTAGAATGCTCTGAGTTAGGGTGCGTTCATAATTGAACTTGGATTTGGAAACAACTAGTAATCTTCTTACCTGTCCGTAGTATATAGCACCGGGCCCTGGCCGGGCCTTCTGTCATATGCTATACAATGGATTGGGGCATTATAGTAGGGCTTGGGGAAGTACTTGCTAGGCTCCACCACATCTTGTGGCAGTGACCCTAACTTTTTGTCCCTTCTGATCTTTCTTCTAAACTCCTCATTCCTCTCAAGCTTGGCCTATTCTAGGGAACTGTAGAGCTTTTACCTATCAGTTTTGTGGTCTTTAATTTGATCTCAGGCAGACAAGATGATTGTCCTTGATTGAGGACTCCACTTCTCAAAGTCAGGTTTGGTCTCCATCTCTTCTCTATATCTCTTCTTGCTGAGCCTTACTTCTTTCTCTTCTTCAGCAATTTACTTGCCTTTAGCCCTGATAATCTAATCAGCAGTGGGGCTGAATGTAGGAATTTCTAGAGCAGTTAAAGGTTCAGCCCACTGTGCAGTACTTTGATCATCATATTGAGCACCATATAGTTCTTCATAGATTGATGCAGTTTCAATGTTTTTAGATGAGAGTTGCTTAAGACCCATTGAGCCTCTGATTACATTTGTAGTTCAAACTTCATTCTTAGTATTTGCCTTTATTAATGCTTTCTCCCCCATTCTCACTTCTTCAGAGGTAGTAGCAGTCAGAGTGTTCTTTGCAGTTGTGAGTCTCTCATCCAAGAAGGTTATTCCTTTGGTAACATGATTTTTGACCTCAAGCATATGGTCATCCGGAATTTGCATGCATGCATCCATTCTCCTTTTAGTTTTGATCCTGTGTTCATTCATTAGTTTCTTCTTGGCATTATGGACCATCTCCATATTAGTGGATTTTATGTTCTGGTTTAGGAGAATGTCATTTTGGGTTTGTCCGATTTCTTAAAGTTTACGTTCAGTGAATTTGACAACAGGTACAATCCTCATAAAGAATGACACAGTGTTTGCTTTCAATAGGTTGACCTCAAAACTGATGGACTTTATTTCAGTAGAGAGATTTTGTCTCACTTCCTTGACGGAGTCATCAATGTAGTGTTCCAGTTGTCATCTCTGATCATCTAGTAACCTTTTTAGTTGTGCTAGGAAGGAGGATGGCATTTGATCTGGTTTAGCAGTTGTGCCTTGGTCATAGACCTCCTGATCCATATCCCTATCTGGAATCCTGATTCCTAAATCAGCCATCATATAGTCTGAAAAATGTACATCACCTTGTGCCTCAGTAGTAGTAATGACCTTATCAGATTCAGATGAGACAATATCATGCACAGTAACTTGAGTAGGGACTTCAAAGTGAATCTCCCCCTCAGCCTCAGCATTGTCCTTATGGATAATCTAATCTTCTGTAGTGGTGACTTGAACTTCTTCTGTCAGTATTAAAGGAGCTTGTTTATCCTCAACTAGAGTATGGGGAATCTTCCTTACATGCTTATCTGGAATCTGGTCTATTCTTATCTGTATATTGTTTAGGAGGGAGTCAAGCTTGTCCTGAATGTCATATTGAACTTGCTCCCCCTCTGTTGGAGCATCTTCCCTGACAATCTCCCCCTCAATGTTTGTACAAATAGTTTCTACTAGCTAGCCAGATAGAATGTCCATGACTTCAGCTTGGATCTCTTAAGACTGTGTTCCAGCCAATTGGCACCTTGCAGCAGGTTCAAAAGAGATTGAAAACTGAGCACTCATATCCCTTCTACCATCATTTGTAGACTCAGACAATTGGAGATGATGAGGCTCTTCCTCACTTTTCTCAGAGGAACTGCTCTCTGTTCTTTCCTAAGTAATCAGAATAGCTTTCATCTTCTTCTTCTTGTCAACTATCTGTGCATGTGGCAACATATCTCTGTCCCATCTATCAAGCATCTTTAAATCCATCCTCCTCATATGATGGATTTTTGTTCCTAGCCTTGAGTTAAGGATCCCTGGAACAGTTTTGTGTAGAAATAGAGACATAATCCTGCCCAGGTTTGGCTCAGGGATACAATACACAATTCTGTCAAAGAGTACCCTTCCCCAATCTATTTTCTTGGAAAGAATTATCCTTGCCATCAACTCGAACATCTTCTTGGAAATTTTATCATGAGAGCCTGACTTGCACAACAGTGCCTTCCCAACAACATCTACTAGGAATTTTCCTTTCAATTTCAGTTCTCTTCGAAAAATTGATCCAGTGGAGTGTTTGGACAACCCACACCACTTAAGAGCAGCCCTAACATCAGTTTGGTCCAATTCTTCTTCTTCATCTTACATCCTGAACTTGAATAATTGTAGTTTCTTGTTCAGTCATTTTGGGGTGACCTTGACCTTATTTCCACCGATGGAAGACCTGAGTTTAGCGGATGATGAGTCAACCTTAGCATTTGAGTATAACTCAAGTACTTACCTTTTCCAAAGAAGACTGGCCCTGAAAGAACATATTTTAGGTCAGCGACCTGCAAAAGGTTGAGAATAAGTTGTACTTCCTCTAGAGAATCCTTGAACCCATTTCACATTAACTCTGATCCCTCAAAAGGAAAATCTAATCTTTTTGGCGACATTGCTCTTGTGAATTTCAGTAGATTTCCCAAGCATTCGTCGTTTCGTCGCAGGGGGAAGAGAAGGGAGAGGAATAGTGTATTTTTGTTCTAAGCACACACCGTTCTATTTATTTATACCTCTAATTTTAGAATGTGGAGAGCCGCATACCTTTTGCGATGATCATGAGGAGATCAACGACTGAGATTAATCTCGTAGATTAGTCATAAATAGGTGTCCCTGGATGTTTGCGTTGAGTTGATTCGACACACTCGATGCACTTAGCACTTGAGCCCTTAGACTCAGCGCATTTGACGCTTGGATACAGTCCATAATTTCCTTATTATCTTGCATAATTAAATACTACCAGAAATGACAACAAAGGAAGAGCTACTGAAGCTATACTAAGTTCATCATACCCAATTATAATTTGAAGGAGTTGAACTTGGCTTCATCTTGTGGTTTTGTGAAGATATCGGCCACTTGCTTGTTAGTGAGGACAAACTCAAGGGTGATGTACTCACATTCCACATGCTCTCTAATAAAATGATACCTAATCTCTATATGCTTAGTCCTGATATGGGAGATAGGATTCCTAGTAATAGAGATATCACTAGTAGAATCACAATACATAGGATTTCTACTTAGCTTGATGTTGTAGTCCTAAAGCAGATGCTGGATCCACAATTTCTGAGCACAACAACTTCCAGCAGATATGTATTCTGATTCAGCAGTTGATATAACAACACTTATTTGCTTATTGCTGTTCTAAGATACAAGTCTTCTTCCTAGTAATTGACAGGAACCAGAGGTGCTTTTCTTGTCTTCTCTATAGCCTGCAAAGTCTACATTTGAATACCAAGTTAGTTCAAAATTACTATTCCTAGGTACCATAGGACAAGATCAGGTGTGCCCTTGAGATATCTCAATATTCTTTTAACTGCAGAATAATGAGACTCTTTCGGGCAAGTCTGGTATCTAGCACAAACACATGTAGCATATATGATATCTGACCTACTAGCAGTGAGGTAGAGGAGGGAGCCAATTATGCCTCTGTACAAGGTTTTATCAATAGGTTTTCCAGTCTTATCCTTGTGCAATGACACACTTGACCCCATAGGTGTTTTTATTGTGGAGGCACTCTCCATTCAAATTTTTTTAAATATCTCCCTTGTGAACTTTGACTGTGAGATGGATAATCCATTCTCAGACTATCTTACTTGGAGGCTCAAGAAGTACTTGAGTTCACCCATGCTACTCATCTCAAATTTCTCTTACATTAGTTTTGCAAACTTTATGCATAGGATCATCAGTAGAGCCAAAAATTATGTCATCTACATAAATTTTGACTAGGATGATCTTACCCTTGACTTCCCTTAGGAATAGTGTCTAATCTATCTTTTCCTTTGAGAATTTGTTCTCAATGAGAAAGCTAGACATGGTTTTATACCATGCCCAAGGGGCTTGCTTCAACCCATACAAAGCTTTTCAAAGCTTTAATTCAAAATCAGGAGAGTTAGGATTAACAAAACCTGAGGGTTTCTCAACATAGACTTCTCCTCTTAGGTCACCATTTGGGAAATCTGACTTGACATCCATTTGGTAGACCTCAAATTTTTCTATGCAGCATAAGTAAGGAACAGTCTAACAGCTTTCAATCTGTCAACTGGTGCAAAGGTCTGATCAAAGTCAATAACTTCTTCTTGTATGTATACCTTGACAACCAGTCTGTCATAAGACCATTTTCATCAAGCTTATTCATGTAGATCCACTTGGTTCCAATAATATTATGTCCTTGTGATTTGGGAACCAGCTTCTAGACCTTGCATCTCTTGAACTGGATCAATTCCTCTTGCATAGCCACTATAAGACCCCATTTTTTTCTTTCACAACAGGGTCTTATGCCTAGAATCGCCGTTTTGCGGTGACACCAACACTCAGGAAGGTCGTCACTACAAAACGCCGATCCTGCTGGACATATCGATCACAAAAAAAAATAGAAGTACAAATGAACAAATATAAGTCCAAGTCCACAAGATCACATATATATATATAATTGAAAGTGCTAGTAGTCCACAATGAGTACAAAGTATGAAAGAGAGTAGAAAAAGGGGCTGAAGCCCGGTACATGTCTAATACAAAAGATCTCTCTCACACAACTCACACATCTAGCGGAATCAAACTGAAAACCGTCCTTGACCTGTCGTCGAGTAGTAGTGGTAGTGTGCAACAACTGCTCCTTATGTCTTGCCTCCTTGTCCTACCGGTGCTGGTGCTCCTGCTGCTCGGTCCCCTAAAGTGATGTGGTCCACTGACCGTTAGTCAAAATACTTAGCCACTATCATACTCACCTCACCCCCGCGACACTTAGGCACTGTACGGGGAGGATAAAATCGGAGGACAACAAAGCAGAGTGGAACAAACAGGTGACAACTACCCTAGCAGGTGTATGTACAAAAGAACTATGACAAGAAATTAGTAATGTATAAAAGTAAAGTAGAGCAGTAAGTACATGTAAAGTAAACTATGGAGTAAGTAACCTTAACTTATATGAATGCCCATACAAACTTATATGTTAAGGGGTCTTTTGCAAGACTCCCATCGTATAAAAAGTCTAATACAAATTTATACGATGGGGTGTCAGGTTATATGCAAGTATGTGTGTAGTGATATGTTATGCTATGACTCATGTAAGTGCAACACACACACATGACTCAATGCGCACAGACCTTTAGTTCCCCCTTTTTGGAAGCTAGCATCACTCCTAAGAGCCTACGCCATGGACAACGGAGATAGTGGGTTGGGCCACCCCACTCCTAGGCGGGTATCCGCACTACCAGGCCTAGCCATTCGTACGCCTCAACGCGAAGAACACAACCGCGGAGTCACCACCTACTATGCTGACCCACTATAAGACTTTCCCTTTGCTAAGTGTAAACCACACCTGCCGAGTCATTGTATCGATGTCGGTGCGAATTGCCGTCTTATACCGAAGACCCACAACCTTTATGAACATGCATTTATGATAGTTATAAATCTCTGAGCCATCGGCTCCCCGGAAAAATCCGTCCGTCATAATAACCATTCGAGCCACTGGCCCCCAGGACTAACTAATCCGTACCTACCACCTCCGAGCATACCGCTCGTGAGTCTAAACCAAACCAGCCTCCTATGGCTACGGGGTGAGTGAAAGTGAAGTACATAGAATTAATCTTGCACTAAGAGTTTAGCTTTGCAGTTTGGGGTTAACCTTGGACTGCCTAGGGCATTCCTTGTGAAGGACTCTCGAGGGCACTAGGAACTGCGATTGGCTGAAACCCAAAGCTCCCTTTCGTAAGGTACTTATTATTGTCGGCATCTACCCATGTCCTAAACTCTCTTAGCAATGCACTTGAACTAACGCTAAGTGTATTTAGCCTCTTTCTCCAAGGAAAGACGATCCACCGTCGGTCCCGAGCACAACTTTGCCCCTAGTCAACCAGGCTCTCACAACCTGCATTCCCTTGGTGAACTTATTCATTCTCACCTAGTTCAAGTACACCAACTATCCTTTCCCATAATAGGATTCACATATTACTCTACTTTTATTGTTTCTACTATGTGCAGACCAACTAACCTACATGATGAGTATGAATGGTGACCCTTTTAAATATTCAATTGATTGATCTAAGATTATTAATGGAGGTCTATCATGATGTTTTAAGAATAAATCCAGAATATAGTAGTTTTCCTACCTTTATTGTTATTTAATAAAATTTTTGCAAAATAAGGCCAACAATGCTTTTGAACATCAAGTACACTTTTTTGTCTAGGTATGGCCTTATCAAAATTATATCAGATGCATATCATCAAAATATAAATAAATACTAAAATTCATAATTTTACAGAGAGGTTTCAGCTCCAAATAATTATTGACTAAATAGCCATATTAATAGGGAAAACAGGAAATAATAGAAATATTCATCCAAAAATTATAGGAAAATTACCATAGGACCTACATAAACAGAAAGGACTACTATCCAAGAATCATTATTTTCCAAGCTCATTTAGCCATATAATTAATTCATCTAATAATCCTCTACGTATGGCACTTGTGAAATAACTTGTATGAAAAGGCTTCCAATAATTGTATAAACATTCGCAGAGCTAGGTTATGTCCTAGAATGTTCCCTGACCAAGTTTCATAATTTTTCAATGATCAAATAATTTCTAAATAATTATCTTGTGATTGAATCAAAATTAGAGTTTGTGAATGAAATACTACAATTATTAATCCAAAATTCAAAATAAAATTTCTAGGGAAGAATATCACTAAATCAAGTTTACTGCCTAAGTGTCATGAGCATCAAAGTCCATTAGTAAATGTAAATAATTATCAGACCCAAGTGCCCTAAATCATCCATAATTATTTTAAGGAAGGTGGAAGATCCAAAAAATCCTAAAACTATTCTCTAGAGCCTATTTTCACCCTATGAACTCACCATCCAAGTTCTAAGGTTATCAAAGGACATACTGTCATATATCCTTCAATAGGCTCAATATCCAACCCTATGGTTCTCACTAGGGTTCTAGGGCATCTTGATGCGATAATTTCCACTCTAGTATAAACTATATAGATAGGTATAAACTAAATTGATTTTAATCTCAGGCAAGTGCACCTATCAATCATAGTATAGGAGAAATCTACATCTCATGTCGTATTCCTCATGGTCTTTTCAAATACTCATACCCACTCTCACTCTACTATCATACCTATATTTAAAATTGGTTGTTACTCTAAATTAACATTACAAGGACTAATTGGATAAAGTGACATTGGAGGATTAAGGATGGTAAAAAGCAGATAGTCTAAGAGTAATCACATGAGAATATTCACTCATTAATTCAATTCTATGTAACAATGTATTAACAATATTATCAAATCCGTTGTATTGTAAGAGTTCAATCTTTATCGAATTCTCTCTCGAGCAATTCAATACCTAAACTAAGTTTAGTAAATTTTCTCTCAAACAATTCACAACACTCAAATTTGCATTAATATAAAGTAACCCTGTCTAATACATAAATTCATAAAATCATATCTCTAAGATACCATGAATCCATTATCCGTATTGCCTTTATCCAAGCAACATATCTCTCGATCATGAAATTTTAAATACAAAGAGAAAGAACACCAGAGAATATAATTATAAACCATCATCACAACCATCATTTTTCTCAATCTAGAAGTTTAGGATTCATATAAAATAAATACTAACTTCAAATCTATGATCAATCTCTTTGTTTGAAACCACACATACGAATAAAATACCACGATTCCGAAATGAAAACCAACATACATGATTACTGAATCGGTTCAGAAAACAAGTCTCATGCGAAATGTAAAATAAAGTTAAGATCCACTAAGAGAAGGGGGAAATTAAAAGAGATACATAAAAATTAAAACCATACGGATTATCTCCTTTGACTTCCCCTTCGCTTGAGTGATCTACTTTCATCCTCCAGAAATTCTCCAAGTCCTTGAATCTAAAAAAGTCCTCTTTCTATTTTTTGTGCAGGTTTTTATAGTCTTCTTACAAAAAGAAGTTGAATACGGGTTCCAACAAGGCCGTGTCCCAGGCCGTATAGTGCATGAAACGATGCATTTGGGCGGTTCTGTATGAAAAGGTGCACTTGGTCATGAGCCGTGTCATTTTACACGACTGGTAACTTGGCTGTGTGTTCTTCAAGGCTCTACACACGGGTTGGTTTGGCATCAGACCTTTGATTCTTCCCAATAAGGACACAGGTAGTGACACGGGCGTGTCCCTACCCGTGTGAAGCTCTTGTAAATTTTTACGCCTTTTCTTCCAAGCTTTGTGATATTTCCAGAGAAGGACATGGGTAATGATATGGGCGTGTTCCTACCCGTGCATGCCCAATCCAAGACCTTTGCCATCAGTCATGTTGGATCCGTAAACACCTCTGTTTGCTCAAAGACTTTTAGTTACAAGGACTTTAAATACCTGCATTAAGAAGATTATTGAGTAAATAAATAAATATCTTAATAAAGGAAATAAAGGAAAATCTATATTGTGCTCTTCTATTCAGGATAATTCAAATTCTTAACTATTTTTGTGCAATTGTTATGAATGGACGTAGAAAATAGTGGACATGATTACAAATATGATAGTAAAAAGGACTTATATTATTATACTCATCAAATACCCCCAAACTTAAGTGTTTGCTTGTCCCTAAGCAAACTAATTCAAGAATTTGGATTACCAATAATTAATTTTTCTTCCGTAAGCTGGTTGCTATGAATTCAAAGAGAAATTTGATGTTGTAATTGCATAGGAAATAATATGGCAGACTTTTCTAAATATAACTTTATCTTAAAATTCCTCCCGTATTATCTCTTAACTATCTTTCACTCTTTCCTAGAAATAAAATTATAATAATCCATAACAAATGTGAGGAGAAAATAACAATCTTAATAAGGTAGGCATTAATGTTTCAAAACTTATAAGTATCAATATTGATAGCCATAAGCTTTTTTTTCACACCCTCTCCACGACACTAGTTAAGATTAGCAAGGTTGGATCCTTAGCACTTGTATTAGGATGTAACTTTTTGGCTTAGGATAAAAGATTATAGGTGGGGTAATCAAAGATAAACTCTATGGTTCTTATCACATCTAGATCACGATTGAGCCTCTTGCTATGTAATTATCATAACATACATCAATATTATAAAAGCACCCCCAGACTTCACAATTATTATACTTCCCCCTTTTTGTATTATTTTTTTCTTTCAATCCTTCGTTTTTCTTCTTCTTTCTTTTGATGCATACTCATTTTTTCTCTTTTTTTTCTTCACCAATAAATAGCTTATCAAAGTGCTTTACACCATCAATTTAAATTTTGTAATTCACATAGCAAAAGGTGTAAACTCAAAGATTGATGTGCTAATAGGTAAGGATTTTTGGCCTTGGTGAATTTTAGTAGTGGTGTATCGAAAGAAATAGGGATTAGGTCCAAATTGGGTGTGCAAGGGTATAATGTTTAGGGTTTTGGGATTGCAAGGCTCAAGCTATCAAATGGGAGGCCTAAGTCAATTCCTCCCTAACTAATTAACTTATGCGAATGTTTTAAGGATCGCTAGGGGCAAGTTTTAGACACCAATAAAGAGTATTCTTCATTTTGATTTCCTAATACAAAACTATCAAAATGTTACACTCTTCTACTTGCTTTATTATAGATAATTATATTTTCTCAAATAGAGTGATTGTTAGTTTATAATATAGATGACTAATCTTAAAAATAAGTTATATAGAGAAAATTAAGTTAATGAATTTCTATACATAATTACTAACAACAAATTTGTACACTCAATGAGTCTACTTAAATTCATTTTAATCAGCTTGTTAAGGTAAATTAACTAGTTATAATCCCAAGTGAGTGAATTAATGAAAGCTTAAAAAGAAGCAAAAAATAATTTTATTAGGGGGGTTTAACAATATTGAGTAAAAAAATTATTAGAATTTTTTTTTATTTTGGCATGTTTCTAAACAAATTGTAATCATGTACAGTAGTTAAATATTAGAATTTAAGAATATCCACCCCCAGACTTAAAATTTGCAGTGTCCTCAATGCAACGTAAAGAACTGATAAATGAAATAAAATAATATGTAAAGAACTGAGCATCAATAAAATAGAAGAGCATAAGAAGTACAACAGGAACAAAAGTGATAGCATATAATATCCGATGATATATATCCAAATATAAGATACAAAAGAGAAATCAAAAATAAAATACTGGGTCGGCAGGATCTGAAGGATCGTCGGGGAGGTGAGGGGAGTAGGAAGCTGCCTTGGATGAGAGATCTTCAAATGATCCCTAATCTAAGCTACAACGGCCTCTATCCACTGTTGTGATTCCTCTATACGTTGTAAGCGTGGTGAGATCACGGTCTCATAAAGGTGATGGAAATCACGTGAATACTGAGAGCATGATCGAGGAGGGGCAGAAGACTCTCCATGTTGATAAGTAGACTAGGATGGAGGAATCAGAGGCTCATCGAGGTCATGGTCATCATCGTCGGAATCAGAAGCAAGATGAGGTCCGCGCCTTGCAATAGAATCAACAAGTCCACCATAACCCTGACATATAGTGATGAGGCAGAGTGATCGAAGACTAGACAGTGATAGGAATTGTCCTCGCTACTACTGTCATCGAGGAAAGGGAATCAAAGATATTCATGTTCTTCGCCAAGCGTGTGATGTAGGGTGCTACACAGATAGACCCAATACAGGAATTGTCGGCCTGATGAAGAATGAAATGTGATAACATATATCCCATGTGAATGTGGTATTGCGAAGACATGCTATAGAGGTAAAGAATATCCTATCTACTCACTACACCAGAACTTTCGCCCCGGCCACTCAAAGTATGACTCAGTAGATGATGGATGTAATGAAGAGCGGGAGAACGCAACTTAGAGGCCTTAGACCTCTTGGCCTCATATGGGGACAGATCCAAAGCTAGTTGAGACCAGATATTGGCGGAGTGGTCATGAGAGAGGAGATCAAGGTGAAGGTCGGAATATGTAGAACTATAGAGTAAAGAGTCCTCATATACCCCTAAATACTGGGTGAACTGGATAAGAGAAATAGTATAGGTGGTGCCCGCGACTCGAAACGAATTAATCCCTTCCTGTGTGTTGGTTGTCTCGGTGAAGGTCAGCCTGAGATTGAGGTAGAAAGATGACATAAACTCTAACGTAAGTTCCTTAAACCCCAACTCATCAATATTAAAAAGTTGTGCCCACCCCCTACAGAAACTAACTCTCGTACTTCATCAGCCAAATGGATCTCCTCTAAAATGCTCCAATCGATAGTACGAATATCCTAAAATTTCTTGGATTGGAGGCGATCAAAATGATTAACATGTGCCGGATCCGTAAACTCCAGGTGCATAGCATTGCGACGCCCTTCTATAGATAATACTGTGAGATTCGGACGACGACGACGTCCCCCTTGCAATCGTCCCATCGGTATGATCTGTAGATAAGTTGAACGATTAAAATTAGTTTGATTTTTGAAACAAAACTATTTTGGATAGACATAAAAGAAAAAGAAAAAGCAATGTGTTAATTAAGGGAAGAAGAAATGATTAAAGATTTCTTGGTGAAAGAAGAAAATGAAGAGGAATGAGAAGAGAAATAAAATTTAGAAGAATGAGAAAGAGAAGAATGAGAAGAGAATGAAGAAAATATGAATTGAAAAACAAGAAAATGATAGAAATTTTACCTAGGAATATAGATCGAGATTAGAGGAGACGGATCCGCAAAGTTTGAAGGCAAAAATTCCCAACTGAGTTCATGGAGTGAAGGGGTGCTGAAAACTAGGGTTTTAACTAGGGATTGGAGAGGAGGAAGATGGCTACCGGCAGCACACATGACCTTATAATGTTTCGAATATGGGTTGCGACACGGGCGTGTGTGGACCCGTGTTCACTAATCAATAACTGCGCAGTACACGAGTCTCGAAATGACATGTGGTCAAATTGATAGGGAAGCAGCGCGCTAGGCAAACACGATCAACAACACGCACGTGTGTGGACTCGTGTGGTCAAACTGATGGGGAAGCAGCGCACCAGGCGAACACGGTCAACAACACGCACGTGTGTGGACCTGTGTCCTATTCGAGAACATTACATCGTTGAACTCATTACCCTACAAACAGGTGCGCACATGGCTGGGTAGCTATTTGTGTGGTCCTCAGGGCGATTTAACACGGCTGCACGCACATGGGTGTGTGTCCACCTGTGTGGTGCTCGGGATTAGTTCGATAGAAATGGAGTTAATGCAACATGACAAAGCACACGGGTGGGTGTCCACCCGTGTGGTTCTCTGGAAAAATAATTCCTACTCAGGTTTTAAATTGAACACGACTGGGTTAAATTTTTTTCATGAATGCGACTTGGCACGCGGGCGAGTGCAAACCCGTGTGCTCCTCTAAAATGGAATTACTTTCTAAGTAATTTTATAATGTTTTTATATTAAAATTTAACTAAAATATTACCAAAGATAATAAAAAACTTAGAAAATTTACTAAATTACACTTAATCCATGTCTAGTCGGAGGCATGATTCTTGGTGAGTGAAATGTTGAGGAAACTCTCCATAATAAAGTTTTAATAGGTTCCTGTTGAATTTAAAATCTCCCTTCTCAGGGTGGGTTAGTTCAATGGTGCCATAGGGAACACCTCTTTGACTTGGAAAGGTCCAGACCACTTAGACCTTAACTTCCCTGGGAATAAACAAAGACGAGATTTGTAAAAGAGGACTTGGTCACCTTTTTGGAAATTCTTAGGTTTTCGAAGGTGATAGTCATGTAACAATTTAGTCTTCTCCTTATATATTCAAGAATTTCCATAAGCCATGGTTCTCCACTCATCTAATTTATTAAGTTGAAGTTTTCATTTCTCCCCTATAGAATTGGTGTAGAAATTCAAAGAGCGTATTGCCCAATACGATTTATGTTCTAATTCTATAGGCAGGTGACATGATTTACCATAGACTATTCTAAAGGGAGTGATCCTTATTGGTGTTTTGTAGGCGGTCCTATATGCCTACAAACAATCGTTTAGTTTCTTAGACCATTATTTCCTATTCCCTTCTATAAATTTTTCTATGATTCTCTTAAGTTCTCTATTTGAAACTTCAACCTGACCACTAGTTTGTTGATGATAAGGAGTGGCTATCCTATATGTGACCCTGTATTTTTGTAAGACTTTATCTAACTATGGATTACAAAAATGTGTACCCCTATTGCTAATAAGCGCACATGGTGTGCCAAATCATGCAAATAAGGATTTCAGAAATTGAATTACTACTCTACTATCATTAGTAAGGAAATCTTGCGCCTCTAACCACTTCGATACATAATTTACAGCTACCAAAATATATTTATTCCCATATGAAATTGGAAACGGTCCCATAAAGTAAATCCCCCACACATCAAACACTTCACATTCAAGAATAAATTTTTGTGGTATTTCATTTAATTTAAAGATATTACCTGATTTTTGATAAGAATCACATGAAAGTGGATACCTTTGGGCATCCTTGAATAGAAGGGGCCAATAAATACCGGAATCAAGAACCTTTTTAGCTGAGCGTTTTGCTCCAAAGTGACCACCTATAGGGCCTGAATGACACTGCTCCAAGATTTTCCAGCCCTCCTCCGCTGATACACATCTACATATAATGGAATTTGCATATATAAGAAAAAGATAGGGGTCCTCCCTGTTAACCCCAGAATCCGCAACATATCCAGCTAGACGCCTCGTTCCTCCTTGGTCGGATTCCAGATATCAGTCCGCCAAGGTCGCCCTTGGTTCTCATCTCAGCTGGATCGTCGACCTCCCATCGACGAGTCAAGATCAGATCGGCGAGCTCTGAGTCAGGTCGCCCAGGTCGCTCAGATCGCCAAGCTCGCTCAGGTCGCAACTAGTCTGCCAGGATCGCGCTCGATGCGACCAAGGGACGATTCCAGGTCGCTGGCCCAGTCCGCCGGTCCCGCGCGGACTGCTTCTTCTTTCCTTTTTGTTTCCCGTCACCGCTGCCCGGCTCCTTTGTACCCCGGGCAGCCGGTTATTTTAGCCCTGCCCGTTTGGGAAGGCCCCCAGCCTATAAATAGGGGGAAGTGGTGCACTCAAAGCACGCTGACTCGAGCCCAGGAGCCCACTTGTTAAAGGCTACGGACTCGAATCTCTGGCTTTGCGGTCTCTAGCTTGCTTTCTGCATTGCTTTCCTTTTCCCCTTCGTGTAATCCCTTCTTTGGAATCAAAAGCAAGCCCGTCGCAGGAGAGGCATTCAGGCCGCGACGGGCGAAGTCTGGTGTTGCCGTGCTCCACGGCTCTTGCTTTTCTGTTCGCCAAGTAGTCTGCTGCTCGCAGTTTGTTTTTCTTTTCTTCCCCGAGTGCTCGAACAGTTAGCTGGTGGTGCCCGTTTTCCCTGTCGCTTTTCGCGCATCAACAGTTAACACGCGACCTTCAGATTCGAGCAGTTTTTGAAACCGTGGATAGAAATGTCGGACCGCCGAGCCCGCCGCTCCGATCGTTCCAGCTCGCCTGATGATTCGTTGTGGGAAGCGTTGGAGCAGTCCCGCTGGGAAGCTGAAGTATCTCGAAGGGAGACTAACCAGCGGCTCGATACGATCAGCCAGGCCCTGTTGGCACTAACTCAGCGACTTGCTCCTCAGGTCGCAGAAGGAGTTGCTGAGATTCCTGTCCGCCAGACTCCGGTCCGCCGGACTCCAGCTCGTCACCCCCCTCTTCAGCAGTCGCCTGCAACCGCACATCCGCCTCTCCACCAAGCCCAGTCCGCATCTCCCCTGCGACCTCAGATTGGAGAGTTCGCCCCCCTGATAGATTTCTTCAGGGAGGCAGCCCGAGGAACTCCAGCTCGCCGACTAGATTATGCTGATCGACAGTCCGCAGAGCCCGCAGAGCTTCATCCTCCAGTCCGCCCTTCTCCTGATTCAGAAACTCCCTCTCCCTTCATCAATCGAATCCGGTGGGAGTCAGCGTCGAGCAATTTCAGAGAACCTCGTCTCCCTTTTTATTCAGGGGAGACTGATCCGGCCTCCCACCTGCAGGCATTCGAAGGGGCAGTTGCATTAAGGAGCCTCTCCGATGCCTTGAAATGTAAGCTTCTGGTGACCACTCTTGATGGTCAAGCAAGGGAATGGTTTTATGAGCTGCCTTCGGGCACGATTTCTTCCTTCGCTGAGCTTCGCAACGAGCTGCTCCTGAGGTTTGCAACCTCTAAGAAGAGAAAGGATGGGCCGGCAGCCCTTTTTGACATCAAGCAGAGAGACAACGAATCAGTGGCAAGATTCGTTGATCGTTTCCAAAAAGAAATCCAAGGGGTAAGGAATGTGAACCCCGATTATTACAAAGTTGCCCTGATCCACGACCTCCGGGAGGGCCCGTTGAAATTCAAAGTGACAACAAAGGCACCATCAACTTATCAGGAGCTCATAGCAATGGCTAATCGCTTTATTGAGGGGGAAAATGCCAACCCGACCTATATCTCATCCCTGACAGCCAAAGCTGGAGGAAGGGATGCCTCCAACTTCTCCAGCAATCAATATCACAGCAAGCCTCCTCGGCCTGATTTCCAACCTCCATCTCAGAGGGGACGTAACCTCCGCCATAAGAAACCCTTCCTTGGCCATCAACAGTTTCATGGTCAGAGACTGCCGTTGGCCGCCACTCCCGCCGTTCCCTTCAAGCGCTCCCCATTCTTCAGAGCGCCCTGCCAGCCTCAAATTCTTATGAGAGAAGCCCTATGGAAGAGCTTGCAGATCTGGGCCTCGACTTTGAAGAGGTCGTCCAGATAATCCAGAGGAAGGCTGAAGAAAAGAGGCAAGGGCCTCAGAGAGACTGGAAGCCCAGGGACAACTCTCAGTTCTGTAATTTTCACAAGGAGAAGGGTCATCTGACTAAAGATTGCAAGGCTCTTCAGAAGCTAGTTGAGAGGTTGCTCGCCGAGGGTAAACTCGAGGACCTGGGCAGGAAGAGTGATTCTTCAAAGCCTTCCACCTCCAAGGGCAAGGAGGTGGCTGAAGTTCAGCAGGAGTGTATAGAGATAAGGGATGAGGGCCATCTGGGGCTCGTTGATATACCAAGTGAATGTATTGACGTTGTCGACGAGGGGGCCCTGGGAAGACTCTTTTTCATCCATGGCGGAGCAGGGACTGAGTCTACTCGGAAGTCTTCTCTGTCGAGGCTTTCCCGAACTGAGATTGCTTCTACTTCTTCTTCGGCCCCACCTTCTGAAATCGTCACCTTTGGCCCTGCATACCTTCCTATGACCGCTAATCCCTTCGATGATGCCATCGTAGTTCAAGCAGCCATCGGAGATTTCACGGTCGATAGAATTCTCATCGACACTGGCAGTTCCGTGAATCTCCTCTTCAAGTCAACTTTTGAAGCCCTGAGGACAGGAAAGTCTTTGCTTCCCACCGAGGGGCCACTTTATGGCTTCTCGGGTGAAAGAAAGGAGGTTGAAGGGAATGTCACACTCCCTATGGTACTCGGAGGGGTGGTCAAAGAGATCCAGTTCATAGTGGTTGATGCTCCAAGCAGCTATCATGCTATCTTTGGAAGACCGTTGTTGAACAAGTATCGAGCCATCATTTCAACGTACCATTTGGCCATCAAGTTCTGCAAAGATGGCCGTCAATGCAGGGTCAGGAGCGACCCAAGGCAGGCTCGAGAGTGTTACCTCCGAACAATCAGCATGACTGAGGTTTCCCCCCCAGCTTTTCCAGCAGCAGCAGAAGCCACTCCTCCGTCAGAAGTTGTTATGGATAGAGAAGGTGCTCACCTGGAACCTGCCCAGGTGTTGCAAGAAGTCCCCATTACAGAAGGGGAAGAAAGAAAGCTCTCCATCAACTCCGAGTTGCCAGAAGATCAGAAGACGGAGTTGATATCTTGCCTGTTGAAGAATCTGGATGTCTTCGCTTGGTCAGCAGAGGACATGCCAGGGGTGGATCCAGACATGGCTTGCCATCATCTCAACGTTGATCCAGCTGCCAAGCCCGTCCAGCAGAAGAAGAGGGATGTAGCTGTCAAGTTAGCAGAGCCCATCCGAGAGGAGGTTGCCAAACTCCTCAAAGCGCGCTTCATTCAAGAGATTCAGTATCCCGAGTGGGTCTCGAATGTTGTAATGGTTAAGAAACCTGGGGGAAAGTGGCGTATGTGTGTAGATTTCACCCGTTTGAATAAAGCGTGCCCGAAAGATTTCTACCCCTTGCCTCGGATAGATTTATTAGTTGATTCTGCGGTAGGGTATCCGTTTATGAGCTTTCTAGATGCGTTCTCTGGTTATCACCAAATAAGAATGCACAAACCTGACATCCCTCGCACATCGTTCATCACTAATGATGGTTGCTATTGTTATCTTGTAATGCCCTTCGGGCTTAAAAATGCTGGCGCGACTTATCAACGCATGATGGACTATGTGTTTAAAGAGCAAAAAAGTAGAAACCTCGAAGTGTATGTAGATGACCTTTTGATTAAGAGTAGGTCTCTTCCGCAACACTTGATAGACCTAGCAGAAACCTTTTCCACTCTGCGAAGACACAAAATAAAGCTTAACCCGTTAAAATGCATCTTCGGGGCGAGTAAGGGGAAGTTTCTCGGCCATCTCCTTACTCCTGAGGGTCTTGCTCCCAATCCTGACAAGGTCAAAGCCATCCTTGATATGGCTCCTCCCCATTCTCCAAAAGAGGTTCAGCAGTTGGGGGGAGGTTGGCAGGGCTCGGGAGATTCATCTCTCGAGTTGGGGATAAGAGTGCGCCGTTCTTTAAGACTCTGCGGGGAGCGTCCAAGTTCCAATGGAGAGAAGAGTGTTCTTTGGCTTTCGAGCAATTGAAAAAACAGCTAACCTCAACACCTTTACTCCAGAGCCCCCGAGCAGGGGAGATGTTGTTCCTATACCTGGGAGTTGGTCCCGAGGCAGTTAGTTCCGTCCTGGTCCGAGAAGAGAGCAGGAGGCAGTTCCCCGTTTACTATGTCAGTCACATTCTGAAAGATGCAGAGGCAAGGTATCCCATCCTTGAGAAGCTAGCTTTGGCATTGGTTATGTCTGCCCGCAGACTCCGTCCATATTTCCAGGCTCATTCAATTCAGGTGGTTACTGATCAACCTTTGAAGAATGTGCTAGAGAAACCAGAGCATTCAGGCAGGCTAGCTAAGTGGGCAATTGAGCTGAGTGAGTTTGAAATTTCCTATGTGCCCAGGACAGCTATCAAGGCACAGGTACTTGCAGATTTTTTGATTGACACAACAGAATCTGGCTCGGATCAGGCAGCAAGATCTTTTTTAGCTTGGACCATCTACGTGGATGGAGCTTCTGGAAGAAACTCTTCGGGGGCAGGGGTGGTTCTGATAAACACAAATGGCGTCATGCTTGAGCAGGCCATCAAGTTCTATTTTCCAGTGACTAACAATCAGGTAGAGTATGAAGCTTTATTGGCCGGCTTAAGGCTTGTAAGAGAGCTTGGAATTGATCATGTCCATATTAAGACGGATTCTCTGGTAATGGCTTCACAAGTTCTTGGTAACTACGAGACCAGGGAGCCGATGTTGAAAAGGTATCTTGCGCTGGTAAAAGTTGAGGTCGGCAGGTTCAAAAGCTTTACTATTGAGCATATTCCGAGGGCAGAAAATGAGGAGGCTGACGTTCTTGCCAAATATGGGCTCCCGTTAGGAGGGACCATCTCTGAACTTTTTCACCCAGCAGTGTAGGAGGAGGGGTTAATGCAAATCGATCAGTGTTCCTCTTGGATGGACCCATTCGTTCTCTACCTTTTGACTGGGAACCTGCATCAGTCGGTAGAAGATAACAAGAAATTCAGGTTGAAAGCAACACATTATTACTTAATATCCGATATCCTCTATAGAAAAACCTTCTTGTCTACAATGGCAAGATGTGTCTCAGAAAGTGAAATTCCTACCGTCCTTCGAGAAGTGCATTCTGGCGAATGCGGGAGTCACTCGGGAGCAAGGACATTGGAAAAAAGGATCATGCGGCAAGGTTACTTCTGGCCCACAATGAAGAAAGATTCGGAGACCTATGTGAGAAGATGTGTTCAATGCCAGAAATTCGCTCCTCTTCAGCATCAAGCAGCTTAATCTCTCAGATCGATTGCAACCCCTTGGCCCTTTGCTTTTTGGGGAATGGATCTCATTGGTCTTTTTCCCATGGCTAGTGGGCAGCGGCGTTTCGTTATAGTTATGATCGACTACTTCAGTAAGTGGATTGAGGCTAAAGCACTGGCAAAGACAACAACCCAGGTCGTGAAGAATTTTTTTTGGGGGGAGATAGTCTGCCGACATGGAATCCCTATGGCAATAATCACTGATAATGGACCACAGTTCAATAATGCAGAAATGATAGACTTTTGCAGATAGATCGGAACAGAGCTGCGCTTTGCATCAGTTCATCATCCCAGAAGCAATGGTCAAGTAGAAGCAGCTAATAAGCAAATCCTCAACCTGCTTAAGAAGAAAGTTCAAAATCTCAAGGGCAGTTGGGTTGATCAACTTCCCTCAGTTCTCTGGACCCTGAGAACAACGCCCTCATCTGCAACAGGGGAAACCCCGTTCAAGCTTTCTCACGGGTCCGAAGCATTAATTCCTATTGAGTTTGATGTTCTGTCACCTAGAGTGCTGCTTGCTAGGCAATGTACGGAGGATTGGCTTGAGATGAACAACGAGGAGATGAGGTTTAGTTTGGAATATGTTGAAGAGGTCAGAGACAAGGTTGCCATCAGACAGGAAGAAGTTAAAAGGAGAATGGCCCGTTACTTCGATAAGAATGTAAGGATCAAACACTTTCAAGTGGGAGATCTAGTTATTAAAAAGGTCGACGCTGCTGCAAGAGCCAGCTTAGTTGGGAAGCTTAATCCTAGTTGGGCGGGACCTTTCATTATCAAGGAAGCACTTGAGAATGGAGCCTACCGGTTATAAACATTTGAAGGAGAAGATATGCCGCACACGTGGAGTGGAGATGAACTAAAGCGGTTCTATTCCTGAACTTCTTTTCTTTCCTTCTTATGTAAACTCTTTAAGAGGTTCATTATTAATGAAAGCTCCTTGCTAACGTTTCATCAAGTGTCTTTGTGTTTCAAGTGTTGACAGTTAATGTGTTGAGCAAAGACAACGCTAAACGGTTCTATTTCTGAACTCTCTCTTCTATGTTATACGAATCTCTCAAAATTGGTATTTTTCTAAATACTCATACTAACACTTCTTCAAAGTGCCTCTTTCTCTCTTACCTCCTCGAGCAACTCCCGACAGTTGCTTAATGCCAAGAGATATTGCCGAGTTCAGCAAAAACCTCCCCTAGAACCGTTGGTGTCAGCGTAACACCACGAAGACCACGTGTTGCAGGGAGATTTCGCACCGTGTAGTGGGAGCCTACCAACTCTAGTGCGGCAGGATACTGGATTTCGGATCTCGGCTAGTACTTAACCCCACTTCTGCATTATGGAGGAGCAGAGTGGTGGTCAGCTCTACCACGCCACTTAAGGGATATTGTTACAACCCAGATGATCGCGCGGGGAAAGCAATGCCGCCCCGGCCGCACCTACCCCCAGATCATCTTAAGGTTATAACCCTCGAACACTCCTTGGTACCCTCAAGCAGTGCCTGCAGGAGACCCACAGTCTTGTCGATCTCAAAGGAAAGAAATGCCGCTCCGGCCGCACCTGCCCGAGAGATCGACTTAGACTGTACTCCAGGCAAGAGGGCAGTGAATTGGGTTGTTGAGTCTGCAGATCTTGAGGTCCTGTGAGGGAAGCAATGCCGCTCCGGCCGCACCTACCCGCTTGGCCTCTAGACTGCAGTTTTTTTTTCACAGGGGTCTTTAATTATTATTAATATAGTGCGGACTCCATATATCCTATCCGCTCAGTCCGCCGGTCCTTGGGTTGATTCTGTAGTTCATAATCCTGTGAGGAAAGCAATGCCGCTCCGGCCGCACCTACCCGCTTGGTTATGAATTACGGGTCATTTCTGATATTATTATTAATACAGTGCGGACTCCGGTTATCCTATCTGCTCAGTCCGCCGGTCCTTGGGTTGATTCTGTAGTTCATAATCCTGTGAGGAAAGCAATGCCGCTCCGGCCGCACCTACCCGCTTGGTTATGAATTACGGGTCATTTCTGATATTATTGTTGATGCAGTGCGGATTCCATATATCCTATCCGCTCAGTCCGCCGGTCCTTAGGTTGATTCTGTAGTTCATAATCCTGTGAGGAAAGCAATGCCGCTCCGGCCGCACCTACCCGCTTGGTTATGAATTACGGGTCATTTCTGATATTATTATTAATACAGTGCGGACTCCGGTTATCCTATCCGCTCAGTCCGCCGGTCCTTGGGTTGATTCTGTAGTTCATAATCCTGTGAGGAAAGCAATGCCGCTCCGGCCGCACCTACCCGCTTGATTATGAATTACGGGTCATTTTTGATATTATTAATGCAGTGCAGACTCCATTTATCTTATCTGCGTAATCCGCAGGATTCATGCAACTTATATAATTTAATGACTACTTAGAAAAGATTCACTGCAAATATCTGCGGGCGGGGACCCTAGTCCGCCTAGTTCGCTTATTCACGATTGTTTGAGTTAACAGAGTATGGTTTTCGTCATCTTGGTTCTCGCAAAAACTGAAAAGTTCTGCAAGATGCGGGCTACAAACCGAACTCGCCTAAGTCTGCATCATCCGTTCTCTTCGCTAAGAAGGCATTCCGTTCATATTGCAGCGAGATGTGGTTAGGCAATTTCAGCCAGAGTTTTTAACAGGCAATAAAGCTATAACGAAGATTGATATAAGAAGTGTGACCTCTAAAGTATAAACAAGAAATAAGCAGAGCATCTCAGAAGTCAAAAAATATCCTTTTTTCTATTCATCCAGAATTACATACATGTCCTGGCGGACTCGCGCAGAGTCCGCCCCCCCCCCCTTTTTTTACATTGAAAACAAAAAAAAATTATTACAATTTGTCCTTCTATTCGATCCTCTGCTTCTTGTCTGCAGGCTCTTTCGGGCTTAACCCGTCTACATCCACCACGGGCGAATAGCCGCCCGACTCATCGCTGCTGCTGCCGCTTGAATGAGAAGCGGCCAAGGGTTCTGTCCGCATACTGCTCTCATCAGAGCCGGAGTTGGAGGATTGGTCAGACTAGCCTCCATGCTGCTGACTGGAGGCCGCGTCTTCAGGAGATTCCTTATCAGCGGATTCCTCCTCGTCGTCCTCAGAAACCGCTTTTCCCTTAGCCGCTCGCTCGAATTCGGCAACCTTGTCCTTTAGCTCCGGGAAAAGCTCCAGGAAGGGAATGGAGTCCACCCCTGCTTTTGCATACCCTCCGCTGATGACGCGTTCAATGGCCACCTCCATGCTTTCCCTAACAAAAGGAAACATAGCCTTCTGGAAAGCGGGATTCGTTATCTCATATGCGGTCTGGAGAAGAAACCAAAAATGTCAGTCCGCGAAAGATAAGCGAGATAAACGGTGACTAACTGACACTTACAGCCTTGTCCTCTTTATATTGGTTGATCTTTGCGCCAAGTCGTTTATTTCTTTCTTTCAGCGAGCTGCTTTCTTTCCTATGCCGCGCATCTTCCTTAAGCAGCTCGCGCGTGAGCCTGCCCATATAATGGTTAGTGACGACGCAGTTTGCACTGGCTTGTGCGGCGAGAAGTGGAAGGTCGTCAGGAGCCACACTCTGCAGTTCGCGAAGGTTTTGCTTCCCGTACAGGGCAGAGAGGGCGACATGGGCATGGCAAGATGGGCGAGGGCTCCTCCAGGAGGGAAGAGCCGTTGATAGACGGACATATTTTTTCTTCTCATGCCAATGGATCATAGGGTTACCCCTTAGATCCTTCTGCTTCTCGCCGAAGCCCGCGATATTAAAGCTATCATCAGAAGAATAACTCGCGGCGGGATCTCCGTCTTCTTTCCTTTTTCTCGCAATTTCTTTTCTTCTCTCTCCTTGTGTAGGAGTCTGTCCAGCCGGCGCGAAGGGAAGATTTGCGGGTACCGTCAAGGTCGCTGCAAGAGGAAAAATTAGCAACTTCCAGGTCGCGGCGGATACAAATGAAAGTCGCGAAACTTACTCTCCAGACGGTTTACGGCGTCCAGTCCGGGCAGCAGTGGGATATAGTAATCAATGTCAAGCCTCGCTCCCTCAAGGAACTTGACGATGGAGGTCTCAGTGTCATTCAGCCGCACGCTTTTGAAATCGGCGTCTGGGCGCAGCTGCGGGTTGGTGTGAAGGAATCCATGGTCGCCTTCAAAGATAAGATACCTAGAGGTCCAGTTGTGGATCTTATTCGGCAAACCCACAACTTTCATCCCCCTTCAGTAGAAGTAGATGATACCTTTGTACTCGCGGTCTCCTTGCGGGGTTATAGAGCGGACAGAGAAGATCTTCCTGAAGATCTTCAAGGAGAACTCGACTTTCTCAGCTCGCAGGTAAGCGAGGTAGCTGTAGATGGCGACCATGCTGTTCGGCGCGAGCTGGCCTGGAACCAACCCATAGTGCTCGAAGATCTCTGCGATCTCCCAAAGCAGGGGAAATTTGAACCCGTAATCAAAATGATCAATTGGCACCGCAAGCTGGGTGGCTGTGGAGAAGTTCAATCGCTCCTGATGCTCCGGAAGCCGCGCAAGTACTGGAGAGCCCGCCATGTGCTTCTCTAAAAAGTTTTCCAAGTCAACTGCGGTTAGCCTGCTGCGTTTGTGTTCGACAGCATGGAAGGAAGCTACGACATCAGTACGCGCGGATACCATGTTTTCAGACCGCAGGGCTTCAGCTCTAACTGTTTCCTATACAAAGAGAAGATTAAGACCCTATTTATAGAAAACCGTCTGACATGACAGCAGTTAATCCGCCCGGACCGATTTCTCGGTTCGCGCAGTTCGCTTCTTCCCTGTTTTTTCCTGCAAATTCAAGCAATTCTAATGGCTTTGCGGATTTAAAGACAGTCCGCGCAGTTCGCTTCTTCCCTGTTTTTTCCTGCAAATTCAAGCAATTTTAAAGGCTTTGCGGATTTAAAGACAGTCCGCGCAGTTCGCTTCTTCCCTGTTTTTTTCCTGCAAATTCAAGCAATTCTAAAGGCTTTGCGGATTCAAAGGCAGTTCGTGCAGTTCGCTTCTTCCCTGTTTTGTCCTGCAAATTCAAGCAATTCTAAAGGCTTTGCGGATTTAAAGACAGTCTGCACAGTTCGCTTCTTCCCTGTTTTCCTGCTATCTACAAGTAACCGCGAACTCACAGGGGGCCGTCAGAGACCACAATTTTCCAGTAAACAAAGTAAGCGAGCATAAAGCCAGCCCGCACAATTTGCGTTCAATAATAAGGTTATCCAAAGTTTAAAAAATAACATCATAACAAACAGAAGTAGCATCACAGCACAAATACAGTTATACAAGACGGTCAAACATCGAATCATACAACAATTTTTTCGGCTTTAGCGCCTTCTGCGATCTCGCGGGGCAGGTCGCTCCTCCTCATCCATCCCAACATGAGCCGTCTGGTCGCTCCCTCGCAGGATCTCACAGTAAAGTTGAGAAACTAGGTGGTGCATATTGTTAAAAGTGCGGTGCATATGAGCGACATCCCTGGCTACCCGCGGGAACGGAATTAAGTGAACACCTGCCGGGGTCGGATCTGCGACCACCGCGGCATGCCCGCTCGCCGTCGGGGCTGACCCCTCTCCAGCAACAGGTTGAGAAGACGGTTGCGGCCTTATCCCAGCAGCTTCGCTCATTTGTCTTTTCCCTTCTCTCGCCAAGACCAAGTACTTGTTTCTGTAGTGGCTGGCATCTCCGCTTAGTCAGTCCTTCTCTTTCTTCACTCCTTCGAGCGCAGATGAAAGGCTGGCGACCTTGTTTTCTAAAATCTTTTCTCGCTCTTTACTTTTCTTTAATTCGGCCCGAATTTCGCATAACTCCTCATACTTTCTCGCTAATAACGTGTACGTTTCCTTAGCAGGTCGCCCCTCCTGTACGAGTTCAGCATCAGTCCGCGCCGCAGTTTCCATTGATATATCTGGTGGCATGGGCACGATCTCACCGGCCTCGACGGAATCAGGTGTTGACTTCTGAACTGCAACAAAGAATAAAATTCGCTTCAGTATCCAAGTCGCAATAGGCCTAGAAAGGTAAAAAATAAAAAAGTTCAATTCACTTTTGGTAATCCTTGCGGCGATCTGGCGACTATCAAGGATAGGTCGCCTCACGCGCTCCGGGTCAAAAGCGTCTAGGCGATGCCTCCATTCTCGGCGGACTATCGCTCTCATCTCGGCCAGCGATCTGCTTGAGGCGACTATATCACCAGTTTCTGTAATGGTCTTGACCGGCCGCGATTTACGGGGAGGAGATTTATATAACCATGAGCACTGGAATCGCTTGGGTGCCGGCTGCAACTTACCTGACCCCATTAGCTCGGCAGCGATCCGAAGATCCTCAGCCCGCTTATCTGCGGCAAGCTTCTCCGAGACCGCTTCGACCTTTGCCTTCATTACGGCAAGCTGCTCCTTAGCCTTTTCCCTCTCTACAACTGCAGAAAAAGAAGGATCAGCGAGTTTCTCTCCTCTAACCTCGGCATCGGGCTGCAGCACTTCCAATAGAGAGCGATTCATGCTCGCGAGCTGCTCGTCATCTATTGAGTCAAGGATCTCAGTAGTTGATAGGCTAAGCGTCGAAGGGGGATCACCTTCTGTGGACAGAGGGGCAGGGGTGACATGATCGCTATCATGAACCTCCTTTTCTCTCGGCTTATGCTGTAAGCTCGCAGCACCAGTCCGCTTGGAGACATTCTTCTCCTTCCTAACCTTCAGCCTCTTCTCTATTCACTCCGCAACAGTACTCTTGTCTCTTTTTCTCTTTTTTTCAGGCGCCTCATCCAAGTTAATGACGACCTGCTGCTGTTCGCGGACTGATGTCGGTGCGACAACCAGAGCCGGGGAAGGCACTGGCTCCTTAGCTTGCTCAATGGAATCTTTAGCTGCGACTTCGGCGGACTCTTTAACTCGTTCCTCAGCAGCCTCTTCTGCCCTTTCCTCTACCTGTTCATCAGCAGGAAGCTTCTCCTCGATCATCTGCTACTGGATTTTCGGCAACGATACTTCTTTGCCCGTATCTATCCGCAGCATAATAGTCCCAGAAGCAGAGCGGTGTACCTCCATGCTGGAAGAGCTCGCAGGATTCTTGTCGGAAACAGATGACGGATTCAATTTCTCATTTGGTGGGTTTGGAGGAACAACAGTCGCGACTTTCTCAGGCTCTATGTCGCGGGCTGGGTCTGATTTCTCTTGACCTGAGCTCTCTCCTCGATTGCGGGGTGGGTTATTGTGACGGCGGCTGGTCTTTTTAGGGCGGGAGCTGGCCTTGGGCTTCTCAGTCGAAGTAGCAAGGTTTCCAAAGAAATCCCCTAATCTCGTCATGCCGGACTGGAAAGTGGAGACCGCAAGAGGTGAGTAACGACCCGTCGCGCAGCCAATTCTGACAGAGGACAGGGTTTCCACCGGTATTTATAGCGCAAACAACATTAATGATAGTTGAGGACTCGGCGGTTAAGGAAACATTTTCGGAATTTTCCAAAAATCAAAAATGTGCGGGGATTATGTTAACCCCAGAATCCGCAACATATCCAGCTAGACGCCTCGTTCCTCCTTGGCCGGATTCCAGATATCAGTCCGCCAAGGTTGCCCTTGGTTCTCATCTCAGCTGGATCGTCGACCTCCCATCGACGAGTCAAGATCAGATCGGCGAGCTCTGAGTCAGGTCGCCCAGGTCGCTCAGATCGCCAAGCTCGCTCAGGTCGCAACTAGTCTGCCAGGATCGCGCTCGATGCGACCAAGGGAGGATTCCAGCTCACTGGCCCAGTCCGCCGGTCCCGCGCGGACTGCTTCTTCTTTCCTTTTTGTTTCCCGTCACCGCTGCCCGGCTCCTTTGTACCCTGGGCAGCCGGTTATTTTAGCCCTGCCCATTTGGGCAGGCCCCCAGCCTATAAATAGGGGGAAGTGGTGCACTCAAAGCACGCTGACTCGAGCCCAGAAGCCCACTTGTTAAAGGCTGCGGACTCGAATCTCTGGCTTTTCGGTCTCTAGCTTGCTTTCTGCATTGCTTTCCTTTTCCCCTTCGTGTAATCCCTTCTTTGGAATCAAAAGCAAGCCCGTCGCAAGAGAGGCATTCAGGCCGCGACGGGCGAAGTCTGGTGTTGCCGTGCTCCACGGCTCTTGCTTTTCTGTCCGCCAAGTAGACTGCTGCTAGCAGTTTGTTTTTCTTTTCTTCCCCGAGTGCTCGAACAGTTAGCTGGTGGTGCCCGTTTTCCCCGTCGCTTTTCACGCATCAACACTCCCAAAAGTAATATTTCAAGTCAGGAAAATTTCTTTTTCTGCTGATATAAAAAATCTTTTGGAAGGACCTTAGCCACAATATAGTTTGCATAGTCGGCAAACCACGAATAATCAGTATTTATATTTGTAGATAATGTAAATAGCGATTCCGGGTCAGGATGAAATGGTGTTATCCCAAAATTTCTCCCATAGTTATAGACAAATAGACTACAAAATAGAGATTAAGTGATATAATTATGCAATAAACTAATTTACAATTATATGTTAGTAATCAAAAATTAGTAGATTAATAGAGTTTAAGCTTTCAAAATATTGAAAACGAGTCCTCGACAATGGCACCAAAAACTTGATGCGATAATTTCTACTCTAGTATAAACTATGTAGATAGGTATAACTAAATTGATTTTAATCTCAGACAAGTGCACCTATCAATCATAGTACAGGAGAAATCTACATCTCATGTCGTATTCCTCAGGGTCTTTTCAAGTACTCCTACTCACTCTCACTATATTATCGTACCTATATTTAAAATTGTTGTTACTCTAAATTAACATTACTAGGACTAATTGGATAAAGTGACATTGGAAGATTAAGGATGGTAAAAAGCAGATAGTCTAAGAGTAATCACATTAGAATATTCACTCATTAATTCAATTCTATGTAACCACGTATTAATAATATTATCAAATTCGTTGTATTGTAAGAGTTCAATCTTTATCGAATTCTTTCTCGAGCAATTCAATACCAAAAATTAAGTTGAGTAAATTTTCTTTCGAACAATTCACAACAATCAAATTTGCATTAATATAAAGTAACCTTGTCTAATACATAAATTCATGAAATCCTATCTCTAAGATACCATGAATCCATTATCTGTATTGCCGTTATCGAAACAACATATCTCTCGGTCATAAAATTTGAAATACAAAGAGAAAGAACACTAGAGAATAAAATTATAAACCATTATCACAACCATCCAATTTCTCAATCTAGAAGTTTGGGATTCATTTAAAACAAATACTAACTTCAAATCTATGATCAATCTCTTTGTTTGAAATCACACATACGAATAAAATACCATGAATCCAAAATGAAAACCAACATACATGATTACTGAATCGGTTCAGAAAAACAAGTCTCATGTGAAATGTAAAATCAAGTTTAGATCCACTAAGAGAAGGGGGAAATTAAAAGAGATACATAAAAATTAAAACCATACAGATTATCTCTTTCGACTTCCCCTTCGCTTGAGTGCTCTACCTTCGTACTCCAGAAATTCTCCAAGTCCTTGAATCCAAAAAAGTCCTCTTTTTTTGTGTGCAGGTATTAATAGTCTTCTTGCAAATAGAAGTTGAACACGGGATCCAATACGGCCGTGTCCTAGGCCGTGTAGGGTATGAAACGGTGCGTTTGGGCGGTTCAGTATAAAATGGTGCGACTGGTCGTGAGCCGTGTCATTTGACATGGAAGGTAACACGACCGTGTGTTCTTCATGGCTCCACACACGGGTTGGTTTGGCATCAAACCTTTGATTCTTCCCAATATGGACACGGGTAGAGATACGGGCGTGTCCCTACCCGTGTGGAGCTCTTGTAAATTTTTACGCCTTTTCTTCCAAGCTTTGTGATCTTTCTAAAAAAGGACATGGGTAGTGACATGGGCGTGTTCCTACCCATGTGTGGTCAATCCAAGACCATTATTATTAGTCATGTTGGATCCGTGATAACCTCTGTTTGCTCAAAGACTTTTAGTTCTAAGGACTTGCAATACCTGCATTAAGAAGATTAATGAAAAAATAAATAAATATCTTAATAAAGGAAAATCTATATTGTGCTCTTGTATTCAGGATAATTCAAATTCTTAACTATTTTTGTGCAATTATAACGAATGGAGGTAGATAATAGTGGACATGTTTAAAAATATAATAGTAAAAAGGACTAATATAATTGTACTCACCACAACTCAATCCCCAAACCACCCAAAATCTCTTGTGGGGGTTTTTAATGTGACAATAAAATAGTGGCCAAAGTTTCACCCCTTTTGGGTGAGGATTGGCCCCTCAACCCATCAAGGATACATTTTGCCCTAATTCACCCTTAGGGGACCAAATTTTGGTCACACCAAAACCTATTCCAATCAACTCCAAATTGGCTGAATATTTTACCAGGGTCATAACATGATCCTAAGAACCAGCCACAAAAATTTTGGGGAATTATGAGGTCATTAAATCCTCTAATTAAATTATACATAGTTTATTAAATTTTTACAAAAACTATAGAAAACTATTTTCCAAAAATTCCCATTTTTGGATATGTCAGGGGTATAAGTAAGAGTGACCCCCAATTCAAATTTCAAGTCATTTGGACAAGTGGTTTAGTGGGGGAACTCAAATTAGTCTCTGACTAGCCCTATGTATAGACTGCACCATTTTGAATGCTGTGGTCAGACCACTGACCCAAATGGGTTGAAACAAATTTTATATTAAACTAGATCGAATTGCCTACAACTTTTGTTACTGACCATTTTTCCGAAAATGACTCTAAGGGCCTCATTTAACAACATCAAAGTGTGCATGATAAAAGATAATTTATTCACTATATATACTATATATATTAATAATTTATAATCTACTGTTCATCTTCTTCATATATTCCTGAACAGAACCCAAAAATGCAAAATGCCTGTAGATTTTTTCCAAGCCAAACTCTGGCCACCCAGTCACCTCCCTGGCCAGCCACCGCAACCACCGCATCCGTCGAGGTGGTGGCTATCGCCCGATGGTGGTTTGGCCGCCGGAGGTGGTAGTTTCCGGCGAACCCGCCACCACGATTTATCGGAAAAACTCCATTTTTTTTCTCACTTGGATCGACTCATTTGAGCCCGATTTATCAACCTAATTTGATCTAGATACTAGCAAAAGGGGAGAGGAGGAGAAGCAGACCTTGTTTGGGGTTCGACGACGGCGGCGGTCGGCCATGGCTTTTTTCCTCTCCGACGAGCTTGCTCGATTCCTCGATCCTCCACCAAAACCATGGATCCAATACATTATTTTTACTGCCAAGGACATTTTGAAGGTTATGGGATAGTCAAAAGTGGGAATAAGGGGCTGTATAGGGGGATTTATAATTTTCATGGGATGGGAGGTGAATGGGTGGTTATCTATGGTGGTTGGGCTCCCCCCATTAGTGTTGGCTGGCTGGAGTTGATAACATCCTCATCCCAAGAGGCAAGGGAGATGAATGGGGACAATGAGGAGATGAATGGAGTGACCCATGACCTCCCTCCATAAGTCCTCTCTCTCTTTTCCTCTTTCTCTCTCCTCCATTAAGGGAAAAACTCCCATTTTCTCTCTCCTAGGTATCCCATCCGAAATTTAAGTGGCATTCCATATAAATATACGCCTCCTAAAGTTAATGGGCCACTCAAATTGCGCTTAGCCCAAGTTGCTTGGGCTTGGTTAAGTCATTTAGGCTAGTTTGACCTATTTTAGGGTTGAGTTGACTTTGGTTAATTTGACCTTTTAGGTTGACCCCAATGGGTCCTTAGTGACCCATTGGCCTCTCCTAAGGTCTAGGAAGGGTTGGGTAGGATTAGTTGGGCACCATGGAGGTCACTTGACCCTTAATTAGGACACTTTGACCACTTTGGGGCTAGGGTTGACTTGGGTCAACTTGACCTTCTTAGTCTAGCTCAATGGATCCTTAGTGACCCAATGAACCCCCTTTAGGGCTTGGGAGGTTTAGGTGGGGTCAAATTGGCTAAGGGAAGGTCCTCTGGCCCTATATTGGACACTTTGACCATTTTAGGGTTAGGGATGACTTTAGTCAACTTGACCTCTTGGGTTGACCCCAATGGGCACTTAGTGGCCCAATGAACCTCCTAAAGGGTTAGGAAGGTTCGGGTGGGGTCAAGGAGTCAAGGTGAAGCCCTAAAGTCAAACCCCAGGTAAGGTAATTGGAAAGTGTTATTTGCAGACCAAGGAGATTTTTACCTTCATGCCTAAGCTCACTTGGTATTCTTGGGCTTCCCAGGGTTTTGCAATGACCTAGTCATGACAAAACCATCTTAGGGGTCTAGTTGGAAATGAGATGTTACAGCCACAATCCAATTGGGTCTATGTTGGCATCTTCAAACATTTTAGGTTCAACTTGAGATAGGAAGCTGGAGTACATGCTAATATTGAGGCTTCTGCTCTTTATTATAACAACTTGGCTAACATCTCCTATGATCTGATTTCTGGGATGTTCCCTCAAATGCCCGACTGCTGGAGGCATTCTTACTTCACCATCATGAACTTCAGTGGCTGGATCCTCCTAGTCTTCATCCATAACTTGTGTACTTTGTCCTTCTTCTGGAATGTACACATCATCACCTCCTTATAGGGTAGTTGGATAAGTGTCCTTGATGGCTAGTTTATCCATCTACATCTCTATACCTGTAGATCAAGAGGAGCTTGGTAGCTTACTATTAATCATTGATGACTGATCAAATACAATATTAACAAACTCATCTATAACTTGATTTTTCAAGTTGTAAACTCTATATAACTCTAATTATTGTACCAAACAAATATCCCTTCATAGGGTTTGGCAGCAAACTTAGTCAAATAGGACTTCCCATTATTAAGCACAAAACACTTACTACTAAAGATCCTGAGATAGACTAGATTTGGTTTTCTACCTTTTATAATCTCATTGGGAGTCTTGTTATGGTACTTGGTGATAGAGGCTCTATTCAAGAAATGAAAAGAAGTGTTCACTGCCTCAGCCCAGAAGTATTCTGGGAGTGAAGTGTCACTGAGCAGTGTCTGTCAGCCTCTATGAGAGACCTATTTTTCCTCTCAGCTATGCCATTTTGCTGGGGTGTTCATGGAGAAGAAAACTCCTGATAAATCCCTAGTTCTTCACACAATTTTTTCAGGCCTTCAGACTGTAATTAAATACCATGGTCACTTCTGATATTGACCACAAAGCTATTTTTTTCATTCTAAACTTGCCTAACAAAGGTCATGAAGTTGTCTGGTGTTTCAGACTTTTTCTTTAGGAAGAGAACCCAAGCATATCTGGAATAGTCATCGACTATCACAAGTGTATAGACTTTCCTACCTAGACTATGAACTGGCATAGGACCAAATAAGTCCATATACAGGAGGTACAAACACCCCACAGAATCCTTGGACCCAATGCTCTTAAAAGATGCTTTAGTTATAACACCCCAAAATCTTAAGATGGAGTCAGGCTGGGTGACACGGCCTGGGACACGGGCGTGTCCCAGGGCATGTCCAGGCACACGGCCTGGGACACGGGTGTGTCCCAGGGCATGTCCTTCTCTCGAGACGTCGACTCGAGTACTCGAGAACTTATCGTCGAGAGGCGACACGGCCTGGGACACGGGCGTGTCCCAGGGTGTGTCCTGCTCGGGAGAAAATCGATGGCGTTGAGTGGCGTTGAGTGTGGAACACGGCCTGTGACACGGGCATGTCATAGGGGCGTGTTGAATACACGACCAAGGACATGGGCATGTGCCTTAGCCGTGTCCTGCTCGGGTGATTTGTTCTTGTGTTACAACAGGTGACACGACTAGTCAAACGGACGTATCAAAGTTGACACGGGCGTGTCTTCCCTCTCACACGGGCGTGTGGAGCCCGTGTTCTGGTTCATTTTTAGTCGGTTCGTAAACCGCTTGGGGGACAAGGCCTGGGACACGGGCGTGTCACAGGCCGTGTCAAGTCAAAAATGGAATTCTGGGCAGATCTTTGCCATCCAATTATTTCTATTTGGATCCAATGGCCCTGGTATTTTCCTGTAGTGATAAGACTGTGTAGTAGCTTCTTCTCTCATTCTTATCAAGAGAGAAAAAGAGAGAGAGAGCTTGGAGGAAGGATAAGAAGGATAAGAACAAGGCTTTGGTGGTGCTCCTGCGGTCCGATTCGCGATCTGAGGCTAGTTTAGTGGAGGCAAAGCTGCTGCGGTGCTTTCCAACCAGCAAGATTTTCGATGGCTCCCAAGAGAGCGTTAAGGGTAACGATCTTCCTTCCTGGACATGTGAAGTCCTCCTTTATGCATGAGTAAGGAATCCTATCCACCAAAATGTGGAAAAAGTGAGCGATTCCAGTGGGTGATAGTTTCTATCCCTAGCTTGAGTCTGCATCCAGAAAAGTGTAGTACGGGATAGGCATGCTGTGTGAAGCCCATCTGGACATGTTGGTCTGGATTGGTGATGTTGCATTTACGCATCGGAGAAGACTCCGCATATACTCGTGTAGTTAGTGGGGTCGTTGGGTTATGCCTGTGAAGGGGAGTAGCAGGAAGTACTGGAATGTGGAACTCCAGGAAAATGCCCTCGTACTGTATGTGCTGTGGCTACAATGTAGCCAGTCCTTGATGGATGATGAAGCAAGTTCTAAGTGGACATTGTGGCTATTGTGACACCAGTCCTTGGTGGACGTTATGGCGATTGGGAGTTGCAAGCTCTAGAAGGCCTCGTGCCGAACAGGAAAGGTGAAGCCGACCCGCGCCTTTTATTATAGCCGCAAGTATGATGTGCTTGGTGAGGGAAAGGCGACTTGAGCAATAGGGGGTGGCGGATCTGTACCTGCGTTATGTTGACTGTACAAGGAAGTGCCAAGGAATTTGGCTTTCGTCAGTAGCATAATGAGAGTCTTAGGCCTGCGCGCCAGTAAGACTGAATGCTCATTGGTGTTGATCCCGATTCACCGGTGTACCCAAAAGTATGCCTGAGAGCACAGATCGTCGGGCCGGGTGGCTGACGGTTGTGATGGATTGCTTGTGCGTGAGAGCACAATATGTATATTATCTGTCAATTGTTATATTTCTCTGCAGTGAAGGAATGTCTCTGCCCCGGGAAAGGGGTAGGATTGTTATAAATTGGTCAGCTGAATGCTGACCGTTGCCTTGTTTGCCACCTTTTGGGTGGACTGTCCCTGTGCAGGTGCTAGAGAGCCGAGCAGAAAATGAAGGGCTGATGCCCCTACTGCTGCTGTTGCCACTCTTGCTGTTGCTACTAGCCCTTGAAGGCTAGCTTTTGTAGTTTCTGTTATTCATGTATGGCCGACCTGCGCGCCGATGTCTGTAATCCAAACTGTTTAAAGAGGAACTATAAGGCCTTAAGGCCAAACATTAGTATTTGCTATGACCTCGTTTGAGTGGTTGTATATAACGTTTGTTTATATATATCTAGTGGATATTCCTGTTATGAGTTCAACTACTTGTATATCTATTCCGCTAGCATGCTCTGTGTTAGGATGCGTTGATGGTATTATCCTGTGACCTCACCGTCTGTTTGTAGCATATAGTGTGGGGCCCCGGCCGGACCTTCTATTATATATTATTTAATGGGTGGAGGCATTACATTTTGGTATCAGCTTGTCTCGGTCTTCCTCTTTCGAATTCGTGGTCGAATTCTTTTGTGGAGTGGCGAGCATGTGTTTGTGCTACCTGTTGTAATGCTAGTGAACTATGGAATATCCTCTAAGAAATGCAAATACACTTGTTTGAGGAATCTACGCATTCCTACTTTGTTGTTATTGCTTGCGTATTGTCGCTAATGTGTGTCTTGTCCACCCATAGGTGACTCGTAGTGGTGCGGGGCAATCTGAGCTCCATTGCTCTGATGAGAGTGCGACACCAGCTAAGGTGCCAACACCTCCTCCCTCTGCGGACACTGTTCGATTAGTTGCTGAGGCTCTATTTGCGATGATTCGGCCGACCAGGCAGGCACTGCCGGCAGTGGTGCCAGATCGTGTTGGAGTCCGACCCGAACCGGTTGAGGCTGTGGGTCTGCGAGAAGGCTAATGATAATTAAAGTAATTCATGAGCTTCAATCCGCCTACGTTCACGGGACTGGGATCCCCAATTCAGGCAGAGGACTGGTTATCGTGAGTCAAATGTATTTTGACGGCGATCAGGACGGAGGAAACTCAAAAGGTCACTTTGGCCACCTTCTTGTTAGAATGAGAGGCGAGGTTATGGTGGGACGAGGTTGAGTTACACCATTTGGCGGGCAGGCAATTGACTCAAGTATTGATTGAGGAATTCTCTCGTATGTTTTTGGCTAAACATCTTCCAGCGGCACAACACATTGCTATGGAGAACGAGTTCCAGCGGTTAACACGAGGAGAGTCTAGCATTGATGTGTACCTACATGAGTTTATAAGATTGGGACGGTATGCAGGAACAATCTTCGCCGATGAACAAAGGAAAACAAATCGGTTCTATGAAGGATTTTAGGACGAGTTGAGGTTCCTGCTTTCTAGTTCAGTGAACCAGGGATTTCAAGCTTTGGTTGATACGGCGGGTGCGCTGGAAAAGGACATGAAGCGGGTGCAAGGCAAGAAGGACTTGGCTGTGGCTAAGCCCGAGTTCAAAGCACCCCGCTCTAGCAAATCGTACTACCAGAAGAAGTGGGGCAAGAGGTCCAAGCCTTTAGGGCAAACTTCTGGGATGGTTAAATCGGGAGCAACGTCGAGGCCAGAGTCTCGTGCATGCTTTACCTGTGGCAAAGTGGGGCACTTAGCCCGTGATTGTCGGGTTGCTCAACCCAAAGGAGAAAAGAAGACTGGTGCGTCTTATGCTGAGAAGGGCAAAGCAGTGGTTTATTCCTCTGCATCGCAGGCGCAGCCCAGAGTCTATAATCTTGGCCAACAGGAGGCTATCAAGCAAAGTGACGTCGTCACAGGTACGAGTTAAGTTAATGCTTGTTGTATTGATTGCATATTTTGTATGTAGCTTGTGCATGATGTGTGTGCTACAGGCTTTGTCCTGATTTGGAAAAATCCGGCGAGAGCCCTGTTTGGTACGGGTGCTTCACATTCTTTTCTGTCTAAGGACTTCGTAACTCAAGTTGGAGTACCGAGTCATGTGACGATAGATAGTGTAAAGGTGCTACTACCGAATGGGTGTATCATGCTTACGGATAGGACTTGTGATGTGGACGTGCATATAGGAAATCTATATTTCGGATTGAGACCATCCGTGCTGCCACTATCGGAGTTTGAAGTGATCTTTGGCATGGACTGGCTCTCGGAGCAGCGTGCCTTGATTGATTGCACTTCTAAGGAGATCACACTAGGCCAGAATACCGAACTTGAGACGAAGTTCGCTGGTATGCGAGGAGTAGGCAAGACCTTGTTGTTTTCATTCCAAGTCGTCAGTGCTGTTCGGAACGGCGCAGAGTTATTCTTTATGCTTATTCAGGCTGTTGAGTCAAATGCCAGTGTAAGTGAAGTTCCGATTGTGTCGGAGTTTGCAGATGTGTTTCCTAAGGATCTTCCTGGGTTACCGCCCCAGCGTGAGATTGACTTTGCGATTTAGTTGGTGCCAGGTGCAAAACCTGTGGCCCGCTCACCATATCGCGTTGCGCCAAAGGAAATGGCTGAGCTTAAAGTCCAATTGCAAGAATTGTTAGAGCAGGGATGCATATGCCCAAGTATGTCACCTTGGAGCACGCCTGTTCTATTTGTGAAAAAGAAAGACGGTAGTTTGTGTTTGTGTATTGACTACCGCGAATTGAATAAGCTGACGGAAAAGAACAAATATCCGATTCCATGGATCGATGATCTATTTGATCAGCTAGCGGGGTCAACCGTCTATTCAAAGTTGGATTTGAAATCGGGTTATTATCGATTGCGGATTCGGTAGAGCGATATTCCAAAGACAGCGTTTGGGACACGCTATGGTCATTATGAATTCACGGTGATGCCGTTTAGCTTATGTAATTGCCTTCAGTATTCATGGATCTAATGCACCGGACGTTCCGAGAGTACTTGGATTTATTCGTAATTGTGTTCATTGATAATATTCTTGTGTACTCTCAGTCGGGAGATGATCATGCAAACCATTTGCGGTTGGTGTTGGATACCCTGCGGAGGAATAAGCTGTATGCCAAGTTCTCAAAGTGTGAGTTCTGGCTATCGTCAGTGGCTTTTCTGGGCCATGTGGTAAGTGGAGAGGGCATAGCAGTAGATCCGACAAAGTTAAGTGCCATACGAGATTGGCCAGTGATGTCTTCAGTGGCCGAAGACAGGAGCTTTCTTCGCCTGCAAGCTACTATAGACGGTTTGTGGAAAACTTCTCACGGATTGCTTTACCTCTGACCACGTTGACGAGAAAAGATCAGAAGTTCGTTTGGACACCGGAGTGTGCACGAGCTTTTGAAGAGATGAAGAGTCGTTTGACCATGGCGCCTGTGTTGACATCGCCATGTGTTAGAGATGGCTATGAGATCTACAGTGATGCTTCAGGGAGCGGCTTAGGCTGCGTTCTTCTGCAATTTGGGAAAGTGATTGCTTATGGCTCACGCCAGCTAAAGGTGCATGGACGAAACTACCCAGTCCACGATTTAGAGTTGGCGGCGGTAATCTTTGCGCTAAAGTTGTGTCAGCACTATCTTTATGGCGTTAAAGTAGATATCTATACAGATCAAAAGAGCCTAAAGTATTTGTTAGATCAAAAGGATCTGAATATGCGACAATGGAGGTGGATGGCGTTCCTTGGGGACTACACTTTCGATATTCACTATACTCCCGGGAAGGGAAATGTGGTCGCTGATTCTTTGAGTCGGAGTACGCCAGTACAGGCAAACTTGTTGTAGAGGCATGATGTGCGACTAATCCAGGAGATGGAAGCGTTAGAGATATCTTGTGTTGACAAGGATGCTATGGCCGACGCGTGCTTGAACTGGACGGAGGTACAATATGACCTTGCGGATAGAGTTCGGCGAGCAATGGAGCCTAATGAAAGTCTCCAACGCTATGCAAAGGATGGTCCTGGTGACCAATTCTCCTGGGATGATGGGTTGTTGCGAAAATATGGTTGATTGTGCGTCCTAAGTACAGGGAAGTTGAGTGAAGAATTGATGTACGAAGCGCATTTTGCCAAGTACTCAATTCACCCTGGGAGCACAAAAATGTACAGAGACATGAAAAAGTTGTTCTGGTGGCCTGGACTAAAGAAAGACATAACACGTTATGTGGCAGAATGTCACACTTGTGCTTTGGTAAAAGCGGAATGCCAGAAGCCTGGTGGTTTCCTGAAGTCGTTACCGATTCCGGAGTGGAAGTTTGATGATATTTCAATGGATTTCGTGCACGGGTTGCCAAGATCTCAATGCGGTCATGACTCTATCTTGGTGATTGTAGACCGGTTGACAAAAGTGGCTCACTTCCTTCCAAACAAGAGAGATAATTCAGTGGATACCTTGGAAAAACTCTATGTGGAATAGATTGTTCGACTGCACGGTGTTCCTCGGAGCATTGTCAGTGATCGTTAAGGGCGATTCACCTCAACTGATTGGAGGTTAATTCATCAAATGTTGGGTACAAAATTAGCATTCAGTACGGCCTTTCACCCCCATACAGATGGACAGACTGAGCGAACCAACATGACGATGGAAGATATGCTTCGTATGTGCGCCCTAGATTTCGGTAAGAAATGGGAAGAGTACATTTACTTTGTTGAATTTGCCTATAATAACAGTTACCAAGCGAGCATCGGTATGGCACCGTTTGAGGCTCTATATGGTCGTAGATGTCGCACACCATTAGCTTGGGCGGAGGTAGGCGAATCCAAGATGAATGGGCGAAAGGAAGTCGAAGAAGCTACCTCGATAATACGCTCTATTTGGGAGAGGCTATTGATAGCCCAAGATCGACAAGCAAAGTACTACAACGCCAAGCATCGGAACATGGAGTTTGCGGTGGGCAATTGGGTCTATTTTAAGATCAAGCCCTTCAAAGGCGTATCTCGGATTCGATGGTTGAAAAAGCTAAGTCCCAGATACCTTGGTCCATTTGAAGTGGTGGAGCGAGTCGGGGAAGCTACTTATCGGCTAGCGCTTTCAGCAGAATTGAGTGGATTGCATGATGTCTTCCACATCTCAGTACTTCGCAAAGCTGTCAAGGAACCAACGCATATTGTTGCGAATGATCATGTACCGGTCGAGTATGGGCTAACGACGAAAGTTAGACCCATTCAGATCGAAGATCGAGCCGATAAACAATTGCGGAACAAGATAATCGGGATGGTCAAAGTCCGGTGGGACAATTGTGGCCGAGAGGAGCTAACATGTGAGCGTGAGCAGACCATGCGATCTGAGTTTCCCGAACTTTTTGTATAAACTGTTAACTGTGTACATTTTGTTATAACAACTCTTTTAATGTTATAGCTTTGGGATTCCTATTTATTTGCTGAGTACAAATTTCGGGATGAAATTTATCTTAAGGGGGGGGGGGGAGGATTGTAACACCCAAAAATCTTAAGATGGAGTTAGGCTGGGTGACACGGCCTGGGACAAGGGCGTGTTCTAGGGCGTGTCCAGGAACATGGCCTGGGACACGGGCGTGTCCCAGGGTGTGTCCTTCTCTTGAGGCATCGACTCGAGTACTCAAGAACTGATTGTCGAGAGGAGATACGGCCGGGACACGGCCGTGTCCCAGGGCGTGTCCTGCTTGGGAGAAAATCGATGGCGTTGAGTGGCGCTGAGAGATATGGCGTTGAGTGTGGAACACGGCCTGTGACATGGGCGTGTCATAGGGGCGTGTTGGACACACGGCCATGGACATGGGCATGTTCCTTAGCCGTGTCCTTCTCGAGTGATTTGTGCTTGTGTTAAAATAGGTGACACGGCCAGTCACACGGCCGTGTCAAAGTTGACACGGGCATGTCTTCCCTCTGACACGGGCGTGCAGAGCCCGTGTTCTGGTTCATTTTGAGTCGGTTCGTACACCGCTTGGGGGACACAACCTGGGACACGGGCCTCTCACAGGCCGTGTCAAGTAAAAAATGTATTTTGGGCAGATCTTGGCCATCCAATTATTTCTATTTGGATCCAATGGCCCAGGTCTTTTCCTGCAGTGATAAGACTGAGTAGTAGCTTCTTCTGTCATTCTTATTAAGAGAGAAAAATAGAAAGAGCTTGGAGGAAGGAGAAGGAGGAGAAGAGCAAGGCTTTGGTGGTGCTCTCGCGGTCTGATTCGCGATCCGAGGCTAGTTTAGTGGACTCAAAGCTGCTGCGGTGCTTTCCAACCGGCCAGATTTTCGATGGCTCCCAAGAAAGCGTCAAGGGTAAAGAAATTCCTTCTTGGACATGTGAAGTCCTCCTTTATGCATGAGTAAGGAATCCTCTCCACCAAAAGGTGGAAAAAGTGAGTGATTCTAGTGGGTGATAGTTGCTATCCCCAGCTTGAGTCTGCATATAGACCCAGAAAAGTGTAGTACGGGATAAACATGCTGTGTGAAGCCCATTTGGACAGGTTGGTCTAGATTTGTGATGTTGTATTTAAGCACCGGAGAAGACTCCGCGTATACTCGTGTAGTTAGCGGGGTCGTTGGGTTATGCCTGTGAAGGGGAGTAGCGGGAAGTACTGGAATGTGGAACTCCAGGAAAATGCCCTCGTGCTGTATGTGCTATGGCTACGATGTAGCCAGTCCTTGATGGACGATGAAGCCAGTCCTTAGTGGACAGTGTGGCTATTGTGACGCCAGTCCTTGGTGGACGTTATTGCGATTGGGAGCTGAGAGCTCTAGAAGGCCTCGTGCCGAACAGGAAAGGTGAAGCCGACCCGCGCCTTTTATTATAGCCGCAAGTACGATGTGCTTGGTGAGTGCAAGGCGACTTGAGCAACGGGGGGTGACGTATCTGTACCTCCATTATATTGACTGTACAAGGAAGTGCCAAGGCATTGGGCTTTCTTTAGTAGCATAATGAGAGTCTTAGGCCAGCACACCAGTAAGACTGGATGCTCATTGGTGTTGATCCCGGTTCGCCGGTGTACCCAAAAGTGTGCCTGAGAGAACAGATCGTCAGGCCGGGTGACCGACGGTTTGATGGATTGCTTGTACGTGAGAGCACAATATGTATATTATCTGTCAATTGCTATATTGCTCTGCAGGGAAGGAATGCCTCTGACCCGGGAAAGAGGTAGGATTATTATAAATTGGTCAGCTGAATGCTGACCGTTGCCTTGTTTGCCACTTTCTGGGTGGATTGTCCCTGCGCAGGTGCTGGAGAGCCGAGCGGAAAATTAAAGGTTGATTCCCCTACTGCTCCTGTTACCGCTCTTACTGTTGCTACTAGCCCTTGAAGGCTAGCTTTTGTAGTTTCTGTTATTCATGTATGGTCGACCTGCACACCGATGTCTGTAATTCATACTGTTTAAAGAGGAACTGTAAGGCCTTAAGGCCAAACTGTAGTATTTCCTATGCCCTCGTTTGAGTGGTTGTATATAACGTTGGTTTATATATATCTAGTGGATATTCCTGCTATGAGTTCAACTACTTGTGTATCTATTCCGCTAGCATGCTCTGTGTTATGATGCGTTGATGGTATTATCCTGTGACCTCACTGTCTGTTTGTAGCATATAGTGTGGGCCCCCGACCGGACCTTCTATTATATATTATTTAACGAGTGGAGGCGTTACATTAGTCTACTTGCCATTTTGACAAGCAGAGCAAATACCCTCCTTATTGCATCTCATATTGGGTCCATTTCTGACTAGTTCTTCACTGAAGAGCTTGCTAATGGTCTTGTAGTTCAAGTAGGTAAGCCTCTTGTATCATTGCACACAGTAAGATACTTTCTCATTAGTAACTATATACACTGGAGTGTTAGAACTAAAATATAAGAAGTTTAACTAGTAGATGTTTCCACTCCTGGTGCCTGTCAAAATGATCTCCTTGTCACTTGATCTTTTAATTATACACTCATCCTTGTGGAAGACATTGACATAGCCTAGATCATATAATTGGCTTGTGCTTATTAGGTTGTGTTGCAACCCTTGCCATATAAGCCACTTTTGTGATTGATACTATGCCATTGGTGATCATTACATAACCCTTGATGACTCCTTTTTCTGAGCCTCCAATGATCACTTTAGGTCCATTCTTTACTGGACTATATTCCTTTAGATGGCACCTTGTTCAAGTCATATTCCTGGAACACCCACTATCCAAGTACTATATTAGTGTATGGGTACTTGGACTAACCTGCAAGTACAATTTAGTTTACCTTAGGACCCCAAAAGAGTTTGGGTCCTTGGTTCTTGTTAGTCTGAAAATGAACTTGTCTACCTGCAGAACTTCTGACAGGAAGACATGCCCTTGCCCTTGATACACTAGGGTTGTGCCAACAATCTATGATAAAGTTTCCCACTTTACCACAACACCAACATTCATGGATGTTATATCTCCTCTTCTGAACAGCCCTTGTACATTGCAAGCTGTCAACAAATGACTGTTCAGAAGGGAGAGCAGCAGCCTTTTTCTTATTTCTATCAGCAACAATTTGACTGAAAGGGAGTCTGCCAGTAGATGTACTTGGCTTTCTATAAGTACCTCTAACAACAGTCTTCTCTGCATTGGACAAGCTATTGATGGCTTCAGAGATGGATAAGTCAGGTTTACTGACTGACTTACTTTTGGTCTGAGTAGTTGCTGGAGGAACCTGGGAATTGACTACTGTCCTATCCTTGACTGTGGGGGCTGTGGCACCAAACACAAATGGTCCATGATGGGCTATTTGGATTTCCTCATGGGGAGCCTTAATGGCACTCAAGCCCCTGCCCTTCCTTTCACCATAGCTGTGAGCAATTTTGTTCACACTATAGGATCTTCCATTTAACCAATGACCATATATACTTTCTTGGTCAAACTTATTGGATGACAACAAAACTTTCTCAAAAGAGATATTAGGCTGAATTGGAGCCTTTCCCTTACTCATATTCCTTTTTCTAGTATTCCTCTCAATGTACCCCATCCCCTTCTTATCAATTTGGGTGGTGAAGGTATCAATGAGTGGCAATACAAATTTATGTTTGGAGTATTGAGCCACTAGCCTCCTCTCTTTGAGGAGCTTATCTTTAAGATCCATAATGATCTTGTTCTAATAACTGATAGTCCCAATTTGGATGATTGAGATAGTCTTCATCTGGCTGACTTCCCTCCTCATCTGATCAAGCAAGGGTGCTGAGTCATACTGCAGGGAAGCAGCTAGCTGCAGGGAGACAATCTCCTTGGCTAGTATTTTGATAAACAACTTGCTCTTCTTCAGAGCTTCCAAGATTAACCCATACTTGTCAATCAATTGATTGATATCTTCCTCAGATTTTGAACCATCTTCATCACATGATGAAGGTGCATCAGAATTGGGACTTGTTTCATAATCAGATTCTAAAGAGGAGAGAGAATGAATTTATACCTCATGTTTATCAGTCTGATCCTTGCTAGATTCACCATATGTCGTGGACATAAGTCCATAACAGCAACTATCATCTTTATCCACCTCATTGTCACTATCTGAGTGTGACAGAGGGGCCCTGATGTCTATCCTTGCAACTAGATAGTCCTCATCTTCTTCAGCAGCAGCAACAAATAACCCAATATAGGCTTCATCTTCTTCTTCAAAGTATGAAGATGTTGAGTCAGTTTGACTCCAGCTCTTCTCATTCTTGGCAAAGAAGGTCTTGTCCTTCTTGCCCTTATGATAGAGGGCTTCTTCTCACTTGTCTCTTTTCTCTTGATTGGGCAATCAGCAATGACATGACCAGGCATGCTACAATAATAACAAACAATTTTAGAGTAAATATGTTTGTTGGGTTTGGAATCATACATGTCTCCTTTGGAGAACTTCTTCTTGTACTTGTTGTGATCCTTCTTATGATGTAAGGAGGAGGAAGGATTGTTCTTCCACTGCCTCCACTTCATCATCTTCTGGATTTGCCTTGAGAAGGCAGCAAATTCTCCATCTGACATGTTACTGCCAATGAGCTTGACTTAGTGCTTTCTGAATCAGTTGGCCTCCTTAGGGGTGAGGCAATCCTCTCCTTGCTCTTCTTATCGCTCTAAACCTTAAAGGCCATTGTCCTCTCCTTGACATGAGTCTTGTTGGTGTTTTCCTCCTCCCTGGAAGATAACTGCATTTTATATGAAAGAAGCTTTCCAAATAAGGTATGATGAGGAGTTTCAACAAGCTTGGCCACTTATCTGATTGCACAGATCTTTGTGTCTCTGTCTCTAGTTAGAGATCTTAGGAACTTATCATTCAACTCATAATTACTGAATACCCTCCCATAGTTCCTCAACTCATTGACCACTCTGAAACAATTCTCAAAGAAATCAGCTATATTGTCTCTGTTGCTTTGCCTTAAAGCTTCATATTCCTGATTGAGTTGGGATTTCCTGTCATCCTTGAATTCTTTAGTGCCCTCCAAGTAGACAATCAGGGTGTCTTACTTTTCCTTAGATGTCTTGCATTGGACAAGATTCTGGAATGTGGAATCATCAATGACACTCATAATGATGCTCTGTGCCCTCTTTTCCATTGTGCCAGGATGACTTCATCTTTGGTCATCTTAGTGTACTTATATGGGGTTTGGACACTGGTATCTAGGACAGAAATCTTCATGGGGATGAAGGGTCCTTCCTGAACAGTGATGAAGATCTTGGATCAGAAGCCTCCATGAATAATCTAACTTTCTCTTTACAAATGCCAAAAGTCTCCTTTTTATAGATTGGAAGCTTCATGGAGCCCAAATCCTTATGGTTCTCTCCTGAACCCATAAGGATATTCCTTAGCTACCCTTGTAGATCTGTTCAGACTATTAAGCTCTTTTTGAAAAAACTCTCTCTGATACCACTTGAAAGTCTTTTGTTTCAAGAGTAGCTGAACACCTAGAGGGGGTGAATAGGTTTTTGTGTGTTTTTAAACTATCTTCTTACTTTGGTGTGTTGTGACTTAGTGTTATGTTAGCTTTCAAGAATACACAATCAACACACAATAATTTATATTGGTACCTCAAGGTTTGGGTATATCCACTATTGTCACAACCTGCATTTTCTCTGCATGTAAATGATATATCAGAGTTAGGGAAAACATGTGTTGTGATGCAACGCCGAACAGGGGATAAAATTACTTTATTTATATAGATTAACATCCTACAAGAGCATAAAACTGCAAACAGGATAACTCATGATATGCATACCTTTAGGTTTAATATGTGTATGAAAATAGCTTTTACGTTATTTGAAATATATTGACTTTTGTTTAAAACAATGCTATGCATGAGATAGTCAAAATGATACTTTTTATACTTAAACTAACTAACATGCATTCCTAACATAAAACCATCCCAGAGAGCAAGTAAATCCATCAAATAATCTAGAAGAAGTTTAGCAGCTAGAAAGTAACTTAACGATCTACTAAAGCATCCAGTGGACGTCAACAACCTTACACAAAACCACCAAAAGGAAAGTATGTCTGAACTAAAAAAACCAAAGCAACATATCTACCTCACACTTGAGAGGGAAGAACAACTACAACAGCTACAGGACACCAGCAACAACCAACCCTAGTCGCTCAACCGACTACTGCTCCAAACCTAAGACATTCAAAAAAAAGAATACCTCAGCAAGATTGTATAAGTGGCAAAAGAAACTAAAGGTAAATAACAAGAGAGGTTAAAGGGTTACCAGCCTACAACAAAAATAGCTGCCAATCCACAACATACAAATCATAAGGCAATAAGGAAAAGAAAGATTTACAGTGTTTTAAGTATATGAAACTGCACCGAGTGCGATATGAAAGTACTTTATTAACATCTTCAAGTGTATGCATAAGAACATATATGCATATATATATAAGAGACTGATTAGCTCAAAACACGTGAATCATTAACACCGGTAAAAACAGTACTAAGTTGGGGGCCACATTGTCCAACGCCAACCTTCATACCAAACATCTCAAAAAGGCACTATGGTGGTGGCCACATTGTCCAACACAAACCAACAATCTCTAAGAAGAGAAGAAAACCAACCATGTGTAATGATTCATAAACCGACATCAAGTTGGTGGTACTTTATCCACTGCACACCTAGCAACAAATAACCTTGCAATATATATATCCATAAGGTGGTGGTTCTTTATCCACTGCCAACCCAGGGCCACAAGTAACCATGTAATGTATAACCATGCAAAATATAAATAACCAAGGCCACCGACAACCATGCATTATATAAACCAACAAAATGAAAACCGAGTCTTAAAATCAGATTTTCATGACAATGAAAATGGGAGAAAACAAGAAGTTACTAAGGTAAACTTGATAAATATGACTTGACAAACTGAAAGTCACTCGACGAACACATCAAAATTGCCAAAACACAAGCTATGAGTTTACACGATGCCTAAACAAAGGTTCTGAGTGCACTTGACGCCTAAACAAAAGCTCTAAGTCCACTCGACGCCTAAACAAAACTTTGAGTCCACTCGACGCCTAAACAAAAGCTCTGAGTCCACTCGACGCCTAAACAAAAGCTTTGAGTACACTCGACGCCTGGACATATACAATCAAAGCACTCAACGCCTAGCTGCTTCACTCAACGCTCTCGACGCCAATGGCTACACTCAACGCTCTCGAAGCCAAAGTATATTCACTCGACGCCAAGCTGGATTCAGTCATCACACTCAACGCGAAGGCACAACACTCAACGCTAAGGAACAACACTCAACGCAAAGGCACAACACTCAATGCCAAGGCACAATAGTCCACGCCAAGGCACAACACTCAACTCCGAGGCACAACACTCAATGCTAGGCCTTCACTCTGTTGGAACATGTGTTCCGCATCTCTTGGTTTGAGAATAACAAATCTTAGTTTGTATTTGATCATGCTTGTTGTGTGTTTATAGTGTGCAGGTTTACAAGTGGGAAGGATGAAAGAATCAAGTTCTTGCACCTACCACCGCGCGGTAGCCGTTAAAGTTGGGAAGTAGCTATAATTAAATCGACAGAGCACTCGGGATTCTACCGCGCTAGGATAGTCCCCGCTGGCGCTAACTTAAACATTAATTCAACATGGCACTCGGGAACCTACCGCCAAGCGTTATCTCTATCGCTCTGTGGTAACCCACTCAATGCTCAAAGGTGTTGAGTGCATTGAGACAGCACAACCGTCAGGCGCTAGCTTGGTACCGCTCTGTGGTAACCCACTCAATGCTTCAAGGTGTTGAGTGCGTTGAGAAAACACTACCATCGGGCGCTAGCTTTGTACCACGCCGCGGTAACCCACTCAACGCTCCAAGGAGTTGAGTGCGTTGAGATATACCTATCGCCGGGCGCTTCTATCTACCGCGTCGCGTTAGCATTGGAAAAAGGAAAAATATTCGTTTTGAACATTTTCCCTAATTTGGAGGACAGCTGGCATATCAAGCGCGTGAACCTACCATCGGGCGCTAGTCTTATCGCCGGCGGTACCCTATTTTCACGAAGACATACTTAAGGCGCCTCATATTCTGCGTCCGATACCAAGATGAAAAGAGACAGAGTTCTATCATTCCTAGGGTTCGGCCGCCTCTCTGTAGTCTGTTCCATCATCTCCGTCGATGGATAAGAAAACCGTCTCCCTCCTGTTCATGCACGAAGAACTCTGGCGAGCCAAAGACTACAATAACTACGAGGAGTTGATCAGTGGAAAGCACACAAAGAAAAGGAAGGATTTTATTCGCTGCAAGCTACCACCGTGCTATAACTAGTTACTGCCCTGCGGTAGCTTCCTGCAATGCCTTCTCTATTTAAAACAACCCGAACTTTAGTTTCATGCGACAATTTTTCATGAAATTTGGAAGGAGAGTTCGCCCTAGCCGTCTAAAGGGAAGGAAGGGGTCATCCCAACTCATTGAGGAGGAGAGTTCTTCAGAGGAGATCAAAAGGAATTCATGCGCAAGTATTGAAGGCTACCAACACGATGATCAAGAAACCTTCGTCCTAATATTAAGGCGCACACCTTCACGAATCTGAAGAACATCGAAGAGGAAGACTCTCAAGCCACAAAGATCAAACCTTTGCAAGAAAATCGTCATCAACATCAAGGGTTCTAGTTAGAGGGCAATTTTCTCTTATTCCGTTTATTTTACTTTAAACTCTTTTTGTCTAGTTGTTTATAACACCCTAAAAAAGAGTTGGAGAGAGAGCAGGTTTAGAGTCGAGTTGAGCTCGATGAAAATCGTCGAGCGCAGGTCGACGAAAATCGTTGAGGGGAGCTCGACGAAGATCGTCGAGCGCAGGTTGACAAAGATCGTCGAGCGCAGGTCGACGAAGATCGTCGAGCGCAGGTCGACAAAGATCGTCGAGATCAGCTCGATGAAGATTGTCGAGCTCAGCTCGACGAAGATCGTCGAGCAGAGCTCGACGATTTTGGCCTACTATCAGGCTCCGTTCGACGAATTATCGAAAATTGAGGATATGGCCGAGCGGTGTCTCGTGGAAAATGACTGGTGAGCGGCCAGAAGGCGGTGGTTGACTTTTCAGCTCAAACCCGAGCTGTTGCTTTATCTTGATGAGAAGAAATCATGTGGCTGTGATAAAACCCGAGGCCTTATCTGTAGAGGAATGGGATTCCGGAAATAATTATTTCCTTTTTTCTCTTTCTCTTCCTTGCTTCCAGAGTTCTGGAGCGGAGAACTCTTGGCTGGTGCTAGGGTTTGAGTGGATTTGTTGAGTTGCTGGAGAAGATCTCGTGAACGAAATTAAGAGCTGAAGCTATAATTGCGAAGGGAAAAGTGAAGCGATCATTTCCATCTACGTAGAAAAGCTGTGTCATGTCTCCAAAGAGAACGTCAAGGGTAACGATCTTTCTCCTTGGACATATGAAGTCCTTATTTTGGCATGCGCATGGATTTCCCCCACCAAAAGATGGAATGTTGAGGGATTTCTGTTGGGTTGATTCTTGAAATCCCCAAGAAGTCTTGCATATAGATCCGAAAATGTGTAGTATAGAATTGACATGTTGTGTAAAGCCCATCAGGAAAAGTTGGTCTGGATTGGTGATGTTTTATTTTGTGCACCGGAGAAGACTCTGCGTATAAATGAGTATTTTGTGGAGTCGGTGGGTTGTGCCAATGAAGTGGAGTAAAAGGAAGTATTGGAATGGAGTATAAAATACCCTCGAAGTGGTGTGCTATATGTTGGCACTGTAAGTTGCTGTAGGGTTTGGATTGAGTTTGGGCGCAGAAAGAGAGCTTCTATTGACCCCGCCGAGCGATCATGACGAACGTTGGCATTGACTCTTGCTTTCATTGTAAAGCAAGTCCTTCGGGGACGTTGTGGATATTGTGAGCTATGCACTCTTAAAGGCCGGTGAGCTGAACGGATAAGGGGAAGCCGACCCGCATCTGTCTACACATTGAACTGGCGATTTAAGCAACGAGCAAGGGCTGAATTGTATCCGCGTTATGGTTGTCTAACTTGAGTGCCTAAGTTATTGGCTTCGTTAGGATCACACAATGAGAGTCTTGGGCTATTCGCCATCAAGACTAAAGTCTCCGGCCGTGGGCCGTGGAGCATGAATGCTCAAAGTTTACCATTGGGTTTGAGACCTGAGAATGGTGGTGAGACACTGGTTTTCCGGTACACTGATAATGTGCCCTGAGTGCACGGAGTGTCAGGCCGCGTGGTCCACGTTTGTGATATATTGATTGTGCATGAGTGTACATCTTGTGATATATCTGCTTGTGAAAATGCTATGCCTGCAGGGGAAGGAATACCACTGCCCCAGGAAAAGGGGTAGGGTCGTTATAATTGGTCAGCTGAATACTGACCGTTGCCTTGTTTACCACCGTTGTAGTGAATTGTCCCTATGTAGGTGCTGGAGTGCCAAGCGGAAAATAGCGGGTTGAAGCCCTTGCTGTTGCTACTGGCCCTCGAAGGCCGAATGAAGAAAATTTTACTCTTTTCATGTGTGGCCGGCCTGCGTGTCGATGTTTGTTATCCACATTGATGAAATGTAACTATAGGGCCTTGAGGCCATAACTTTTGTGTAAAGTGACATTCCTGTGTTGTTATATATAAATGGTGTTTTATATATTGTGGACATTCAAATGAGTTGAGTTAAAATAACCTTAAAGCTTCTATTTGCATGCTCTGAGTTAGGATGCAAATAGTTTTTGGTATTAACCTATATCATTTCCGCCTGTTTGTGAACTATGGTGTGGGGCCCCGGCCAGACCCTCTATTATATTTCATTTAATGGATGGAGATGTTACAATTTGGTATCAGCCTGTTTTGTTCTTCCTCTTTCGAATTCGTGGTCGAATTCTTTTGTGGGGGTGGCGAGCACGTGTATGTGCAACCCATTATAACATAAATGACCTCAAGAATATCCACTAAGGAATGCAAATACACCTGTTTGAGGAACCTTTGCGTTCCTATAAAGTTGTTGTAGCACTTGCAAAGTCGCTAAAGTGTGTCTTTTACACATATAGATGACTCGAAGTGGTGCGGGGCAATCCGAGCCCTATCGTTCTAATGAGTGTGGCACAAGCTGAGGTGCCTACACCTCCTCCTTCTGTGGAGACAGTTCATTTAGTTGTTGAGGAGCTGTTTGTAAGTATTCATGCACAACCTTCTAGGCAGGCGCAACCTGCAATTGTGCCAGAACAGGTTGGTGTGAGGCCAGAACCTTTTGAGGCTGTTGTTGATCCTCGAATAGCTGAACGACACTTGAAGCAGTTTATGAGCTTTAATCCTCCTACGTTTACGGGTGTGGGATCCCCAACGCAGGCAGAGGATTAGTTATCATGCGTCAAGCAAATATTAACGACGATAAGGATGGAGGAAGAGCAGAAAGTCACCTTAGCCACCTTCTTGCTGGAAGGAGAGGCTCAGCTATGGTGGGATGAGATAGAGTTGCACCACTTAGCAGGCAAACAACAAACAGAAGTCTCGATAGAGGAGTTTTCGAGATAGTTCTTGGCAAAGCACTTTCCAATAGCAAAGTGCATCGCCATGGAGAACGAGTTCAAACATCTTACTTAGGGAGAAAGTAGTGTCGATACCTACTTACATGAGTTTACACGGTTGGGACGTTATGCGGGGTCTATCTTCGCTGATGAACAGCCTAAAACCAATAGGTTCTACGAAGGGCTGCGGGATGAGTTGAGATTCCTTCTCTCGAGTTCGGTGAACCAAGGGTTTCAAGTGTTGGTGGATAGGACTTGTGCATTGGAGAAGGATATGAAGCGGGTAAAAGGTAAGAGGTACTTGGCTATGACAAAGCCCGAGTTCAAAGTGCAGCACCCGGAAAAAACAAACTACCGAAGGAAATGGGTTAAGAGATCCAAGTCTTCTACACAGGCTCCCTCGAATGTTGCATATGGAGCAACTTCTAGGCAAGACCCTCGTACTTGTTATACTTTTGGTAAGGTGGGTCATCTAGCCCGTGACTGTCAAGTTGGTCTGCCAAAGAATGAGAAGAAGACATGAGCGTCATATGCTGAAAAGGGAAAGGTAGTGGTGGAGTTCTCTGCATCCCAGGCGCATCCCCAAGTTTATAATCTTGGCCAATAGGAGGACATAAAGCAAAGTGACGTCGTTACAGGTACGATTTAAGATACTTTGCTATTGCTTTTGATACTTCATACCTTGTATATTGATTGTGTAAGATATGTTTGTCTTAGGCTTTGTCCTGATTCGAGACTTCCGATTCGTATGACAGCAGATAGTGTGAAGGTGTTGTTACCGAACGGATGTGTGATGCATACGGATAAGACTTGCTATGTGGAGGTACGGATAAGAAGTTGGGATTTCGGATTGGACGCATCTATACTGCCGATATTGGAATTTGATGTGATCTTTGGTATGGGTTGGCTCTCGGAGCAGCATGCCTTTATTGATTGCAATTCAAAGGGGATTATACTGGGACAGAATACCGAGCCTGAGACTAAATTCGCTGGTATGCGAGGAGTGAGCAGGATTTTGATGTCTGCTCTCCAAGTCGTCAATGCTGTTCTGAAAGGCGCGGAGTTGTTCTTAACGCTTATTCAGACTGTTGAGCCAACAACCAGTGTGAGTGATGTTCCGATTATTTTGTAGTTTGTTGATGTGTTTCCGAAGGATCTTCCGGGGTTACCACCACTGCGGGAGATTGATTTCTCTATTGAGTTTGTGACAGGTACAAAACCCGTGGCCTGCTCTCCATATCGTGAAGCGCCAAAGGAAATGGCTGAACTGAAAGTTCAACTACAAGTGTTGCTGGAATAGGGTTATATACCCCCAAGTATGTCACCTTGGAGCACAACTGTTCTCTTTGTAAAAAATAAGGATGATAGTCTGCGGTTGTGTATCGACTATCGTGAATTGAACAAGCTGACGGAGAAAAACAAGTATCTGATTCCACGGATAGATGACTTGTTTGATCAACTAGTGGGATCAACCATCTATTCTAAACTGGACTTAAAATTTGGTTACTACCAGTTGAGGATTCGGGAATGTGACATTCCTAAGACAGCATTTGGAACACGGTACGGTCATTACGAGTTCACTGTAATGCCGTTTGGGCTATGTAATGAACCATCGGTGTTCATGGATCTAATGCACCGAACATTCCAAGAGTACTTGAACTTGTTTATGATCATCTTTATTGACGACATATTAGTGTACTCTCTGTCTGAAGAAAACCATGCGAACCATTTACGGATGGTGTTGCACATCCTGAGGCGTAACAAACTCTACGACAAGTTATCAAAGTGTGAGTTTTGGCTGTCATCAGTGGCTTTTCTTAGCCATGTGGTGAGTGGAGAGAGGATTGCGGTGGATCCGTCAAAGATAAGAGCCATACGGGAGTGGTCGGTGTTGTCTTCGGTGGCCAAAGTCAGGAGTTTTCTTGGACTGGCGGGCTAATACAAACGTTTCGTAAAAAACTTCTCACGGATCGCTTTGCGTCTTACCACATTAACAAGGAAGGATCAAAAGTTCGTCTGGACGCCGGAGTGCGTGCAAGCTTTTGAAGAGCTGAAGAGTTGCTTGACCACGACGCCAATCTTGACGTCGCCATGTGGTTCAGACGGATTTGAAATCTATAGTGATGCATCAGGGAGCGGCTTAGGCTTAATTCTTCTTCAGTTTGGAAAAAATGATAGCTTATGGATCGCGCCAGTTGAAAGTGCATGAGCGGAACTATCCCGTCCATGTCTTGGAGTTGGCCGCGGTGATTTTTTCACTGAAACTGTGGCGTCATTATTTATATGGCATGAAGGTGGATATATTCACGGACCATAAAAGCCTAAAGTACCTATTGGATCAGAAGGATCTCAATATGCGACAACGAAGGTTGATGGAGTTCTTCGGAGACTATACCTTTGATATTCATTACACTACCAAGAAGGGAAACGTTGTCGCAGATTCCTTGTGTCATAGGACTCCGACAAGGGCAACTTGGTTGCAGGTGCATGATGATATCCAGGAGTTGGAAACTTTAGAGATTTCTTGTGTTGACAAGAATTCCATAGCAAATGCGTGCTTGAACTTGACATAGGTACAATACGACCTTGCGGATAGGGTTTGACGAGCAACGGAACTTGATGCAAGTTTGCAATGCTATGCAATGGATGGGTCAAATGGTTAATACTCCTGGGATGGGGGCCTTTTGCGAAAGGATGGTTGTTTGTGCGTCCCGAATATGGGTAAGCTAAGAGATGAATTGATGTATGAAGCGCACTTCATGAAATATTCAATTCACCCAGGGAGCACAAAAATGTTCAAAGACATGAAAAAGCTATTCTGGTGGCCGGGTTTAAAGAAAGACATCGCACACTATGTTGCTAAATGTCAGACCTGTGCCTTAGTGAAAGCTGAATGCCAGAAGTCTGGAGGTTTCCTAAAGTCACTACCTATTCCAGAATGGAAGTTTGATGATATTTCAATGGATTTCATACATGGTTTGCTGAGATCTTAATGCGGTAACGATTCGATTTGGGTGATTGTAGACCGGTTGACTAAAGTGGCTCACTTCATTCCGAATAAGAGGGATGATTCAGTGGAAGTCTTGGCTAAGATTTATGTTGAGCAAATAGTACGATTGCACGGTGTGCCCCGTAGTATCGTAAGTGTTTGAGACAGACACTTCACGTCGAATGATTGGAGACTAATCCATTAGTTATTGGGGACAAAATTAACATTCAGTATGACCTTTCTTTCACAAACGAATGGCCAAACTGAGAGGTCCAACAGAATGACGGAGGAAATGCTCCGAATGTGCACCTTGGATTTTGGGAAAAGATGGGAAGATCATCTCTATATGGTAGAGTTCTCCTACAATAATAGCTATCAAGCTAGCATAAATATGACACTGTTTGAAGCTTTGCATGGTAGGAAATGTCGTACACCGTTAGCTTAGGCAGAAACAGGCGAGTAAAAATTATATAAGCATAAGGAAGTCGAAGAGGCTAATTCAAAGATACGCTCTATCCGGGAGAGGCTACTAATAGCCCAAGATAGGAAGGTAATGTACTACAACGCTAAGCATCGGAATGTGGAATTCGCGGTGGGCGATTGGGTATATTTAAAAATCAAGCCATTCAAAGGCGTGTGTCCATGATTCGACGCTTGAAAAAGTTAAGTCCGAGGTATCTTGGTCTGTTTGAAGTGGTGGAGCGAGTTGAAAAAGTTGCCTATTGGCTAGCTCTTTCGGCAGAATTTAGTGGACTACAAGATGTGTTCCACATATCAGTACTTCGAAAAGCCGTGAAAGATCCAACTCAAGTGATTGAGACTGATCGCGTACCAGTCGAGTCTGGGCTAATGAAGAAGGTTAGGCCCATTCATATCGAGGATAAAGCGGATAAGCAGCTACAGAACAAGACTATCGGGATGGTTAAGGTCTAATGGGACAACTTTGGCTGGGAGGAGCTAACATGGGAGAGGGAACAAACCATGAGTGCTGAATTTCCCGAGTTATTTGTATAACCTGTTATAACATTTTTTTTTATAAACTGTTATAAACTGATATACCATTTTTGTTGTAAAGAAAATGTATGTTATAACATATTGGTTACTGTATTCTGGGTGCTGTATGCAAATTTCGGGAAAAAAATTTTGTAAGGAGGGGAGGATTGTAACACCCCCAAAAAAGAATTGGAGAGAGAGTAGGTTTAAAGTCGAGTGGAGCTCGATAAAAATCATCGAGCGCAGGACGACGAAAATCATCAAGGGGAGCTCGACGAAAATCGTCGAGCCCAGGTTGACGAAAATCGTCGAGGGGAGCTCGACGAAAATCGTCGAGCGGAGCTCAATGATTTTGGCTTGCTATCAGGCTCCGTTCGAAGAATTGTCAAAAATTGAGAATATGGCCAAGCAATGTCTCGTATCAAATGACTGGTGAGTGGCCAGAAGGCGGTGGTTGACTTTTCAGCTCAAACCCGAGCCGTTACTTTATCTTGATGAGAAAAAATTATGTGGCTGAGATAAAACCCGAGGCCTTATCTGTAGAGAAATCGGATTCTGGAAATAATTATTTCCTTTTCTCTCTTTCTCTTTCTTGCTTCGTGAGTTCTGGAGTGGAGAACTCTCGGCTGGTGCTAGGGTTTGAGTGGATTTGTTGGGTTGCTGGAGAAGATCTTGTGAACGGAATCAAGAGCCGGAGCTATAATCGCGAAGGGGAAAGTGAAGCGATCTTTTCTGCCTGCGTGGAAAGGCTGTGTTATGGCTCCAAAGAGAATGTCAAGGGTAACGATCTTTCTCCTTGGACATGCGAAGTCGGTATTTTAGCACGTGCATGGATTTCCTCCACCAAAAGGTGGAATGTTGAGAGATTTTTGTTGGGTTGATTCTTGAAATCCTCAAGAAATCTTGAATATAGATCCAGAAATGTGTAGTATGGAATATGCATGCTGTTTGAAGCCCATCTAGACAGGTTCGTCTGGATTGGTGATGTTTTATTTTGCGTACCGGAGAAGACTCCGTATATAAACGAGTATTTTGTGGAGTCAGTGGGTTGTTCCTGTGAAGTGGAGTAATAGGAAGTACTAGAACGGAGTTCCAGGAAAATACCCTCGAAGTGGTGTGCTATATGTTGGCACTGCAGGGTTTGGGTAGAGTTTGGGCGCAGTAAGAGAGCTTCTGTTGACCCCGCCGAGCGATCGTGACAAACGTTGGCATTGACACCCGCTTTGATTGTAAAGTAAGTCCTTCGGGGAAATTGTGGCAATTGTGAGCTATGCGCTCTTAAAGGCCGGTGAGCCGAACGGATAAGGGGAAGCCGACCCGTGTGAGTCTAGACATTGAACTGGTGATTTGAGATATGGGTAAGGGCTTAACTATATCCACGTTATGGTTGTCTAACTTGAGTGTTTAAGTTATTGGATTCGTTAGGATCACATTATAAGAGTCTTGGGCTGTTTGCCATCAAGACTAAAGTCTTCGGCCGTGGGCCGTGGAGCATGAATGCTCAAAGTTTATCATTGGGTTTGAGACTTGAGAACGGTGGTGGGACCCTGGTTTTCCGGTACACCAATAATGTTCCCTGAGTGCACGGAGCGTCGAACTACATGGTCGACGTTTGTGATATATTTATTGTACGTGAGTGCATATCTTGTGATATATCTACTTGTGAAAATGCTATTCCTGCAGGGAAGGAATACCACTGCCACGGAAAAAGGGCTAGGATCGTTATAATTGGTCAGCTGAATGCTGACCGTTGCCTTATTTACCACTATTGCGGTGGATTGTCCCCATACAGGTGATGGAGAGCCTAAAAGGAAATAGCAAGCTGAAGCCCTTGCTGCTGCTACTATCCCTCGAAGGCCGAATGAAGAAAAGTTTACTGTTTTCATGTGTGGCTGGCCTGCGTGCCGATGTTTGTAATCCACATTGATGAAATGTAACTATAAGGCCTTGAGGCCATAACTTTTGTGTAAAGAGACATTCCTATATTGTTATATATAAATGGTGTTTTATATATTGTGGACATTCAAATGAGTTGAGTTAAAATAACCTTAAAGCTTCCGTTATCTTGCTATGAGTTAGGATGCGAATAGTTTTTGGTATTAACCTATAGCCTTATCGCCTGTTTATGAAGTATCGTGTGGGGCCCTGCCGGACCCTCTATTATATTTCATTTAACAGATAGAGACATTAAATTGTTTGTGTGAGGGAAATAAATTGGAGGCTCGTCGAAATTTGGGAAGGGTTTCGTGGTAAATCGATTGAGGAAGGTCGTCAGAATTTGGGGTAGGATTCCGTGAGAAATCGTCCCGGGGAAGGGATGTCTAGATTGGGTGATCTAGTAGGGCTCTAAGACCCTTCCTTGCGTGGAGGTGAAGAGTCGGCTCAAAGACCTTTCTTGAATGAAAAGGGAGATATCCAACCGGTTCGGGTAATGGGTCATTATAGAAAACCGAAATGGATTTGATTTTCACCGCCTCCGATCTCCGGCGTCATGGAGATCAAACATTTCTAATTATAAAACACATTTTGATTGAGTTTGAATAAAATCATTTGTTGTTATTTATTCTGTGTGTACTGCTGTTGTTGTTAGATTGTGTTGTTGTCTAGTGTGCGTAGTTCTCCAAAGGGTGATTTGCCCAGGAAAACGAGTTCTGTAACTTACCGTCGCGCCTTAGCTACCTAATGCCCCGCGGTAGATTCCTGTACTTGTTTTTTCTGGACTAGAATAACTTGAAATTTTCTAATTGATAAGCAAACCTTATTCACCCCCTCTAAGGTTGGCCACTAGATCCAACAAGTGGTATCAGAGGTAGGTTATTCCAAAACGGTTTCACCACCGGGAATAATTGTAACACCTCCATCCGTCACATAAAATATAACAGAGGGTCCGGCCGGGGCCCCACGCCATATTCCACACAACAGTCGGCGACATTACGTATTAATATCAAAAGCCAACACGAGTCCAAACTCAGAGCATTTAGGGTTACAATTGAACTCAACAACAAGGAATGTCCACTATATAAAAACTACCACATTTATATATCATAGGAATGTTACATAAATACACAAAAGTCCACGACCTTATGGCCTTACATTTTTCTTCAGAAGTGTGGATTATAAACATCGGCGCGCAGGCCGGCCACACAAGAAAAATATAAACAACACGACCTTCGAGGGCCAGCTTAGCAGCGAGGGCTTTAGCCCGCTATTTCTCTCTTGGCTCTCCAGCACCTGCATAGGGACAAACCACTAACTGGTGGAAAACAAGGCAACGGTCAGCATTCAGCTGACCAATTATAATGAACCTACCCTTGGCTAGGAAATCCATCCCTGAATGCAAAGCATGTACAAATAGATATAGAACAGGAAAGTGCACGACCAAACATTTCAATATATCACAAACGCCGGCACAATGGCCCGACGCTCCGTGCACTCATGACACATTCTTGGTGTACCAGAAAACCAGGGTCCCACCACCGTTCAGAGGTCCCAGACATGATGGTAAACAATGAGCATTCATGCACCACGTCCCACGGCAGGAGACTTTATTCTTGATGGAAAACAACCCAAGACTCTCATTATGTGATCCTAATGAACGCCAATAACTTCGACACTCCAGTTAGACAACAATAATGCGGGTACAGATCAGCTTTTCCCATTGCTTAAATCGTAAGTTTCAAGCCTGTACTGACGCGGGTACAGCTTCACCTTGCCCGTTTGGCTCACTGGCCTTTTATAGTTACAGCACGATGACTCAACGCACAAAGAATTGCACTCATGACCATTAGCGCTGAACAACAAGTTCACAACCCCTAAACAATTTCCTGGATAATTCCTCGAGTACTTCCTGTTACTTTACTTCACAGGCAAACCACCAACACTCCATACAATACACGTTTTATACCCGGAGTCTTCTCCAGTTCGCAGAATAAACATCACCAATCCAAACAAACATGTCCGGATGGGCTTCACACAGCATGTCTATTCCGTACTACATATTTCTGGATCTAATGCAAACCTAATAAGGGATTTCAACGATCAACCCCAATGGAATCACTTACATTTCCACCTTTTGGTGGAGGATTCCATGCATATGTATAAAAGAGGGCTTCACTTGTCCAAGAAGAAGATCGTTACCCTTGAAAGCCGTTTTGGTGCCATTAAAGAAAATCTACGCAGATGGAAAGAATCATGACGCCTCCCCCTTCGCAAATCTATCCTTAGATCTCGATTCCACCCACTGGATCTCCTTCAGCAAAGCAATTAGCTCAGCCCAGCACCCACCCTTTCTCAGTTTTCTGCTCTTCCAGGAAATGATGAAGAAGAAGATAAGACAGATAATTAATTTCTCTTCTCAAAACCCCTCAGGTTAGAGGGCTAGGGTATAACCCTATCCACTCGATCTCCCTACTATCCAGCAGCAATGGCCTGGATTTGAGATAATAAGTAAGCCGCCGCTCAAAAGCCACTCAGAAGCCAAAAATGCCACGACTAAACTACCTTCGACATTCGTTGAACTCAATTTGTCGAGCTCACGGAAAAATGTCGAGTTCACAAGATTTCATCGAGCTCAAGTCAATAGATAAATTTTCGTCGATCTCAGCACAGCAGAGCGACTATCGTCGAACTCAGAATATCAGACTACAAAATTTTGTCGAACAACAGCTTTTCGCCGATCAGCGCTCCACGAAATTCACCGAGCTGCGCTTGACGATATTCGTTGAGCTAAGGATAGTTCGAACTTCATCGAGCTCAGGGGCACAGATCGACTTTCGTCGATCTCAGGGCAGCAGATCGACTTTCGTCGATCGCAGCGCTCGTTCGACTTTTGTCGAACTCAAGTCCTGTCATAAAAAAAACGGGGTGTTACAACCCTTCCCTCCCTTTAAACGAATTTCATCCCGAAATAAGCACACAGCAATCAGGACATTAAGATATTAGTAATTTAAAGGTTGCAACATCTTTTTATTCACAAAATTTTATGTTGCAAAAACTACACAAATAGTTTAAACAAACAACTCAGGATATTCATCTCGCGTGGTCTGCTCACGCTCCCATGACAATTCTTCCCGACCACAGTTGTCCCATCGAACCTTGACCATTCCGATTGTCTTATTCCATAGTTGTATAACCTCATTATCCTCGATCTGAATGGGCCTTACTTTCGTTGTTAGCCCACTATCGACCGATACTTGATCCGAAACAACCACCTGCTCTTGCTCTTCACAGCTTTGCATAGTACCGAGATATGAAATACATCATGTAATCCACTCAGCTCTATTGAAAGAGCTAGCCGATAGGAAGCTTCTCCAACTCGCTCTACCACTTCAAACGGACCAAGATACCTCGGGCTCAGCTTTTTCAAGCGCCATATTATGGAAGCACCTTTGAAGGGTTTGATTTTCAAATATAACCACTCGCCCATGACAAACTCCACATTCCGATGTTTGGCATTGTAGTATTTAGCTTGTCTATCCTAGGCTACTAATAAGCTCTCTCGTATCAAGCATATTGTCGAGTTAGCATCTTTGACTTCCTTCCGCTTATACAACTTTATTTGCCTGTCTCTACCCAAGCTAACGGAGTACGACATTTTCTACCGTATAAAGCTTCGAAGGGTGCCATCTGAATACTACCTTGGTAGCTATTGTTATAGGCAAACTCAACCATAAAAGATGATCCTCCCACCTTTTCCCAAAATCCAGGGCTCATATTCGGATCATATCTTCCATTGTCCTATTGGTCCTTTTGGTATGACCATCTGTTTGACGATGAAAGGCCGTACTGAACTATAACTTGGTACCCAACAGTTGGTGGATTAGCCTCCAATCACCCGAAGTGAAATGCCCATCACGATCACTGACGATGCTACGGGGCACACCGTGCAATCGTACTATGTTATCCACATACAACTTTGCCAGTTTCTCCACTGAATCATCCTTCCAATTCAGTATAAAGTGCGACACTTTTGTTAGCCTCTAATTGATCACCCACACAACATCTGTAAGACCCCCCTCCCGGAACACAAAACACGGCACGAGGGAAGTCTTATGCCCAGAGTAGCCGCCTTGCGGTAGAACTAACACACGGGTTAGTCTGTACTACAAGACGCCTATTCCGTCGGCTACAACCAATATCAATGTACTATGCCAACCCAATCATAAGATAAAAAGAAAGTCAATTCACACATAGTTTTAAGTCCAAAATGAAGCCGAAAATAAGAAGCATAACAAGCTTCTAAAATATCAGAGTCTAAAAACTGTTTGCCAAAAAGGCTACAAAAAAACACTCACAACTGTCACGGACGGTATCGACGGTACCGTCACCTCAGGTCCTGTCGTCCGGGCCTGGATGTCCTGCTGCTGGCCTATCTGCGGGGTTTCCTCCTAAAATGGAAGACGTAGCAACCGTTAGTCATAAAGACTAAGTGGCTTCACATCCGCTCCCCCGGCGACTCCTCGGCACCGGGCGGAGAAAGGAAACAAGTGCAATATGTATATATAAAATAGGAGTAATCAAGCAGGTGACAAGGAACTGGTAAGAATAATATCTCTACGAAGTAAGCTAGCAGTTCTATTAAATCAAATAATTAATCAGCAGGTAATCTACAACATGAACAGTAACTTAACTTATAAGAGTACCCATACAAACTTATAAGTTAAGGTTCGGCTTAACAGAAAAGTAACTCATCGTATAAGAGTGCCCATACAAACTTATACGATAAGGATCTTGTGTATGATATGAATGATATGATATGAATGATATGCAATGATCGACCCATGCTCACACACATGCAAGTTTCTATGTCGACACAGACTTGAAATTCCCACTTTTCGAGCAGGTAGCTAACCACTCTGGCGTCAACCGTCGTGGCCAGACGGTGACAGTGGAGCGGGTATCTCCACTACTAGGTGGTATCCACACTACCTGTCCTAGGCCTCCGTACGCCTCAACGCTAAGAACATAACAGCGGAGCTCACATGCGTACTACGGCTCACAAGGAGTCTTGGGTAGATGTGCACCAAGAACACAGCCCAACCTGGCCTTTGATTTCGAATCGGAAGGAACTTCGGAATCGCACGAGGCGCAAGCCCAACCGTTCTCATGGTGCGGAGGAGACCTCGGGTTATGGACATCAAGTGTCTAGCCCTACCGCCCAAGGTCTAACTATTTGCTCCCATCGGTGTGACGACTGGCGAGCCTGTAGACCTGCCACATTCATTATCTCAGTATCGCGACACATCGAGTCGTCGCGCACCACATGCACCATCACAACTCACTCGATGCTAACCATAGGGAGACTACATCTCTAAGCATCGGTTATCAACAAAACCCATTAGGCTCGGATCACGGTTACAAAATACTCTCCCAATAAAGTTCATCACAATCACAACTATCTATTCAGTCGATCACCTCAATTCATCACATGATAGCTATATTCTACAACCAAGCTCAACCTCCATTGATCACTAGCCATCCTATCTCGATTCACATCACCATTAACCTTGATGGCTACCAATGTTAAGCACAACATTCATAAGTTTAATTATAGCATCAAGATTAAGGGAGCCAAAGGATATAAATTGAATATCATACTTTCACAAGAGTACACTTAACCATGAGTTAACATGAGCATTATTATTGTATAGCCTGCCACCAAAACTGGAATTCCAGGAGCTACAGGAATCCTCCATAAACGATCAACCCATCGTTGGAAAGGTATTCGTGAGGGCTATGACTTTCATATCTAGTCAAAAACCCAGATCCTGTCGCATCACACCAGAAATTCGACTCGAAGTCTGCTGCGTACAGGATACAGATTTCCTGGACATAATTTTCCCTCAATCATAGCAGACTCGAACGGACTTTCCTGTGGCTACAGGTATCGCCTAGAAACGTGCAACCACTCGTTGGAAAGGTATTTTCGAGGGCTACGACTTATATGTTGAGTTTAAAACCCAGATATGAACAGAATTCTTCCGAAACTGGCGGCGAAGATCGCTGCGTGCAGAAATCAGATTTCTGCACGCATCTTAAGGTGAGATGAACGGCATCCGTTCATCTTCCTCCTTGCACCGATCTCCCAAAAACTTCTCCAAAAACTTTGTCCGCCCTTATTCACCCTCACAAAGACGTACTTCTCCACGAATCACTCTCTCATCTTCACTTTAAATGATGAAGAGGTTGAAGAAGACTAAAGCCTAGAAAACAACCTAGGCATGGCTTTCCCTAAGAAATCTCCTCCTCACCATCAAGACTCTATGGAGTCGATGTATCTCCTAGAATATTTACTACAGATCTAGAACCAAGGGAGAGGGGAGAAAGCTCACCTCATTTCCAACGGTACCACCGTTCCCGGCCATGGATCTAGTCGTTCTTCTTTGCGGCATCTCTCGCTTGGTATGGTTGATCCTCACGGCAAAGGAAGGAGAGGGAGAGAGAGAAGAAGGTCGCCTCCAAGAGCTCCGTCTGCTTCCCTCGGCTCCATCGGTTTTGCGAGATCCACGATGATGGCAAGGGTCGATCGACGCCAAAGCTAGGGTTCGGCTTTAACTCCCTTTTATAAGTCGATGTATTAGGTTACATCTTCTACCACGTGTCAACGCCTTATTGGACCGCCCATAATGGGTCATATTGAAGTGACCCGGTCCAAGGAACCATCCAGCGCGAATACCGAAATCTGGTTCGGTCCGCCTGTACAAGCCGGCGAATCTGCCTGGGCGAAGAAAACACACAAGTCAAATTCGTTGGGAATCATCTTCCATTCTCGACGATCGGCGAGAATCGTCAGGCATTCTCGACGATTTTCCCTTGGCCATGCTTATTGGAAATCTGGCGTTGAGTGCGTTGAGTATTCTCAGCGATACTCGACGATCGGCGAGAATCGTCAGGCATTCCCGACGATTTTCCCTTAAGCCATGCTTTTCGTTGAGTATTCTCAGCAATACTCGACGATCGGCGAGAATCACCAGGCATTCTCGACTATTTTCCCTTAGCCTAATTCTCGCTCTGTAGTTCTGAATCTGGCGGTTATCGACCATCGATACCCGTCAAATCAGCAAGTATCATTCCCGATACCTGTCGAATCGGCGAGTATCATTCCCGATACCCGTCGATCAGAGAGTATCTTCCTCCAAACTCGTCGATTTTCCCTTGGGCCATTTCCTTTCAATCCGTTGGATATCACTCAACCCTACACTCCATTCAACGCACTTGACACCTTTTTCCAGTACGTCCCGAGCCCGAGTGAAGTATCTTGACTCAAAACTCGTGCAAGGGGCCTAGCGCGAATTGGGACGTTACAAATCCTATAAACAAAATAAAAGATTTCATCCCCGAAATCAGGTTAGGGCTATGGGGATGCAAGTACAAAATAATATGCGCTATAAAATGTTACCTTGGGGGAACAGCTCCGGGTAGCGCTTCTGCATTAAGTCCAACGACTCCCAAGTAAATTCTTCCTTCCCATGATTAGACCATAGCACTTTTACCAGAGGCACACTTTTGCGGCATAGAGCTCTCACCTCGTTGTCAACGATCCGCACCGGCTCCAATCGCACAGACCTCTCAGATGCCACAGCACCATCAGTTATGGGGGTGTATTGGTCAGGCCGCATCAATGCTTTTCAGAGAGATGATACATTGAACACGTCGTGGAGGTTCCCCAGTTCTGGTGGCAACTCAAACCGGTAGGCCAACGGGCCAATCCTTTCCACTATGACATAAGGTCCAACGTACCTTGGGCTTAGCTTCTTCACGCCTCGTACTCATGATACTCCATGCATCGGCCGGATTTTCAGAAACACCCTGTCTCCCACTTGAAATTCCACCATCCGGTGTTTCGCGTTATAATACCTTGATTGCCGACTCTGAGCCTCAAGCATGCGATCCTGTATCAATATGACTACCGCATCAGTATCATCAATATACTCTATGCCCAATGCCTTCGGGTCTTCTTCTTGCACCCAAGACAAGGGGGTCCTACACCTCCTTCCGTATAGAGCTTCATGGGGTGCCATGCCAATGCTAGCTTGATGGCTGTTGTTATAGGAGAATTCCACTAAGGACAAGAGTCTTTCCCACGGCTCCCCCCTATCTATCACACACAATCTCAACAGGTCCTCCAATGTTCGAATGGTCCGTTCAGATTGCCCGTTCGTCTGAGGATGAAAAGTTGTGCTGAAAGTGAGACGCGAGCCCAAGTAAGCCTGTACAGCCCTCCATTCCCTTGACGTAAACCGACCATCTCGGTCAGAGATGATCGTCTTCGACACTCCATGATACCGCACAAACTGTTCTACGAATAGGCGCACCAAAACATCCACATGCGCCTCCTTCTTCATTGGGATAAACCGGGCTACTTTGGTCAAGCGATCGACAATCACCCACACCGAATCATTCCCCGAGCGTGAGCGAGGTAATCCGTGGATGAAGTCCATGGAGATATCCTCAAACTTCCATTCTGTGATGGGCAATGACTGTAACATTCCACCGGGACTTCTGCACTCTGCCTTCACCATTTGGCAAGCCACACAATACGTAACGAAATACTCTACATCCCTCTTCATGCCCGACCAACATATCGTCTTCCGCAAATCGGTGTAAATTTTTGCGATCCCAGGATGTACTGAATATTTGGAGCAATGAGCCTCCTTTAAGATATCCTCTCGAATATTGCCACCTTCGGGAATATAAAGCCGTCCACGAAAATGGACGAGGCCGTCTTTTAGGGAGTACTCTTCCGCCGTCCCATCCTCAATTGACTTGAAAACCGGAATTAGAGCCACATCCTCCTTCTGCTCCATCCGAATCCGGTCTCGTATGTTGCAAACTATACTCATCGCGACCAAGTATTCCGTATACTCTTCCGGTTGATCCTTAAATACAAACGTGATCTCCATCTCCTTAAGTATCCGGACTAACTCCATGCTCATCAAACGGAACTCCGTGCTCGATCCCGGTACTTTTCGACTCAAGGCATCAGCTACGGAATTAACTTTTCCGGGGTGGTAGTTTAAGGTGAATTCATAGTCACACAAAAACTCCAACCACCTCCATTGTCTCAAATTCAACTCCTTTTGAGTATGGACGTACTTTAAGTTCTTATGATCCGAGAAGATCTCGCAGTGGAGGCCATACATATAGTGTCTCCAAATCTTCAGGGCAAATACCACCGCTCCTAACTCCAAATCATGCACCGGATAGTTGGCTTCATGCTTCTTCAACTGTCTTGAAGCATAAGCAATCACGTGCCCATTCTGCATCAACACGGCTCCCATCCCTTGGTGCGACGCATCCGTGTAAACTTGAAAGCCTTCCTTCCCCAATGGGAGGGCTAGGATGGGTGCGGTCGTGAGCCGGTCCTTCAACTCTTGGAACGCGGCTTCGCACTGGGGTGTCCATTTGTACGGCACACCTTTCTTCGCCAGTGTGGTAAGGGGAAGGACGAACTTCGAGAAGCCTTTCACAAACTTGCGATAGTACCCGGCAAGTCCAAGAAAGCTCCGTATGCCGGCCGCCGACTTCAATGGCGACCATTCCTTCACGGCCCGCACCATGGCCGGATCCACCGCTAGCCCTGCCCCACTAATCACATGGCCCAGGAAGGCAACCTCTTGGAGCCAAAACTCGCATTTACTGAACTTGGCAAATAAAGCGTGTTCCTTTAAGTTCTCCAGTACTAAGGCTAGATGTTCGGCGTGCTCCGCTTCTGTCTTGGAGTAGACCAGAATGTCATCGATGAACACGATGACAAAGATGTACAAATAGGGGCCGAACACCTTGTTCATCAAACTCATAAAGGCTGAAGGGGCGTTCGTGAGCCCGAATGGCATCACGGTGAACTCATATAGGACGTATCTCGAGCTAAACGCCGTTTTCTGAATATCGTCCTCTTGTATTCTCAGCTGATAATACACCGACCGCAGGTCCAACTTCGAGAACCAATGTGATCCCACCAACTGATCAAATAGTTCATCGATGCGGGGTAGAGGGTAGGTGTTCCGCACCGTTAACCGATTCAATTCTCGATAATCTATGCACAACCGTAGGGTGCCGTCCTTCTTCTTAACGAACAAAACAGGAGCTCCCCAAGGTGACGAACTTGGGCGAATGAAGCCTGCTTCCACCAACTCCTGAAGTTGGACTCTAAACTCCGCAAGTTCCTTCGGTGCCATTCGGTAAGGAGCCCGTGAAACGGGCTTGGAACCCGGAACTAGTTTTATTTGGAAATCCACCTTCCTATGCGGGGGTAGTCCCGGCAATTTCTGGGGGAATACCTCGGGGAAATCCCACACCACCCGTACATCTTTGACATCTAATGCCACCTTCTTCAACTCGAAACAAATTACATGGACTTCGTCCCCCTCCATATGAGATTTTATAACCTGAATTGAAGATAACAGTTTACGAGGTGCGAATCTAATATCTTGGAAGACGACTTCTAAGTCTCCATGCCTCAAGGTAACTTGCTTCTCCGCACAATTAATTCTGGCGTGGTGCCAGTCCAACCAATGCATGCCCAAAATGAGGTCGAACTCCGGAATCTTCAATACTTTCGCTGCAGTTTCAAAGAACTTCCCTCCTATGAGCGTGTCGAAGTCACAGCTGGCAGACGACGTCATCTCGGATCCGTCTGGGAGACGCACCCTTTGCGTAGTGCCAGTGAAATGGTGCACCATCTCTAAGTCTTTCACAAAGTTCGCCGAAATGAACGTGTGAGATGCGCCCGTATCAAATAACGCATAAGCGGGGCTCCCACTAACCATGACGGTGCCTAAAATATCAAGATAGAACCACTAGCTAGGGATGCGCATGTTCTATGTATCATAAAAAGAAACATGTCCGTGCACTATTAATAAACTCAGTACGTACCTTCGATGACCTCTTTCGGGTTCCTCTCTTGGGTCATATCCAATGCAAACACCTGCTCCCGCGCATGTCCCGGATTTCTCCCTGGTAGTCCCCGTCCCCGACCACGCATATGCCCCCGTCCACGAGGAGCTGCTGGAGGGAGAGCAAGAGGAGCATTCGCGAACAACCGCGGGCAGAAACGCCGGACGTGCCCCGGTTGGTTGCACTCGAAACACACTATGTTTCGTCGGCCCCCAGGTTGTTTAAATTGTTGCTGTTGTGGTGGTGGAGGCAAAGCTGGTGGCTGTTGAATCGGGTGCTCCAATCTATAGTTCCGGTTGAACCACCGGCCGCCTCTCTGATTTCCTCTTCCTCTACCATGATCATGTCTCCTTCTATTACTGGGGCCGACTTCCATCACCCCTTTTGCAGGTCTCTTATTACTTTCCATGTGATCTGCCTCTAGTCTCTTTGCCATGTCAATAATTTCCGCCAGGCTAGCGTCAGCTATAAACAAAAGGGCCTGTCTCAGGGGGTCCCTTAACCCTTTGTAAAAGCGCGCTTCTCATAGACTCTATCATCCAAGTCATAAGAATCAGCAAACCTAGCGAGGTGTTGGAACTCTTGCTGGTATTCCGTCACCGATTTCGATCCCTGCTTCCGTTGTAGAAATCTCTCCTCAAGTCCATCCCGAGCGGAAGAGGGGATGAAATGTTCCAAGAAAGCTTCCGAGAATTCACTCAAACTAATGTCTGTGTACACTCGCCCTCGAAAGGTGGAGCCCATGAGGGACTTCCACCATCGTTTGGCGTGCAGCTCGAGCAACGTCACCACCAAGGTCACTGCCATATTGCTTGGGAATCTTATACCGGCCATCAGCTCTTAACCGGTATCAATCCACTCTTCGGTGCGCACCGCCGAATCTGTCGCTAGCTAAGCAGGATGGGACAGGGCAAGGAAGGTGCTCAACCAGTTGGAGCCCGGAGCTTGCTGCTGCACCGGAGCTTGTTGGGCTCTAAAAGCATCTAATATTGCCGACAGCGTTTGCCCCAGCTTTGATTGTTGGAATTGTGAAGGAACGGAAGGGGTAGGAGTACCCCCAACCGGCTCGACCTGCGCTGGGACCTACGCATAAGGTATGAACTAGAGTTAAGTTGGCTAAAATTAGGGTCAAAGTTGGACAAACTTAGTGTGAATTACATATGGGCGCACCACTGCTTCCGCTAAGTCAGTTTGTCCCCAAGCTGACTAATTAACCGGGAGTGGCCCATTATTAAATGACTTCTTTAGGTGAGGATCGCGGCAATCTGATACCATTTGTAAGACCCCCCCTCCCGGAACACAAAATACGACACGAGGGAAGTCTTATTCCCATAGTAGCCGCCTTGCGGTAGCACTAACACACGGGTTAGTCTGTACTACAAGATGCCTATTCCGCCGGCTACAACCAATATCAATGTACTATGCCAACCCAATCATAAGATAAAAAGATAGTCAATTCACACATAGTTTTAAGTCCAAAACAAAGCTGAAAATAAGAAGCATAACAAGCTTCTAAAATATATGAGTCTAAAAACTGTTTGCCAAAAAGGCTACAACAAAACACTCACAACTGTCACGGACGGTATCGACGGTACCGTCACCTCAGGTCCTGTCGTCCGGGCGTGGATGTCCTGCTGCTGGCCAATCTGCGGGGTTTCCTCCTAAAATGGAAGACGTAGCAACCGTTAGTCATAAAGACTAAGTGGCTTCACATCCGCTCCCCTGGCGACTCCTCGGCACCGGGCGGAGAAAGGAAACAAGTACAATATGTATATATAAAACAGGAGTAATCAAGCAGGTGATAAGGAACTGGTAAGAATAATATCTCTACGAAGTAAGCTAGCAGTTCTATTAAATCAAATAATTAATCAGCAGGTAATCTACAACATGAACAGTAACTTAACTTATAAGAGTGCCCATACAAACTTATAAGTTAAGGTTCGGCTTAACAGAAAAGTAACTCATCGTATAAGAGTGCCCATACAAACTTATACGATAAGGATCTTGTGTATGATATGAATGATATGATATGAATGCTATGAAATGTTCGACCCATGCTCACACACATGCAAGTTGCTATGTCGACACAGACTTGAAGTTCCCACTTTTCGAGCAGGTAGCTAACCTATCAGGCGTCAACCGTCGTGGCCAGACGGTGACAGTGGAGCGGGCGTCTCCACTACTAGGTGGTATCCACACTACCTGTCCCAGGCCTCCGTACGCCTCAACACTAAGAACACAACAACGGAGCTCACATGCGTACTACGGCTCAGAAGGGGTCTTGGGTAGATGTGCACCAGGAACACAGCCCAACCTGGCCTTTGATTTCGAATCGGAAGGAACCTCGGAATCGCACGAGGCGCAAGCCCAACCGTTCTCATGGCGCGGAGGAGACCTCGGGTTATGGACACCAAGTGTCTAGCCCTACCGCCCAAGGTCTAACTATTGGCTCCCATCGGTGTGATGACTGGCGAGCCCGTAGACCTGCCACATTCATTATCTCAATATCGCGACACATCGAGTCGTCGCTCACCACATGCACCATCACAACTCACTCGATGCTACCCGTAGGGAGACTACATCTCTAAGCATCGGTTATCAACAAAACCCATTAGGCTTGGATCACGGTTACAAAATACTCTCCCAATAAAGTTCATCACAATCACAACTATCTATTCAGTCGATCACCTCAATTCATCACATGATAGCTATATTCTACAACCAAGCTCAACCTCCATTGATCACTAGCCATCCTATCTCGATTCACATCACCATTAACCTATATGGCTACCAATGTTAAGCACAACATTCATAAGTTTAATTATAGCATCATGATTAAGGGAGCCAAAGGATATAAATTGCACATCATACTTTCACAAGAGTACACTTAACCATGAGTTAACATGAGCATTATTATTGTATAGCCTGCCACCAAAACTAAAATTCCAGGAGCTACAGGAATCCTCTATAAAAGCTCAATGCCTCGTTGGAAAGGTATTCACGAGGGCTACGACTTTCATATTGAGTGAGAGACCCAGATCCGGTAGCATCACACCAGAAATTTGATTCGAAGTCGGCTGCGTACAGGATACAGATTTCCTGGACATAGTTTTCCCCCAATCGCAGCAGACTCAAACAGACTTTCCTGTGGCTAAAGGTATCGCCTGGAAACGTGCAACCACTCGTTGGAAAGAAATTTTCGAGGGATACGACTTTTATGTTGAGTCGAAAACCCAGATATGAACAAGAACTCCTCCGAAACTGGCGGCGAAGATCTCTGCGTGCAGAAATCAGATTTCTGCACGCATCTTAAGGTGAGATGAACGGCATCCGTTAAACTTCCTCCTTGCACCGATCTCCCAAAAACTTCTCAAAAAACTTCGTACGCCCTTATTCACCCTCACAAAGCCTTACTTCTCCACGAATCACTCTCTCATCTTCACTTTGAATGATGAAGAGGTTGAAGAAGACTAAAGCCTAGAAAACAACCTAGACATGGCTTTCCCTAAGAAATCTCCTCCTCACCATCAAGACTTTATGGAGTCGATGTCTCTCCTAGAATATTAATAACAGATCTAGCACCAAGGGAGAGGGGAGAAAGCTCACCTTGTTTCCAACGGTACCACCATTCCCGGCCATGGATCTAGTCATTCTTCTTTGCGGCATCTCTCACTTGGTGCGGTTGATCCTCACGGCAAAGGAAGGAGAGGGAGAGAGAGAAGAAGGTCGCCTCCAAGAGCTCCGTCTGCTTCCCTCGGCTCCGTCGATTTCGCGAGATCCACGATGACGGCAAGGGTCGATCGGCGCCAAAGCTAGGGTTCAGCTTTAACTCCCTTTTATAAGACGATGTATTAGGTAACATCTTATGCCACGTGTTAACGCCTCGTTGGACCACCCATTATGGGTCATATTGAAGTGACCCGGTCCAAGGAACCATCCAGCGCGAATACCGAAATCCTGTTCGGTCCGCCTGTACAAGCCGGCGAATCTGCCTGGGCGAAGAAACGCACAAGTCAAATTCGGTGGGAATCATCTGCCATTCTCGACGATCGGCGAGAATCGTCAGGCATTCTCGACGATTTTCCCTTGGCCATGCTTATTGGAAATCTAGCGTTGAGTGCGTTGAGTATTCTCAGTGATACTCGACGATCGGCGAGAATCGTCAGGCATTCCCGACGATTTTCCCTTAGGCCATGCTTTTCGTTGAGTATTCTCAACGATACTCGACGATCGGCGAGAATCACCAGGCATTCTCGATGATTTTCCCTTAGCCTAATTCTCTCTCTGTAATTCTGAATCCGGCGGGTATCGACCATCGATACCCGTCGAATCAGCGAGTATCATTCCCGATACCCATCGAATCGGCGAGTATCATTCCCGATACCCGTCGATCGGTGAGTATCTTCCTCCAAACTCGTCGATTTTCCCTTGGACCATTTCCTTTCGATCCGTTGGATATCACTCAACCCTACACTCCATTCAACGCACTTGACACCTTTTTCCAGTACGTCCCGAGCCCGAGTCAAGTCTCTTGACTCAAAACTCGTGCAAGGGGCCTAGCGTGAATTGAGACGTTACAACATCATTCCCTCTTTGCGATCTCGGTAGCCCATGCACGAAATCCATTGAAATGTCATCAAACTTCCAAATTGGAATTGGTAAAGACTTCAGGAAACCTCTAGGTTTCTGGCATTCAGCTTTTACTAAGGCACAAGTTTGACATTTGGAAACATAATGTGCTATGTCTTTCTTCATTCCCGGCCACCAGAATATTTTCTTCATGTCTTTGTACATCTTTGTACTCCCTAGATGAATAGAGTATTTTGTAAAGTTTGCTTCGTACATCAATTCTTCACATAGCTTACCCACAATAGGGACGCACAACCAACCTTCTTTCCGCAATAGGCCATCCTCCAATAAGAACTAGGAATTTGACCCCTCTGCTGTATAGCGTTGTAAACTCTCATCGAGTTCCGTTTCTCGCCGAACCCTATCCGTAAGGTCATACTGTACCTCCGTCCAGTTCAGATACGCATTTATAGTGGAATTCTTGTCAACACAAGAAATCTCTAAAGCTTCTAGCTCTTGAATTAGGCGTTCATCATGCCTTTGCAACCAATTGGCCCTTGCCGGAGTCTTACGACTCAAGGCATCCACGATAATGTTTTCCTTCCTGGGAATATAATGAATATCGAAGGTGTAGTCTCCGAGGAACTCCATCCACCTCCACTTTCGCATATTGAGATCTTTTTGGTCCAATAAATATTATAGGCTCTTATGGTCCGTGAATATATCCACTTTCACGCCATACAAATAGCGACGCCACAGTTTAAGTGCAAAAATCACCGCCGCCAACTCTAAGTCGTGGACGGGATAGTTCCGTTCATGCACCTTCAACTGGCGTGAGCCATAAGCTATCACTTCACCAAATTACAGAAGTATGCAGCTTAAGCCGCTCCCTGAGGCATCACTGTAAATTTCAAAACCGTCCGAACCACTTGGAGAAGATAAGATTGGTGCCGTGGTCAAACGAATCTTTAGCTCCTCAAAAGCTCGTGTGCACTCCAGCATCCAAATTAACTTCTGATCCTTCCTCGTCAATGTGGTGAGAAGCAAGGCTATCCTCGAAAAGTTCTCTACGAAGCGCCTGTAGTAGTCCGCCAGTCAAAGGAGACTCCTTACTTTTGCTACTGTAGAAAGCACAGGCCACTCCCGTATTGCCACTATTTTCGCCGGATCAACCGCAATGCCCTCTCCACTAACCATACGGCCAAGAAAGGCCACCGACGCCAACCAAAACTCGCACTTAGAGAACTTGGTGTAGATCTTGTTTCACCTCAAAGTGTGCAGCACCATCCGTAAATGGTTAGCATGACCTTCTTTGGATTGGGAGTATACCAAGAAATCGTCAATAAAGACGATCACAAAGAGATCCAGATACTCCCTAAAAGTCCGGTGCATTAAGTCCATGAACACCGATGACACATTTGATAGCTTAAACGACATTACCGTGAACTCATAATGACCGTAGCGTGTTCCAAACGCAGTTTTGGGGATGTCACATTCCAGAATTCGCAACTGATAATAGCCAGATTTAAGATCCAGCTTAGAGTATACCGTTGATCCAACTAGTTGATCGAATAAGTCATCAATCCGTGGTATCAGATACTTGTTCTTTTCCTTCAACTTATTCAACTCTCTATAATCAATACATAGACACAAGCTACCGTCCTTCTTCGTTACAAAAAGAACCGGCGCGCTCCAAGGCGACATACTTGGGCTTATATAACCTTGCTCTAGTAACTCTTGCAATTGAACTTTGAGTTCTATCATTTCCTTTGGCGCTACTCTGTATGGCGAGCGGGCCACAGGTTTTTCACCTGACATAAAATCGACAGCGAAGTCGATTTATCTTTAGGGAGGTAACCCCAGAAGATCCTTTAGGAACCCATCAACGTACTCCAATGCAATCGGCACGTCTCTCACACTGGACTTAGGCTCCATAGCCTCTACAAGCGTGATGAATAACTCTGCGCCCTTTCACACAGCTTTGATGACTTGGAGAGCAGATATCAATATCTTGCTCGATCCTCGCATACCAGTGAATATCGTATTTAGCTCAGTATTGTTTTTAAGTGTGACTTCCTTTGAGTTGCAATCAATACATGCATGCTGCTCCGAAAGCCAGTCCATACCAAGGATCATATCGAATTTTGATATCTGCAGTACCGATGCTTCCACTATGAAATCCCAACTTCCAATTCACACCTCAACACAAAAAGACTTATCCGCACACATCAAACATCCGTTAGGTAACAATACCTTCATACTATCTATCATGGTACGCGTAGGCATCCCGATCCGTAGGACAAAGTCCTAAGATAGGAATGAATGTGAAGCACCTGTATCAAACAACGCTCTTGCCGGATGGTCCAATATAAGGACAAAACCTACAGTACTCAAATTATAAGCAAGCATATCACGAGGTATAAAGTAAAGCTATATATTACTCGTACCTGTGACGACATCAGCCTGTTTGATGGCCTCCTGTTGTCCAAGGTTATTGACTCGGGGCTGCACCTGCGATGTAGAAGACTCCACCACTGTCTTTCCTTTTTCTACATATGTCACACCCGGATTCTTTTCAACCTTTGGAGAGCCATATCGACAGTCTCGATCAAAATGTCCTGGCTTTCCATAGGTATAACAAGTACGTGGTCCTTGTCCAGAAGTTGCCCCCAAAGCAACAGAAGAAGGGGCCTATCCAGAAGACTTGGACTTCTTTCCCCATCTCTTGCGGTACCCAAACTATTCAGGACGCGACCCTTTGAACTCGGGCTTTGTCACGGCCAAGTCCTTCTTGCCTTGTACCCTTTTCATGTCTTTCTCTAAAGAACGAGCCGTATCCACCAGTGATTGAAACCCTTGACTAACCGAACTCAAGAGCAGCAACCTCAGCTCATCTTGCAGTCCCTCGTAGAACCTACTGGTCTTACGCTCTTCTTCAGCAAAGATAGAGCCCGCATACCGTCCCAAACGTGTAAACTCTTGTAAGTAGTCATCAACACTACCTTCACCTTGAGTTAAACGTTTGAACTCAATCTCCATTACAATTCTCCGCGTCATCGGCAGATGTTTTGCCAAAAACAACCGCTAGAACTCCTCAATTGAGATCTCCATTAAACGTTTACCGGCCAAGTGATGCAACTCCAATTCATCCCACCATAGCCATGCCTCCCCTTCCAGTAGGAAGGTGGCTAGGATGACTGTCTGTCCCTCCTCAGTCTCGATTGTCATCATAATCCTGATAACTCTTGCAAGCCACTCCTCCGCCTGCGTTGGGGAACCTGCCCCTATAAACATAGGAGGGCTAAAACTCATAAACCTTTTCAACTGTAGTTCAGCTACTCGCTCATCAATCAAAGCCTCAACCGGCATTTGTCTAACACCAACATGCACTGGAGGCATTGCATGTCTTGCCTGCCCCGTCCGCTGTGCATTCATTACCGTACGTAATGTCTTAGTGATAAGGCGTACAGTTTTGGCAGAAGGAGGGGGTGTGGGCACCTCAGTTGGTGCTACACTCTCGACAGAATTTTGAGGTTCCGACTGCCCCGCACCACTTCTTGCCACCTATATGTGTACAAAATACAATTTAAAGACACTAAACATGACAAACACGAATAGTAGGAATGCACAGGTTCCTCAAATAGTGTATGTTCATTCCTAAGTGGACATTTTTGAGTTCATTTATGTTATAACGACGACATATACACGTATGCGCCACCCCTCAAAAGAATTGGTCCACGAATTCAGAGAAGGAAGACCAAACAAGCTGGTACCAAATTGTAACACCTCTATCCGTCATATGAAATATAACAGAGGGTCTGGCTGGGGTTCCACGCCATATTCTACACAACAGTCGGCGACGTTACGTATTAATATCAAAAGCCAACATGAGTCCTAACTCAGAGCATTCTAGCGGAAGATTTTAGGGTTTCAATTGAACTCAACAACCAGGAATGTCGACTATATTTAAACTAACACATTTATATATATCATAGGAATGTTACAGAAATACACAAAAGTCAACGGCCTTATGACCTTACATTTTTCTTCTGAAGTGTTGATTATAAACATCGACGCGCAGGTCGGCCACACATGAAAAATATAAATAACACGACCTTTGAGGGCCAGCTTAGCAGCGAGGGCTTTAGCGCGCTATTTCCCACTTGGCTCTCCAGCACTTGCATAGGGACAAACCACCAACCAGTGGAAAATAAGGCAATGGTCAGCATTCAGCTGACAAATTATAACGACCCTGCCCCTGGCTCGGGGCATAGGAAATCCATCCCTGTATGCATATCATGTACAAATAAATATAGAATAGGATAGTGCATGACCACTCATTTCAATATATCACAAACGCCGGAAAGATGACCCGACGCTCCGTGCACTCAGGGCACATTCTTGGTGTATCGGAAAACCAGGGTCCCACCACCGTTCAGAGGTCCCAGACATGACGGTAAACAATGTGCTTTCATGCTCCACAGCCCACGATAGGAGACTTTAGTCTTGATGGCAAACAGTCCAAGATTCTCATTATGTGATCCTAACGAACGCCAATAACTTCGGCACTCCAGTTAGACAACCATAACGTGGGTACAGATCAGCCTTTCCCATTGCTCAAATCATTATTTTCAAGCCTGAGCTGACGCGGGTACAGCTTCACCTTGCCCGTTCGGCTCACTGGCCTTTCATAGTTGTAGCACGACAGCTCAACACACAAAGAATGGCACTCACGACCATTAAGGCTAAAGAACAAGTTCACAGCCCCTAAACAATTTCCTGGATAATTCCTCCGGTACTTCCTGTTACTTTACTTCATAGGCAAACCACCAAGACTCCATACAATACACGTTTTATATGCGGAGTCGTCTCCGGTTTGCAGAATAAACATCACCAATCCAGACGAACATGTCTGGATGGGCTTCACACAGCATGCCTGTTCTGTACAATACATTTACAGATCCAATGCAAACCCAACATGGGATATCAACTATCAACCCCAAAGGAATCAATTACGATTTCCACCTTTTGGTGGAGGATTCCATGCATATGTATAAAAAAGAACTTCACTTGTCTAAGCAGAAGATCGTTACCCTTGGAAGCCGTTTTGGTTCCATTGGTGAAAATCTATGCTGATAAAAAGAATCACGCCGCCTTCTTCTTGGCAAATCTATCCTCAGATCTTGACTCCACTTACTGGATCTCCTTTAGCAAAGCAATTTGCTCAGCCCAGCACCCACCCTTTCTCAGTTTTCTGCCCTTCCAGGAAACGATGAAGAAGATAAGACAGAGAATTAATTTCTCTTCTCAAAACCCCTCAGGTAAGAGGGCTCATGTATAACCCTAGCTACTCAATCTCCCCACTATCAAGCAATAATGACCTGGATTTGAGATAACAAGTCAACCGCCGCTCAAAGGCGACTCAGAAGCCAAAAATGCCACGACCATACCGCTTTCGACATTCGTCGAACTCAATTCGTCGAGCTCACGGAAAAACGTCGAGATCACATAATTTCGTTGAGCTAAGGTCAATATATCAATTTTCGTCGATCTCAGCACATCAGAGCGACTATCGTCGAACTCAGAATATCAAACTACCAAATTTCGTCGAACAATAGCTTTTCGCCGATCAGCGCTCGATGAAACTGAGCGAGCTGCGCTTGACAATATTCATTGAGCTCAGGATAGTTCGAACTTCGCCGAGCTCAGGGGCACAGATCGACTTTTATCGATCTCAGGGCAGCAGATCGACTTTCATCGATCGTAGCACCCATTCGACTTTCATTGAACTCAAGTCCTGTCATAAAAAAGGGGTGTTAAAATAATGGCCAACCTCGATCACAAATCGACTAATGGGGATGGAACTTTGTACACTGAAAATTCTTTAGCACCACCTCTGTTTACAGGTGTGAATTATAACGAGTGGAAAATATTGATGTAAAAAAATTCTTAAATCATCAGACAACGAAACGTGGAATATTACAATTAAGAAGCCCCCAAGCATTCTAAGTAAAAATGAAATGTTTTTAAATTCTAAATCAATGAATAGTTTAATTTGCCTGCTTGACAAAGAAATTTTCAAACTTATTTATACTTTACCTACCGCCTCTGAAATTTGGAATTTTCTTGAATATACTTATGATTTCCCTTCTATAAGTAAGGAGTACACGCCAAGAGGAAGGAAAGAAGAGAACACATCAAGCGGAAGGAAAGGTGAAAATATATCATTGGAAGAGGAAGATGATAAAGGAACCTTGTGTTAAAATCATCCCTTATTGTTTGTAATTCTATTGCTACATTGCTTGTGCTAGATGCGTCTAAACGTAGAATTAAGAAAATAAAAAATATTATTTCTGAATTTCATTTAGAAAATAAAATCTAAAAGCACAACTAATTTTAGAACCAAAGCTTGATGTATCCTGTTCTTCCTCTAGTTTTGTAGTTGAAAATAATATACCTTGTTTTGATTGTAACGAATTAAAAGATAAATTCAAGGTTTTTGAAAAAGAACTAAATTTTTCCAGAGTACAAAATAAAAAATTGATTAATGAAAATTTTGCTTTGTCTCGTAAACTAGAATCATGAAAATTACTTGAGGGAAATTTTTCAAATGATAAAACATATTTTATGTCTAGTTTATCTTCAAAATTTTGTAAGGTATCTACTAGTATTTCAAACTTCATAAGACATACACCTAGCAGAATATTTAATCCGTATTCAACTTCTCCCAATGTTAAAGTAAATGTCAACAAATTTCCTATTAATAATAATTTCAAAAATCTCTATCATTATAAGCTTCAAAATAATGATTATGGAAATTTTTCACATAAAAATAATACTCAACCAAAGTTGATACCTTAAATTTTTTATAGAAAGCATCTATGTAGGGGAAGTAATCATAAGACGTTGATACTTTACTTATGCCCGATCATGATAATTATCTTAACAAGCGGTAACATGTTTTTTCACAAGTGGCAACTTATAGTAATCAACTAGTGGTCTTATATAAAAGCTCTACTCACTAATATGCTCTATCCCACCCTCTTTTGATAATACCAAAAGGGGGAGATCATTTTTGAAGGAATATCTCAACTAGGAAGATTCGATGTAGGAGTAGTATCCATCTAAGGGTAGTACACATTGAACGCTGATTACTTACTATAAATACAAACACTATTATACAGTATTTCTTCATAGTAGATTTGTTATTATCAAAAAGGGGAGTTTGTTGGAACATGTGTTCCACATCTCTTGGTTTGACAATAACAAATCTTAGTTTGTATTTGATCACGTTTGTTTTGTGTTTATAGTGTGCAGGTTTATAGGTGTGAAGAATGAAAGAATAAAGTTCTTGCACCTACCGCCGCGTGGTAGCCGTTACCGCCGGGCAGTAGCTACAATTAAATGGACAGAGCGCTCGGGATTCTACCGTGTCGGGATAGTCCTACCGTTGGCGCTAACTTAAAGATTAATTCAACATGGCTCTCAGGAACCTACCGCTGAGCGCTATCTATACTGCTCCGTGGTAACCCACTCAACGCTCCAAGGCGTAGAGTGCGTTGAGACAGCACTACCGCCGGGCGCTAGATTGGTACCGCTCCGCGGAAACCCCTCAACGTTCCAAGGTGTTGAGTGCTTTAAGGCAGCACTACCGCCGGGCACTAGCTTGGTTCCGTATTGCGGAAACCCACTCAACAATCCAAGGCATTGAGTGCGTTGAGACAGGCCTACCGCCAGGCGCTATCTATCTACCACGTCGCGTTAGCATTGGAAAAAGGAAAATATTTGTTTTTAATATTTTCCCTACTTTGGAGGATAGCTGGCACATCAAGCACGCAAATCTACCACTGGGCACTAGTCTTACCGTCGGCGGTAGCGTATTTTCACAAAGACGTACAAAAGGCACCTCATGTTCTACATTCGAGACCAAGATTAAAAGATACAGAGTTCTATTATTCCTAGGGTTCAGCCGCCTCTCTGTGGTCTATTCCGCTATCTTAGTCGAAGGATAAGAAAACCATCTCCCTCCTATTCGTGCATAAAGAATTCTAGCGAGCAAAAGACTACAACGACTATGAGGAGTTGATCAGTGGCAAGCACACAAAGAAAAGGAAGGATTTTATTCTCTGCAAGCTACCACCATGCTATAACTAGTTACCGCCCCGTGGTAGCTTCCTGCAATGCCTTCTCTATTTAAAATAGCCCTAACTTGAGGAGTTTTCCCTAGCCGTCTAAAGGGAAGGAAGGGGTCATCCCAACTCATTGAGTATGAGAGTTCTTCAGATGAGATCAAATGGAATTCATGTGCAAGGATTGAAGGATACCGACACGATGATCAAGAAGCCTTCATCCTAATATTCACGTGAAGGATCCTCGCTACAAAAACTCTCATCAAGAGCACACCTTCACGGATCTGAAGAACATCAAAGAGGAAGACTCTCAAGCAACAAAGATCAAACCTTTGCAAGCAAATTGTCATCAACATCAAGGGTTCTGGTTAGAGGGCAGTTTTCTCTTATTCCTTGTATTTTACTTTAAACTCTTTTTTTCTAGTTGTTTGTGTGAGGGAAATCGATTGGAGGGTCATCAAAATCCGGGAAGGGTTTCGTGCAAAATCGACCGGGGTAGGTCGTTAGAATCCGGGGTAGGATTCTATGAGAAATCATCCCGGGGAGGGATGTCTAGATCAGGTGATCTAGCGAGGCTCTAAGAACCTTCCTTGCGTTGAGGTGAAGAGCCGGCTCGAAGACCTTTCTTGGAGGAAAAGGGGGAGAGCCAACAGGTCCGGGTAGTGGGTCGGTATAGAAAACCAAAAGAGATTTGATCTTCACCGCCTCCGATCTCCGGCGTCATGGATATCAAACATTTGTAATTGTAAAACACGTTTTTATTCAGTTTGAATAAAATCATTTGTTGTTCTTTATTCTATGTGTACTGCTGTGGTTATTAGATTGTGTTGTTCTCTAGTGTGTGTAGTTCTCCAAAGGAAGATTTTGCCCAGGAAAATGAGTTCTGTAACTTACCGCCACTCATTAGCTACCTAACGCCCTGCGGTAGATTCAAGTACTTGTTTTTTCTGGACTAGAATAACTTGAAATTTTCTAATTGATAATCAAACTTATTCACCCGCTCTAAGTTTGGCCACTAGATCCAAAACACTCGACACACTCAATACTTTTCTCTCAATGCCAGTCCTTCACTCGATGTACTCAATCCTTAGCTACTTCACTCAACAATAGGCCTTCACTCGACACACTTAACGCTTAGCTACTTCACTCAATGCTTTTCAACAGATTCTTGACAGAAACTCTCTTATTTAACAGAGGTTAATAGACTCCTAACTTTTGATAACAATTAAGCTCAAAACCAGAATAAGTTCTAGAAAATAAGAAAAGGGGAGGGGTAGACTAAGCAAGAGCCCAAACAAAAGTGAAAGACTCTACAGTAACACAGCATGGAGAAAATCTTACTATTATGCTAAACAAGATATAAACACTAGTAGGAAGAAAAATTCAGAGGAAACATAAAAAAATTATAAGCGGCTAGGCAAGGGAGCAAACCACCACTTGCCTCAAGACCTACAAAAATCCGGCCTCACGAGCGCTCCACTTCAAGGATCAGCCGCAAGAACTCCTGGGCATCGATTCCAAAAACTTTATAGGGCAAACGAGAGTCAAGGTCAAAAACCGTAACACCAAAAGTCCAAGAAAACAAAATTACCTACCACCAATGCGTAGATCTCAGCGAGAGCTTTCCGGATCTACCCTCCATCGACGATTTCGAGCACTGGCACCCCTACAAGCGGTGGCCGAAAGCCTTGCGAAACCCGTCTCCCCTCTTTCTTCCGCACTCTCGGTCCGATAGCTTGGGGGAGAAGATAGTGAATAGTACAATATTACATATATAATATATTATATAATATATACATTATAATATATTATCTATTAGACAAGTCTATTATAAATACACATATGATATAATATAATATCATTTTAATAATGTAACTCGGGTAAAAACTCCCCGAAGCTCAAAACACCAAAAATCCCAAAAAGGCTCCACCGAGTTCCAAAACAAACCCGACTCGCAAGGGAAATCTCAAAAACACAGTAGAAATTAGCCAAGCTAATATTCTAAGCCAAAACCTCGGATACCAAATGAGCAAAAGTCACGCTCCAGCAACGGAACCTGTCAACTATGCATCAACATTATGCCCTGATGTCAAAATTATGCCACTAAAGGAATTAAAATAAACATTGAAAAATCAGGGGTGTTACAACCACTCCCCCTAAAAGAAAGTTTCGTTCCGAAACTTGATACACAATTGAATCTACTAAAGAGGGGAAAATAACCAATGGTTATTGAATTAAAAACTTACTAAAAGAAACTAAGAGAACAGATGAGGATGAGCCTCCCACATAGCTGACTCCAACTCCCAAGTCACGCTTTCCACGCCTTGGTTTCGCCATAAAACCTTAACAATGGGTATTGTATTCCTCCGCAACACCCGAACTTGAGTATCTAGAATACGAACAAGAACTTCAATATAAGAAAGATTAGGCTATAGCTGGGGCACCGAATTAATAACATGTCGGTCACTAAGCACACATTTCCTCAACTAGCTCACATGAAACACATCGTGCATACCAGGGAATATAATGGGCCAATCCAGCCTATAAGCTGACACTTTTATGCGTTCAACAACCTAGAAAGGTCCCACATACCTGCGATCCAACTTGCAGTTCCTCCCAAACCTCTTAACACCTGACATCGAAGATACCTTGAGAAAAACCATGTCCCCAACAGAAAACTAAAGATCAGACCTTCTTCGATTAACATTCTTCTCACAACGCTCCTAAGCTATACGAAGCTTTTCCCAAATATGCGTCACAGAAGTATTCATTTCTTCCAAGGCTTCCGGATCCAACAACGGTCTTTCCCCAACTTTAGCCCAAAACAAGGGAGTTCTGCAACGTCTCCCATATAAAGCCTCAAACGGGGTCATTTGCAAACTTTCCTGATAACTATTATTATAGTCAAATTCCATTAATCTTAGCCGCTCGTCCCACACCCCTCCATGGTCCAAGAAGTAACATCTGATCATATCTTCCACAATCTGATTTACTCTCTTCGTCTGACCATTGGTTTGCGGATGATAAGCGGTTAAATATCTGAGGTCGGTACCCAACCCTTCCTATAAACTCTTCCAAAAATGAGACGTAAACCTGGAATCTCGATCTGATACAATACTTACTAGAATCCCATGCAATCTAATGACCACTTCCAAATACAACTCTGTTATCTTCTTCATAGAGTAATCAACCTTGAATGGTACGAAATGAGAACACTTCGTCAATCTATCAACTATGACCCACACAAAATCATGTCCTCGGGGACATCTCGGTAAACCAGTAATAAAGTCCATAGAAATACTCTCCCATTTCCAACTTAGAATATCCAAAGGCGTAAGATTGCCCCAAGGCCACCCATGATCTGTCTTAATGTGCTTGCAAGTGAAACACTCGGACACAAACTTGGCTATATCATTCTTCATCCCATGTCGTCACCAAACAATCTGCTTCAAATCTCGATATATCTTTGTAAAACTAGGATGGTAGACAACACTATATCCATGCGCTTCACTGCATATCCTTGCTCAAATATCCTCAACAGCTGGAATGCAATACCTATCGTGGTACTTTAAAGTACCTGCATCATCAATTGAAAAGTTTGGTAATTCCCCTTTCTCAATTCTTTTGGGTACACTAGAAGTATATACCAGATTTGGAGAAGATTTATCCTATTCAATGATATACATCAATATGTATTTGATGTATGTTTAAGTTTCCTTGTGCAGGGTTAAGGAATGGAAGACAAGTATTCTAAGTACAAGTGTCGACACTTGTGAAGAATTGTGTCGACACACGGGACTTGTTTCGACACTAGCAGCAAAGCATTGTGTCGACACCTAAGAATTGTGTAGACACCAGAACCAGAATTTGTGTCGACACCAGAAGCCAGATTTGTGTCGACACCCAGAAATTGTGTCGACACCAAGGAACTTTGTCGACACCCAGAAGCTATGTTGACACCAAAGGCAGGAATTGTGTCGACACTTAAAGCAGGACTTATGTCTACACCTGTTGGTACCCTAGTTTGGATTTGAGTTCAGTCTTCTATTTTAGTCTCTTGACCCAAGTTTTATCTATGGTCAAAGGTTAGTTGTTTAGTTAGTTTGCTCTAGTTTTAGAGTTTTCACTTATCCAGATGAAAATTTGGTTAAGTTGTTTTTTGTTCGACTATGGCCGAACGCCGCTCGACTATCGTCTATCGACTGGTCGATGATCGTCTATCAGTTGCTCGACGGTTGTCTGTCAGTAGATCGTCTATCTCTGAGTTAGTTCAACTCTTGTTAGCTCGACGTTCTGTGGAATCTGCCTCGCCGATCGTCGAACCCCGCTCGACTTCTTTTGACGAGACAGATTTCTTGATAGTTCAACTATCTGCTAGATAGTTCAACTATCTGATAGTTCGACTATCTGTTTGATAGGTCGACTATCTGTTTTCTTTGATAGTTCGACTATCTGTTTGATAGGTCGACTATCTGTTTTTTTTTTATAGTTCGACTATCTGTTTGATAGGTCGACTATCTGTTTTGTTTGATAGTTCGACTATCTGTTTGATAGGTCGACTATCTGTTTTGCTTGATAGTTCGACTATCTGTCTTGATAGGTCGACTATCTGATAGCTCGACTATCTGTTCTGATAGGTCGACTATCTGCTGTGGTAGCTCGACTATCTGCTTTGGTAGTTCGACTATCTGTATCGTTCGACTATCTGTTTGATAGGTCGACGATCTCTGTGCTTCGGTCGACGATCTCCAAGGGTTGTTCGACATTCTGCTGTATGTCTTTAGTAATTTTGTCCTCTTTATTCTATGATTTATTTCATATTTATTTGGCATATTATCTCAGTTAATTTATGCTATTATTTCCGGGCAATCTGCTGGAAATATCATCCCTGCTGCTCATCCATCTACTGTGATTCCCCCACCTTCATTTGAAATCACCCCAGCCTTCATCTCAAGCATCCTGGAGTTAATTACTCCTTCAATCAAAATCATGATTGAAGAAGCAATTGCTCCCCTTGTATCCTCCATCTCTTCTTTGACTGCCTCCATCCAAGCCCTCTCAAAATCTGCTGAGCCCTCTTCATCTAGGGGCCTGGTTTTAGTTTCCACTGAAATCAGGCAGGGGGAGATGCTTTATGAAGATGCCTCTGAACTGCCCCTGGCTTCTCTTCCAGCAGATCCTCCAGCAGATACAGAAAAAGAGATAGAAGAAACAGTACCTCCACTGTCTGAAAAAGATATTTCTGATGCTATAATGAAAACTGAGTTTGTTGTCAAAGTCTGCCTAGAAGAATGCTCCACACCCCTAGTTGCCCTCTACCTAGAAGGAGTCATTACCTCCTTTCTAGATGAATTATGGGAGTTAGGACATTCTGAGGAAAATCCTGAAGGTAACTCGTTTACTCATTTTCTAGACTTGATAACTGACATGTTAGTATGGGAATACCTAGAAGGTATGATAAAATGTCATTTAGCAAATTTGTGCTCATGATTCTACAGATTTAGTGGAAGAAGTGTTTGTTGTTCAAGAACTTGATCATCAACCTGCTCTAGAAGTTCAACCTGATCTAGAACCACTTGTTCAAGATCCTGAGGCTGCTCAACCAGCTCAGTCAGTTGTACAAAAAGAACTGGTCTCCATGACAGTTACTGATGAACAAGAGAAGGTTTCAGAAATTCAAATGGAAAAGTCTATAGTCTAGGACGACTCCCCTGGACTAGATCTAGACACTCTTCTAGCACAGGATGCCTTGGAAGAAGAGTTAGAAAAAGCTGCCTTAAAAGAGAAAGAAAAAGCTGTGATAGAAGCGTTTGATCCTTATGATCATCCTCCTTCTTCAAACTCTGAGGATGAGGATGATTCTGATGAATCTGAAGAATCCAAGAGAAAGAAATCTGCCAAGAAGAAAAGAAAAGCTGTGGCTCCTCCTCCTCCAAACCCTGATAATGATATCCCTTATTATATCTTGAAAGGTATTGATCCCAAATCCAAAGAGTTTCAGCATTGGATGGGATTTTCAAAGAATCATCAAAAGTTAAGGAAGAAGTCTAAAAGGTATGACAGTCCTGCTCCAAAATGGACTCCTAGAGGTCCTCCTCCTCCTCCTCCCAGTGCAGGAGCCTCTGGCAACTTGTCTGCAAATCCTTCTGCTCCATCTGCTAGATTTACTCCATCCCAGTCTTCTCAATGGAAAATCAATCAAGGATATCAAGGCAGATCGCAATCTGGATACTAAAGACATGATGCTGATGCAAAAGAACAAGTGAAGGAGGTAGTTTATCAGAAACCAACCTTTTCTCCTCCTCCTTCCAAAGAATCCAAGAGCCTATCTTCTTCAAAGCCAGATCATGCAGAGAAAACTGTTTCAAAAGGTAAAAGAGTTATTTTCTCTGAAAAATCGAGTAAGAAATTTGCTGAGTTTGCTCCTCCTTCTTCTCTAGCTATTCAGGAAAATAAAGAGCCAGCTGAAAGCCTGTTAGATCTTTCTATTAAATTTAAAGCTGTGAAACCTGTAGATCCAACTTGTGAAAATGTGTATGAAAGTCAAGAGCTTGATCCTGATTTTAGGATGGCTCGATTTCTTGAGCTAGTTAGATCAGCCCAGATTAGGAAAGCCAAAGCTGAAGGTAAAGATACTACAGGATTAACAACTATGTCTAAATTCAGAAAGAAGGAGCTTGATAAATTCCAGGTTAGACCTGAGATATTTGACCCTTCAAAATATATGGAAAAGCATCCTGAAGCAGTTGTTCCAAGGGCATCAGAATCTAAAATTATTGGAGAGCAAGATCTAAAGCTGTCAAAGAAAGAAGCTCTAGACCCTTTCAGGAAAATTACTTTTATTCCTAGTTCCTATGAATCTAAACCAAATTCTGAAGCTTCTTAAATTTCATTGATTGACAGGTATTTATTTGTCTGTTTGATTGATGTAATCTGCTGATTAGATATCTCATTTCCTGTATTGTTTTTATTTCTAGTAGTTTATTTTGTGTGTTTTGCTGTTGAGAGACTTAACTCAAATAGGGGGAGATTGTTGGTACCCTAGTTTGGATTTGAGTTCAGTCTTCTCTTTTAGTCTCTTGACCCAAGTTTTATCTATGGTCAAAGGTTAGTTGTTTAGTTAGTTTGCTCTAGTTTTAGAGTTGTCACTTATCCAAATGAAAATTTGGTTAAGTTGTTTTTTGTTCGACTATGGTCGAACGCCGCTCGACTATCGTCTATCGACTGGTCGACGATCGTCTATCAGTTGCTCGACGGTTGTTTGTCAGCAGATCGTCTATCTCTGAGTTAGTTCAACTCTTGTTAGTTCGACGTTCTGTGGAATCAGCCTTGCCGATCGTCGAACCCCGCTCTACTTCTTTTGACCTGACAGATTTCTTGATAGTTCAACTATCTGCTTGATAGTTCAACTATCTGCTTGATAGTTCAACTATCTGATAGTTCGACTATCTGTTTGATAGGTCGACTATCTGTTTTCTTTGATAGTTCGACTATCTGTTTTCTTTGATAGTTCGACTATCTGTTTGATAGGTCGACTATCTGTTTTGTTTGATAGTTCGACTATCTGTTTGATAGGTCGACTATCTGTTTTGCTTGATAGTTCGACTATCTGTCTTGATAGGTCGACTATCTGATAGCTCGACTATCTGTTCTGATAGGTCGACTATCTGCTGTGGTAGCTCGACTATCTGCTTTGGTAGTTCGACTATCTGTATCGTTCGACTATCTGTTTGATAGGTCGACGATCTCTGTGCTTCGGTCGACGATCTCCGAGGGACGTTCGACGTTCTGCTGTATGTCTTTAGTAATTTTGTCCTCTTCTATTCTATGATTTATTTCATATTTATTTGGCATATTATCTCAGTTAATTTATGCTATTATTTCCAGGCAATCTCTGCTCCATTCCTTATGCTTGAGCCAATCTTTATCTGATAAAGTGTTTTGTCTTATTAGTTGAAATATATTTTCTGCTTTATCTGCCAGGCTGTCCTTTATAGCCGTTAGACTCAGAAAGTCTTCTCTGGCCGTAAAGAGTTCTTTCTGATGTGACTTTTTCTAGCCCCTTTTATCTGATTGGATATGCAGCTTCTTAGAAAGCTTTATCCCCTTATAGCATGTCTGTCTGCATGATTTGTTTTTACTTTATGCTTTTTGCAGCTCAGATTACTGATTCCAGAAGAAGACAAGATTCAAACTCAAATTAAAGCCGTTGCAAAGGCTCATATATAAAGAGCTTCTTTTGAAAGAACATATAGACATATAATACCACAGATACAAGAAAATATACAAGAAAGTTCTACAGCTCTCAGAAATTCACATTCAACTGAGAAGATCAAATCTCTTCAGCATTTTTCTTCATCCTGAGTTCATCCTGCTCACAGGAAGATTTTCACTCAGTGCCCCAAGAAGAAGAAGAAGAAGAAGAAAGAAAAGCCTGTGAAGAAGAACAATCATTCAACAATCAAGAGTCTTCTTCAAGCTTCTCCTTCAGAACCCCAAGAAAATTCTTTGTCTTAGTTCAGAAGAGTTCCTGCACCCTGAAGCAAGACTCCTTCCTGGATATTCTCTAAGCCAGGGGGAGCCTTGATTCTTTAGAGCTATCTAGCTCTGTGCAATCCACTAGCTTCTCTAATCTGTTTAAACAATAGAGAAGAAGCCTTAACTCTCTCAAGTGGTATCAGAGGGGGTCGCGGGTTCGAAACCCCGGGGTCGTTTCCGGGGGGGGGATTGTTGGGGATGCGGTCCGGAATCGCCCCCGCGCTGCGGTGCTATGCGGTAATGGCTTAACTGGCTGCCCCGTGGATCCGCCCGAGGACCTTTGATATAAAGATTAGTTGCGCCGTCCTCCATCAGTCCGGGCTTTTGGTGCGAGTGGTTGCGCTAAGTCCTCTCAACACCAAAAGCAGGAATTGTGTAAACACTTAAAGCAGGACTTATGTTGACACCTGAGGTAAGGATTGTGTCGATACCTAAAGCAGAGGCTGTGTCGACACCCAACAGTTATGTCGCATCACGAGTAGTTGTGTCGACACACTGGACTTGTGTCGACACATACCAATAGAAGATGTGTCGAGAAGAAGAAGAATGACTGTGTCGACACTTGGAGTATTGTGTCGACATCATCAAGACTTGTGCCGACACTTTGTCTACTTGTGTCGAAACATGTGAAGCAGATTGCTGAGTGGATCATGCTGAGTTAATAAGTCTCTCAGGAATCACCTGTCATGACTGGTGGGTGGACAGCTGTCATTACAAACAGGTCTGACACCTTTGTCAGAACTAATAGAAGGTTGTTACAAACCGGATCAGCCGGTAACCATGAGGAATCTCATATAAAGGGCTGATCCTTAACAACTAATAAAAACAACTCAGTGAAGGCCATAAAAGCTATCAACTAAGAAAGAGAAAATTCATAACGAGAAAAGGGGAAACCCTTTAAGATGGCAGATCCAGAACAGTCTACAGAGAAGATTAAGATCTCATTTTGAATTCAAGGAAGGAGCTGACAGTGGATCAACTTCTACATCAAGAACAATCCAACCTTATTTTGTTCTCTCAAGAAGCTTTGAAATAGCTAAGTCTGGTTGGGACTGAAGATCAAGAACTGATCAAGAAGAACATCAATAGAGGGATCTATCTGGTGATATCTTTTTTTATCTCTTTTATTTCACAATTTTTTGTAGGATCTGTTGTAGATCTGAGCTGTAAGCCTACAATTATAAAGGCTGAGGTAGGGCTCTGAGCCTGAGGAGTAGGACTTGCAAAAGTCTGAGTTGTAAGCCTAGAAATAAGGGCTGAGGTAGGGCTCATGCCTGAGGTAGGATTCTGGGAAGGATCTGAGGTAGGACTTGCAAAAGTCTAAGGTGTAGGAACCATTTTGGTTCTGAGTTATAGGATCTTTGGATCTGAGAAAGAGGAAAGATGTAAGGCTTAATCTAGTACTCTACAGGATAGGCGGAGGGGGAAAGTGGACGTACCCATATCTTGGGGAACCACTATATATCTGGGGTTCTCTGTGCTGTGAATGTTCTGTGCTGTGTTTTAATTTTGTTTGTGCCAAGCAAGATCTGTATAATTGCCTAAAATATTCAAGGAAAAATTAGAACCTATTCACCCCCCTCTAGGTGCTTAGGCTCATGAATTAATTCTTTCAAGTGGTATCAGAGGGAGATTACTCAAGGATTGACTTAACAGTCCGAGTAATTCTCCTAGGAAATTTTCAGAATAAAAGAATGGGTTTAAGTGAGAACCAAAAAGAGTTCGGATCAATGAAACTACCTATCTGCAAGAAGGAATGTTTTACATATGGAAGGAGTGGGTCAGATTGTTTATGTAATCTTCTGATCTAAGAATTTACATCATAGTACAGGAAGGACCCTTAATTCCAATGAAGATATCAGCACTGGATGCAAATATGAAGACTCCTAAGAGTTATTCAGAAATGACAAAGGATGAAATCATCCTGGCAACTCTAGATAAAAGGTTGATGCTGATGCTTATGATTCTGAAGGGGATGTACACCAACTCATTGATGAGTATGGTGGAATTTTGCAAGCTCTAAAGAGAAGCTAACTTCTTGTCAAAGAGCAGACCAAGGAGATTGAGTCTCTTAAGCTGGCTGCAGCAGATTCAACAAAGCTGTTAGATCTAAAATTGAATGAGGTTGCCAAACTGAAAAACATTACTGTTATTCAGATGGGCACAATCTCTTTCAAGGAGAATCATATCAAGAATCTAAAGGCAAAACTTCAGAAAGAAAAGGAGATAGTGGGTAAATTTTCTAAGCCAAAATAAGTCTTACCTTTAATTGACAACTTCATATCTCAAAAAGAAAAGACTGGTCTAGGCTTTAAGGGAAGAACAAGGGCCACCAATCCACATGGAAAAGGTAAGGGCCCATTTCAGCCACTAGCCCCTAAGACCCCTATTTTCTTTAGGAAGGTGATGAATCCTACAAATAGGTATGATCAAGAAACTACTCATGGTCACTGTGAGTATGGAGTTCACCTTGGTAAGTGTGCAAATGCCAAGAGGCCACTCTATAGGGAAGCCCATCAGATTAAAAAGGAATTCATGGGGTTTGCTGCTCCAGCACCCACACTCAAAAAGATTGTTGGCAACATGACTGTGAAGTTTGTACCTAAGAAAAGGTATAATAGATTTGAGTGTTGGTGTTGTGGAAAAGGTAGACCACTTTGCCTTGGAATGTTGGTTTAATACAAGTGTTAAAACCAAGAGTAGTTTGCCTATCAGAAAATCTGTAGGTAAACCTATTGTTTCCAAGACTAACAAGAACTTAGGACCCAAAAATAACTTGGGTTCTAAGGATAAGTAATCCTTTATTTGCTGCAGGTGAATCCAAGTGACTATACCCCTATATGGTACTTGGATTGTGGTTGTTCCAAACATATGATTGGAACAAGAAGAATGCTGAGGGTCTTTGTACCCATAGAGAATGGTCCCAAAGTCATCTTTGGTGGATCAAAAAAAGGAGTCATCAAAGGATTTGGTAACATCTCTAGTGACTCAATTACTATCAATAAAGTGGCTTATATGAAGGGTCTTAAACACAACCTGATAAGCAAAAGTCATCTTAGTGATCTAGGTTATGACATCTCCTTTCACAAAGGGGAGTGCCAAATTAAAAGGTCAAGTGATCAAGAGATCATTTTGACTGTCACTAGGAAAGGAAATGTTTATTGTCTTAACCTAGATTGTGAGTTAAACAACTCAACTATTTGCTTAGTTGCAGATGAGACAACCTCACTATGTGTCAAATGGCACAAGAGGCTAGCTCATATGAACTATAAGTCCATAGGACTGCTGTTCAGCATGGGGTTGGTGAGAAATGGTCCTCATGTCAAGTGCATGAAAGAGGGAGTGTGTTCAGCTTGCCAAAAGGGAAAACAGACTAAGTACTCTTTTCCAGCACTAGATACCAAAGATTCATTGAGATGTTTATATCTCTTACACTTGGATTTGTTTGGTCCTATGCCAGTTAAAAGTCTTAGTAGGAAAGCAGACACATTAGTTATTGTGGATGATTATTCTAGATACACATGGGTGTTCTTCTTAAGGCAGAAATCTGAAACCCCTAGTATTTTCCAGACTTTTGTTAGACAAGTTTAGAATGAATTTAACAATTCTGTGGTTAAAATCAGAAGTGACCATGGAACTGAATTCAGTCTGAATGTATGACAAAATTCTGTGAAGAACTTGGGATTCATCAGGAGTTCTCCTCACCTAGAACACCTCAGCAAAATGGGATTGCTGAAAGAAAGAATAGAACTCTCATTGAGGCTGGTAGAACTCTACTCAGTGACACTACTCTCCCTAAATATTTCTGGGCTGAGGCAGTAAATACTGCTTGTCATGTTCTCAATAGAGCATCCATCAATAAGAAACTTAAGTTGACTCCCTATAAGATTTTGAAAGACAGAAAACCAAATATTTCTTATTTAAGAGTCTTTGGTAGCAAGTGCTATGTCCTAGTGAATGGTAAGCACTACCAAACAAAGTTTGCTGCCAAATACCTAGAAGGGATATTTGTGGGGTACAACAACAACAGTAGGGCATACATGATCTACAACTTGACTACCCAAGTTGTAGAAGAATCAGTTCATGTTGTTTTTGATAAGTCTAGATTGATTAACAATGAATTGTCTAGTGTTTCAGTTAGTTCTACAGGTCTAATAAATAGGCTGGACAAGATGACCATCAATGATGAAGCTCTTGCTAGGATGGATGATGCATGCTGTCCAGGGGGAGAACAAAACACACTGGAAGCAGAAGAGAATGAGGAGCATCGGGTGGAGGAAAATGAAGAAGGTCATGAGGTAGACAGGTTTCCTCCAGCAAGAAGACACCTAAAGGATCATCCAACTCACCAGATAATTGAAGATGCAAGTCAAGGTGTTATAACAAGGAGCAAGAGCATGAACACAGTTTTGTGTTCTAGCTTTTTGTCTCAAATAGAACCCAAAAAGTTTGAAGAAGCAATGTTAGATGCTAACTGGGTTGATGCAATGCAAGAAGTGCTGAATCAATTCAGGAGATGCAAAGTCTGGAAACTGGTGCCTAAACCTAAGGATCACAATATCATAGGAACCAAGTGGATCTACAGAAACAAACTTGATGTAAATGGAACAATTCAAGAACAAGGTCAGGCTTGTAGTAAAAGGCTACAGACAAGAGGAAGGAATAGACTTTGATCAAACCTTTTCCCTAGTAGAAAGACTGGAGGCTATAAGGATGTTCCTTGCCTATGCTACCTATCAAGGGTTCAAGGTATTTCAGATGGATGTGAAGTCAACATTTCTAAATGGTGACTTGAAAGAGGAAGTCTATGTTGAACAACCCTCGGGTTTTGTAGATCCTCACTATACTGAATATTTATATAGGCTTAGGAAAGCCCTATATGGTTAAAAATAAGCCCCCAGGGCTTGGTATGAAACCTTGTCTGCTTTCCTTCTTTAGAATAAATTCTCAAGGGGAAAGATAGATCAAACTCTATTCTTATAGGGAATCCAAAGGCAAGATAATTTTAGTCCAGATATATGTTGATGACATTATCTTTGGTTCTACTGAGAATAACCTTTTCAGGAAGTTTGCCAAACTTATGCAAGGGATGTTTGAAATGAGTAGTATGGGTGAACTGAAGTTCTTTTTGGGACTTCAAGTCAGACAGACTGATAATGGACTATCCATATCTCAGTTTAAGTTCACTAAGGAGTTGATTAAAAAGTATGGAATGGACTCAGCTTCCACCATGAAAACTCCAATGGGAATAAGTATGTCTATAGGCAAAGATGAGGCAGGGAAACTTGTTGATGAGTCTTTGTATAGAGGGATAATTGGCTCCCTACTCTATTTGACTGCTAGCAGACCTGACATCATATATGCCATATGTGTTTGTGCTAGGTACCAAGCATGCCCTAAGGAATCTCATTATACTGCAGTTAAAAGGATTTTGAGATATCTCAAAGGCACACCTAATCTAGTTCTTTGGTACCCTAAGAATAGAGATTTCACACTAACTGGTTTCTCAGATGCAGATTTTGCAAGATGCAAAGAAGATAAGAAAAGTACTACAGGAACCTGTCAATTCCTAGGAGGAAGACTGCTATCTTGGTACAGAAAGAAGCAGAACAGTGTAGCTATATCAAAAACTTAGTCAGAATATGTAGCTGCAGGTAGCTACTGTGCACAACTATTATGGATAAAGCGCCAACTAGAAGATTATGACATCAAGGTAAGTAGAATTCCACTGTTCTGTGATTCTACTAGTGCTATTTCAATTGCTAAGAATCCTGTATCACACAGTAGAACAAAGCATATAGAAATTAAATTCCATTTCATCAGAGAACATGTAGAAAAAGAAAATATTAGACTAGAGTTTGTGAATACAAATAATCAAATTGCTGATATTTTTACAAAACCTCTGGATGAAACTAAATTCAATTATTTTAAAATTGAGTTAGGTATGTTGAATCTAGATTAGGTTAGCACAAGCTACCTTTAGTAGAACATGCAAGCTCAAGTTTTCATAGGAAATTTGGCTTACCAAGTTTATGTCGACACAAGCAGACCTTGTGTCGACACTCTCAGTATGTTATGTCGACAAAGAAAACGGATGTGTCGACATAGAAATAATATCTGTGTTGACTGAAGAATAGGTGTCGAAACAACTATGTCGAGACTATATAACTAGAGGACTTTTGTGTCGACATACAAGAGTTGGTGTCGACACAACTATGTCAAGACTATCAGTTAGCTGATTTTTTTTGTCAAAAAAAAAAATCAAAGTCGACACTCTGTGTCGAGACATGTCGATATCTATGTCGACACTGACATAAGTATGTCGACATATACATGTTCGACTTAACCTCAGTATTGTCGAGACCAAGACCTATTCTGTCGACACATATAAGATTTTGTCGAGTAGTCCTAGTGCTAAGGCGCGTCTTTTGAACTCCCCTTTACACTTAGACTATAAATAGGTGAAGCCAAAATATGGTCGACTACGCTTCCTGATTTCCTGGCTTTGCACCCTCTCTCGACAAGAATCATCTTTCCTTTTCACCTCCATCTCTCTCTTCCGGTAATCGCGCCTCATCCAGAAGACAAGGTGAACGAAGGATATGAGCTGGTTCGTAGTGGGTACACGATAACATAAACGGAGATTCAGGGAGTAATTTCCCTAATTTCAGACATCGGTTTGGAATTATTGGTCTCTGAACCAACCAAGATATGGAAGAAAGAAGTTCTGGAATTTTATTCTTCTGCAACTACAGAAGCAGATGGGAAGAAGACGAAAGCTACTGTTTAAGATACCCTAGTGAAAATTACCTTGAAAACAATCCGAAACGCACTCCAACTCCCAAAGGTTAAGGAAAAAGATGACGTACAACCATCTTTTATCAAGGAGGCCTTAAAATGGTGTGGGTTAAACCAAAATACTAAGATAGGATCATCTATCAACCGAAAAGGGATGAATTCACAAGGGAAGTTCCTTTCTGAGATTGTAGGGAAGGTAATACTGTGTAAAATAGGTGGACATGACAGAATCTTAGCCACCATGTTCCACCTGATGACCTGGATCATTTTCAAGCTTAAGACTGAAGTGACAACCATAGTATTTGACAAGTTACGTGAAGGTATCAAGAAACCGAACCTGGGGAGAATTCTGAGTGTATGCCTATCATCTGTAATACCAGAAGTAATGAGCCAACTTCCTGGTACAAAAATAATTCATATGAGAAGAATGGACACCAGGATTCTGTCAAGATAGGATAGGGTGTTGACTAAGGAGGTTACTACTCCTCAAAAACAGACAAAAAAAATACAGAAGAAGAAGAAAGTTGTTCCACAAGAAGAATCATCTAGTGATTCAAAAGAAGAAGTGGTCTTCAGTTCTGATGAAGACAGGCAACAACAGTAAGATGTACAAGGACAAGTGGACAGTAGTATGCTCCCAGAGCAACAAAGTATCTCTACTCCAGGAGGAGAAGACCCTGCACCAGTAGTACAAGACACTATACTTACTGATCTGCCTGGTCAAGGGGGAGTAAATGATGCTGCTACACTAGACAGTGAATTAGCAGCTGATACTGTGATGGATATAGTCTTTGATATAAATAAGGAAGCACTGCATGCAGAGGAAGAGGCACCTGAGGTGCATATGAAGGATACTGCTCAGATTGGGCAAGTAATTTTCTCCTTCCTAGAAAGTTCACTGGACAAGGACATGGAAGTCCAGGGAAAACCATGTATTTTACTAACTAATCTTATTCCTCCTGTTAAAATGTTGCAGGAGGTAACCTTGGAGGAGTTGTTCCCTTACTCACCAGCAGTAAGGCCTGAGGGGGAGAAACAACCACAAAACAAAGAACTACCAGAGACTGAGGGGGAGGAATTCCTGAAGGATACTGTAAACAACAAGACTATTGACATAGAAAGTTCATCTTCTAATGATGATGAAGCCAACTTGGCTAAGAAATGGAAAATTGCTGTAATGAAGAAGAGAAGCTCTGGCTATAAGTGGGCCTTACAAACAGCCACACCACCTCCAGCTCCAAGTATGGACTTTAATTCCTTATTGGTCCAATTGCAACTAAAACTAGATGCACAAAGGATAGCTCTTGAAAAGTATGTGGATGAAACTCATAAAGAGCTGCAAAACCAGCTAGCTCAGGACATCAAGTCAATTAGATTTGAAGTGAGTCTGCACAAGAAAGAAATGAATGACTGCTTTGAGAAAGGAGGCCATGCAGTTGTGTATCTGGCCACTCAGCAGCAGGAACTGAAAACTAAAGCAGCTGATATGACAGAGAAAAGGGCCTATATCTTAGAAAATCAATTTAGAACATATGGAGAATAAGGCAATTCTCACAAATATTGCAGCACTATCTGTTGCTGTCAAAACAGAAGTTACAAAACTAATTGAGACTAATCTAGCTGCTGTCAAAATGGCGATAGAGGCTGCCCAAACTTCTATTACCACTCAAATTCATAAATTTGGGGTCTACTACAGAGAAGGGATTGCTCATCTGGAAGGTCAAGTCAGATTTCACAAGAATTATCTCAGAGATCATATTGAAAGAGAAGTCCTAAAGGGGGAGAGAGTGTTAGTCCAAGCTAGTTCTGATCATGCTAAATGGGTTTCCAATACCATCAGAGCTACTCTTGGCTTCACTCCTTTATGTGATGATGATAATATGGATGAATTTGGAATATAACCTCCATATATTGAAGGAGATCAGCCAGAAGTTGCTCAAGTTATATATCCTCCTACTAATTTTGAGATGGTTCATGACCAAGTGTAGAAAATGTACAGTCCTCTACAAGAGGATCAGAATGTGGTCTTTGAGAAAGTTGAAATGTCAGAGGCTGCCAAAGAAGCTTAAAGGGAAGAATTGCTATCTAAGAAGAGATTCAGAGAACAGGCTGACTTAAAGCCGTACTTTGAGCAATGGAGCCCTACATCAAGGAACATCATTCTGACTGCATGGAACGCTGTTAAGGACAAGACCGATGATATGGATAAGTGGTACTCAGAGCAGGAGTGGAATAAATATCAAGCTAAACATGAAGCCATTCTTCAGCACGGGAGGAGTGCAAAGGCTGGAAAGTTACCTACAAATGCTATAGAGCCCAGCAAGTATTTTCCTAAGCCCTTTCACTACTTTTAAAGGCAAAGAATAAAAGCTGAAGAACTAAAGAAAAAAGATCTTAAAGGAAAGAAGCTTGCTGAAGATACAGAACCAGCTGTGAAGGCAAAGATAAAGTCTGGTCAAGGCATTGTGATAAGGGAGCCTAACAAATCTTATGATAGATAGGCTTATGATAAGAAACAATGTATCTTTTTTATTTTTGCTCTAAGAGAACATTTAAAACAAATATTTTCTACTTATTAAAATCAGTTTCACTGTTTATTTTAGATTGTTTACATTGTTTGAATGTTTACTTGCACGGGAATGAATGTACATCTATGTCTTATGTGTTTTATCTTGACTTATGTATATTTTTGACTAAGGGTTATGACTTCTACAAATAGGGGAGATTGTTGGGTACACTATAAGTATGTACAAGATTTGGAGAAGATTCATCCTAGTCAATGATATACATCAATATGTATTTGATGTATGTTTAAGTTTCCTTGTGCAGGGTTAAGGAATGGAAGAAAAATATTCTAAGTACAAGTGTCGACACTTGTGAAGAATTGTGTCGACAAATAGGACTTGTGTCGACACCAACAACAAAGAATTGTGTCGACACCTAAGAATTGTGTCGACACCAGAACCAAAAGTTATGTCGACACCAGAAGCCAGATTTGTGTTGACACCCAGAAATTGTGTCGACACCCAGGAACTGTGTCGACACCCAGAAGCTATGTCGACACCAAATGCAGGAATTGTGTCGACACTTAAAGCAGGACTTATGTCGACATCAAAGGTAGGAATTGTGTAGACACTTAAAGCAAGACTTATGTTGACACCTGAGGCAAGGATTGTGTCGACATCTAAAGCAGAGGCTGTGTCGACACCCAGCAGTTATGTCAAGACCAAGAGCAGTTGTGTCGACACACTGGACTTGTGTCGACACATACAAATTGAAGTTGTGTTGAGAAGCAGAAGAATGACTGTGTCGACACTTGGAGTATTGTGTCGACATCATCAAGACTTGTGTCGACACTTTGTCTACTTCTGTCGAAACATGTGAAGCAAATTGCAGAGTGGAACATGCTTAGTTGATAAGTCTCTAAGGAATCAACTGTCATGACTGGTGGGTCGACAGCTATAATTACAAACAGGTATGGCACCTTTGTCAGAACTAACAGAAGGTTGTTACAAACTGGATCAGCCAGTAATCATGAGGAATCTCTATATAAAGGGGTGATCCTTAACAACCAATAACAACTACTCAGTGAAGGCCAAAAAAGCCAAACACTAAGAAAGAGAAAATTCACAACAAGAAAAGGGGATACCCTTTAAGAAGGCAGATCTAGAACAGTCTGTAGAGAAGATTCAGATCTCATTTTTAATTCAAGGAAGGAGCTGACAGTGGATCAACTTCTATATCAAGAACAGTCCAACCTTATTTTGTTCTATCAAGAAGCTTTGAAACAGCTAAGTCTGGTTGGGACTGAGGATTAAGAACTGATTAAGAAGAACATTAATAGAGGGATCTATCTGGTGATATATTTTGTATCTCTTTTATTATACAATTTTTTGTAGGATCTGTTGTAGATCTGAGCTGTAAGCCTACAATTATAAAGGCTGAGGAAGGGCTGTGAGACTTAGGAGTAGGGCTTGCAAAAGTTTGAGTTATAAGCCTATAGATAAGGGCTGAGGTAGGGCTGAGGCCTGAGGTAGGATTCTGGGAAGGATCTGAGGTAGGACTTGCAAAAGTCTAAGGTGTAGGAACCATTTTGGTTCTGAGTTGTAGGATCTTTGGATCTGAGAAGAGGAAAGAAGTTAGGCTGAATCCAGTACTCTACTGGATAGACGAAGGGGGAAAGTGGACGTACCCATATCTTGGGGAACTACTATATATTTGGTGTTCTCTGCTATGAATGTTCTGTGCTGTATTTTTATTTTGTTTGTGCCAAGCAAGATCTGTATAATTGCCTAAAATATTCATGGAATAATTAGAACCTATTCACCCCCCCTCTAGGTGCTTAGGCTCTTGAATTAAGTCTTTCAAATTCTATCACGAATATGATGCAAATTAGGATCATCCTTTTGATGTAGCCTCGTAAGCGTAATCCATGAAGGCTCTGACACTTCCAAGCTGCTTGGCGGGTCACTACTCCCAACAGAAATGTTCATTAACAAAAAAACTTCCACCAAGGATTCCACCGAGAGACCAATGATCTGCGCGGTCTTCCTACTCAAGCCATCAACCACTACATTGGCCTTACCCGGATGATATAGGATATCAACATCATAATCCACGACATACTCCAACCATCTATGCTGGCGCAATTTTAGCTCCTTCTGAGTGAAGACATACTTCAAGCTCTTATGGTCTGTGTAAATCTTACACAACACGCCATACAACAAATATCTCCACTGCTTCAAGACATAAATCACTACCGCAAACTACAAGTCATGTGTAGGGTAGTTCCTTTCATGAGTCTTTAACTGCATCAATTCATACACACTCACTTTACCTTCCTGCATCAAGACACATCCGAGGCCGATGTGCGATGCATCCATATTAACAATATATTCCACCTCTTCGGTAAGCAAAGACAACACTGGAGTAGTGTACAATCTCTTTTCCAATATCTGAAAGGGTTCTTTGCACTTATCGCTCCACGCAAAAGCTGTGTTCTTCTACGTAAGCTTAGTCAGTGGTGTAGACAATGTAGAGAATCCTTCCATAAGCCTTCTATAATAACCTGCCAACCCTAGGAAGCTTCTTATCTCTTTGGGTGTGGTACGTATTTTCCAATCAATAACAGTGACTATCTTCTTAGATTCAACTGAAATTCCATCCTTATTCATAACATGACCCAAGAAGAATACTTGAGGTAGCAAAAACTCACACTTACTCAGCTTGGCATACAACTTATGCTCTCTCAAGATAGATTGAACTAAACGCAAGTGTTGGGCATGCTCCTCAGCACTCTAGGAATAAATCAGGACATCATCAATAAAAACAACCACAAACCGATCCAAGAAATCCTTTAACACTTTGTTAATCATGTCCATGAAAGCAGAGGGTGTATTGGTCAATTCAAAGGACATTACCAAGAACTCAAAACGCCCGTATCGAGAACGGAAAGCAGTCCGAGGAACATCCGACTCACGTATTCTCAACTGATGGTTGCCCGAACGAATGTCAATCTTCGAAAACATTGTACTACCACCTAACTGGTCAAACAAATCATCTATCTGCGGCAAGGGATACCTGTTCTTGATTGTTACGTTGTTCAATTCCCTATAATCAATGTACAGCCTCAAAGATCAATCTTTATTCTTTACAAACAAGACAGGAGCACCCCAAGGCAAAGAACTTGGCCTAATGAAACCACACTACAACAACTCATCTAACTGGGTACGCAAATCTTCCAACTCACGCGAGGCCATACAGTACAGTGTCTTAGCAATGGGACGAGTACCCGACTCCAAATCTATAATAAACTCCACATCTCTCTCAGGCGGAAGACCAGGAAGACTCTCAGGGAAGATGTCAGGGAACTCTCGCACCACAGGAACATCCTCAATACGTGGCAAACTACCGACGACCTCCAAAACAGACACCAAGTAAGCACAAAAATCGAAATTTAAAAGCTTCCGAGAATATACCGCAAAATTAATCGGGGAATCCTAGCGCGGAAATCCATACACACTCATTGGGTGGCTGTTGTCCATCTTGAAGTCCAAATGCTTAACCTTTCATTAGATTACTGCATCATATCTGGACAACCAGTCTATGCCTCAGATCATATCAAAGTCCTCCATGTCTACCACCTTCAGATACACAAAAGCTAGAACATCGCATAAAAGAATAGGACAACTCTAGATACCCTGGTCCGATACCACTGAGTCACTAGAAGGAAACTTTATGCGAAGCGGATCGCAAACTTGCTCAAAAGTCAGACGATGACATTCCATGAAATCCTTAGCCACAAATAAGTGGGTAGTAACGGAATCAAAAAGAACGCGTGCCCAATGATTCTTTACCTTAAACTTTCCTATAAAACCGCATACCTAACAAGCCAAACAATGTCGAAGCTGTAGCTAAGTGCAGAAAACAAAACTATATTGGAATCTAACCTGAGATCACTTGGGTGGAAGTCTGCGCTTCTTCCAAGGTCACCACATTCAACTTGCCCTTCCCTTTGTCTAAATGTTGCGGAGACGACAATGCTTTAAGTGGATTTGGCTGCAATGGGGGCTGATACCGGCAAATGACTTAATATGCCTTTTTTGTCCGCACTAGAAACAGACCCTTTCCTTACTACAACAATGGGCAGTATCATGCTCCTTTCTCTTACACATAGCACAAACCAAATCTCCCTTGGGAGCGCTCTGAATTGCATGCACTTAGTGCTGCTTCTGAGCTCCTAACCTCTTGAAACACCTTTTAAACGGATGACCCGACTGTCCACAGAAACTGCACACCTCCTTACTTCTTTTCTTCGAAGTGGGACCAGACTCCCTAGAGTTCATACCATCATCAGACTTCCTCCTATCCTTCCTCATTTGTTTACCTCTATTATTGTCATTATCGATAGCTTCGACCTAAAGAGTAGCTTCCACGCCCTCAACATAGCTATCAGATCCATAAGTGCTAGCCAACTGCTGGATGTCACTCCTAAGACGACCTAGGAAATTCTTTACTCGGCTAGCCTCAAAGGCCACCAAATCTATGGCAAACCAGCTCAACTTGCTAAACTTTACCTCATACTCACTGAACATGAGCTGTCTCTGTTTCAGGTGAAGGAAGTTTTTCAACAAACGGTCTCGCTCGACTGGCGGTAGAATTTTCTTCAGCAATAACTCCTTGAAGGTCACCCACGAGCATCCATCTGTAAGGTTCTCCTTCTCTCTCAACCACCAGCTCTTTGCAAGACCCTTAAGCTTGTAAGCGATAACCATCACTCTCTGGTCTGCATAAATTCCTGAATACGAGAACATCTCCTCGATCGCGATAATCCAATCGCCCAATGCCATGAAGTCAGCTCTTCCATCATAGGTAGGAGGTCCTAATCACTGAAAATGTGAGATAAAATTCAACTCTAGTGGTATCATAACTGGAGGCACCAAAGGAGCAGGAGGAACATGAATAGCTTGACCCACAGTAGGGTCCTGCACTCTCGGTTGTTGCCCTGAAACGACAGTCAACAATGCCTAGATCTGTGATTGCATCTCCACCATCTATTTAGACAGAGCCTCATTACTCTGCCACAGTCCCTCAATCACAGCCTCACTCTGTGCTTCAGACGACTCACCCTCAGACTGGGGAGTCTACATCGTCGCAACACGCTTAGGAGACATCCTAAGAATACAACGAACAACCAATCAAAACCTAGCTTAACCGCTAGAACTACACAACTTAATTCAGCCTATATATGTTTAGACACTTGTTCATGCTGATAACTTGCTCTGGGATTTTCATTAATGTTATAATGCATAACTTAGGATGATATACCATCATCCCATTGACTCATGTGCACAAACTATGAATGCATGAATTCTTATTCTTTTGCTTTAAATCTATGTGTGCACGTATGTCATCATGTAGATCTTTGCTTGGCACGTATGCTAATGCTATGTTATGCTATGCATGTTGTGTTATGCATTCTAATAAAGGCCATAATGCATGTTATGAGTGACGTACACCTGAAATATTATGCATCCCATACTACATAATATCACATGTAATGAAAAAGCAAAATGTAATGTGCATTCATGTGATGATTATGCATCCCATACTACATAACAGTCACATGTTGCTTCCTATGAGGATCCATATACAAACACATTATGAATCCCATACTACATAATATGCCTCATATACTTCTTATCATGCTAATGAGTGTAGTGTTCATGCTTCAACCAAGATGTACTGATGACACTTTGGTGTGTGTATGAAATGTAACAAGACCACTAAACTATACCTCTTATACTAACTGTCACAACCCGCTTTTTCTCCACATATAAATGATATATCAAAGTAAGAGAAAACACATGTCGTGATGCCACACCAAATAGGGGATAACTGCCGACGCTCAGGCAAGAATGTAATCCGAACACTTATCAAGAAGTTCTCAAATTTATCTTGTGGAAAACAGATTTTTGTTAAGTTTGACGACCGTATCCCTCAGCTCGGTGGATAACCTAGTCTATGGATAAAAATATAAATGTACACTGCGGAAAATACTTTATTTATATAGACTAGCATCCTACATGAGCATAAACCTCCAAATAGGACAACTCATGATATGCATACCTCTAGGTTTAAAATTAGTATGAAAATTGCTTTTACGTTAGTTGAAATATAGTGACTTTGGTTTAAAATAATGCTATGCATGAGATAGTCAAAATGATACTTTTTATACTTAAACTAACAAACATGCATTCCTAACATAAAACCTTCCCAGAGAGCAAGTAAAACCATCAAATAATCTAGAAGAAGTTTAACAGCTAGCAAGTAACGTAACGATCTACTAAAGCATCCAGTGGACGTCAACAACCTGACACAAAACCACCAAAAGTCATGTATGCTGAACTAAAAAAAAACCAAAGCAACATATCTACCTCACACTAGAGAGGGAAGAACAACTACAATAGCAACAAGAAACCAGCAACAACCAACCCTAGTCGCTCAACCGGCTACTGCTCCAAACAAGAGGCATTCAAAGAAAAGAATACCTCAACAAGATTGTATAAGTGGTAAAAGAAACCAAAGGTAAATAATAAGAGAGGTTAAAGGGTTACCAACCCACAACAGAAATAGTTGCCAATACACAACATACAAATCATAAGGCAATAAGCAAAAGAAATATTTACAGGGTTTTAAGTATAAGAAACTGCACTGAGTGCGATATGAAATTATGCTTTATTAACATCTGCAAGTGTATTTATAAGAACATATATGCATATATATATATAAGAACATATATATACGTGAATCATTAACACCAGTAAAAATGGTACTAAGTTGGGGGCCACATTGTCCAACACCAACCTTCAGACCAAACATCTCAAAAAGGCACTGTGGTGGTGGCCACATTGTCCAATACAAACAAATTGTCCATAAGAAGAGAAGAAAACCCACCAGGTGTAATGATTCACAAACCGGCATCAAGTTGGTGGTCCTTTATCCACTGACAACCTAGCCATAAATAACCATGCAATATATATATCCATAGGCCGGTGGTCATTTATCCACAACCAACCCAAGGCTACAAGTAACCATGCATTGTATGACTATGCAAATTATAAATAACCAAGGCCACCGACAACAATGCATTATATAAACCAACGAAATGAAAATCAAGGATTAACATCAGATTTTCATGACAATGCAAATGGGAGAAAACCAGAAGTTACAATGGTAAACTTGACGAATATGACTTGACGAATTGAAAGTCACTCGACGGATACATCAAAATTGCCAAAACACAAGCTCTGAGTTTACTCGATGCCTAAACAAAGGTTCTGAGTCCACTGGATGCCTAAACAAAAGCTCTAAGTCCACTCAACGCCTAATCAAAATCTTTGAGTCCACTCAATTCCTAAGCAAAAGCTCTGAGTCCACTCGACGCCTAATCAAAATATTTGATTCCACTCCACGCCTGGACAAATACAGTTAAAGAACTCGGCGCCTAGCTGCTTCACTCAACGCTCTCGATGCCAACGGCTACACTCAATGATCTTGATGCCAAAGTATACTCACTCGATGCCAAGATGGATTAAGTCAACACACTCAACGCCAAGGCACAACACTCAACAACAAATCACAACACTCAATGCTAAGGCACAACACTCAATGCTAAGTCATAAAACTCAACGCCAAGGCACAACACTCAACGCCAAGGCACAACACTCAAATCCAAGGCACAACACTCAACTCGAAGGCACAACACTCAATGCCAAGGCAAAACACTCAACGCCAAGGCACAACACTCAATGCCAAGGCACAACACTCAATGCCAAGGAACAACACTCAATGCCACGGCACAACACTCATTGCCAAGGCACAACACTCAATGCTGGCGTCTACTAATCGTGAAGAGAATAAAAACCAAACTAGTAATCCAACTAGGCAAGTATACCTATCAAATTGTAGCTAGGGGACACAAGTGTCGTATAAAAATCCGGAAACCGTTGAATAATCTTACTCACACAAAGACTATTATCTTATCGAAGGATTGTTTTAGGGTTTGCTAAAAGAAAACTAATTGCGATTAAGAAAAGAAATATAGCGCTAGGAAGAGAACTACTTGCAATTAAATAAAGAGCTACTAAAAATTATTACAATAAGGTGTTAAAATGATGAAATAGAAAAGCACTCGATCGAGAATCACCTTGGCAAAAGTTGATTAAAAAAATGCGATAATAAACCTTAAATTAATTGGGTAAAGGTCCTTGACCGTGGAGGTTCCCAAAGCTTGAATAGGCTTCTCTCGAAGTCGTGCCCAACTGAGTTTAGGAAGGTTCGACCGAACTCTCGTCCAAATCGGAGACCTAAAGCTCGCTTTATGCGGTGAACCCCGTTATTGGATTTCACTCCAATTTGGGAGATTTAATGTCTGCCTCTCTCGAGGGGTGCGTGCAACTCTCTTTACTCTTGAGTGTTCACTTCAAACTATGAGCCTCTCGGCTAGCTAAGAGTGAAAACAAAGATGGAAATTATATATCGATGATATAACTCCCAACATGAATAATCAAGAGTAAATCGAAGGCCTAAACCCTAAAAAGAAAAAGTAAACTTAAAGCCTCATAACTTAATCAACTCGAACCTCGGATCATCAAGATTGAGTACAAGGAGGATTAGTTAATCATGGAGGAGTAGAGGAAGAGAGATGGGTAGAAGAACATTATGAAAACAAAGAAGAAAAAGGGGCACTTTATATTAATGCTAAAGAGTGTTACAATATTAAATAAAAGATAACAAGTGCATTGAAATAAAAAACATAGGCTAGCATTAACATTATGCTACTAAAGAAATTACAAAACCAATTACAATAGGGTACAATAAGCTCAGAATTATGAAAAGCCTAAAATGAGAAAGAGAGAGAGGAAGAGCATGAAAAACTCCAAGAAATAAAAGGGCAGCACCTCCCCTTTCAACCCAAAACTACTTCTGGACACAAGGGGGATGCCTAAATTTATAGACTTTTTTCCGGTCAGTCATGCCCCCCCCCCCGTCATGCCCAGGGAAGGCGTGTCAGGGGGGCGTGTTAGGTAGGGGTTGACCTCATGCTCTAGATTCTGGCGGGAATGATGATTGCTTTTGTACATTGGCGGACATGCCCAGGGACACAGTCGTGTAGGGGGGCGTGTAAGGCACATCTCGTCAAAATCATTGGTCAGAAATCCGTTAGTCATTGAAAAAGGTGCTACACACCCCAGGGCCACGCCCGTGTATGGGGCGTGTCACGTACGGGTTAACGTGCAGTAATGGAAAATCTTTAATGGCGACAGCTGTCTTTGGGATGAGGGTGACATGCCCAGAGACACGCCCAGGGAGGGCGTGTGGGGCGTATTAGGTGTTTTTCTCGGGATCTGGGTTCTGGCAGCAAACTTCCTCGGGATTGAGTTACACATCCTATGGCACGCCCAGGGAGGGCGTGTCAGGGGTGCTTGTCAGGTCATTTTTGGCCGAAAGCTGTGAAAACCTACAAAAAAAGAACAAAACATTAGTGACAATAATATATACAAAAGGAGGTTAACATATACGGTTACAAGACATGATTTGTGCATTAAAAAACTAAAAATACCCTAATAGTTTAGACTTCAAAACGTACTATCAAATTCCACCAAGCTTAAGCTTTGCTTGTCCCCAAGCAAAGATATAAAAACTAGCTAACATAAAAAGTGATTAATCAAAAAGCTCTAATTATGCTTACACAAGTACTATGCAAAATTCTAAGTAGGGAGAAGGTGAAACGTAAACCCAAAATATTTACTTAAATATGGTTTAACAATTTATAAACTTTACTAATGAAAATAAATCATCCAAAATTTTAACAAAATTCTTTAAATAAATTTAAGCAAAGTAATGAAATGAAAAATTGCATTGAGTTGTTACTAGATCCAAGAGACACATTATAACTATATTAATCAAATAACAAAAATCTAAATTTAAATCCAAAACTTTACTAATTTACCTTTCTTCTTTACTTAGCAAAAAAAAATTTCAAAAAAATGAATCAAAAGGGCTTATTAGGACCAAAACGTTTGGTTTAGGATTATGATTAGGAGTGGAATTCAAAGAAAAACAAGTAGGCTTTAAAATCACACTAAACCAAAATAAAGAGTTTCAAAAATTTCATCATAAATAAAATATTTTTCTTTCATTTTCTTTTCTTTCCTTTTTTTTCAAAACAAATGCCATAAATAAATAAATTTTCATTTTGAAATTGTCCAAACAAAAGTAAATAATTCTTTTGAGCATACTTTTTTCAAAAAGTTCTCCAAACCTACCACAAAAACAACCCTATCATAATCATGAATTTTTTTTAATGAAACTCAAAAGATTAGTGTGATTAGATAAGTATGAAAATTTTAGATTTGGTGAAAATGAAATGATAAGTGGAGCTATCAATTGAAATCGGAAAAAGACTCCAAAGCGGCTAACTAGGGATAAAAAGTTTTAGGTTGGCAAAAATGCTCAAACGAAAACAAAAACGTGCTAAATCATTTTCATGTTTAAAAATTTATCTAAAACATAAGCTTTGAAAAATTTCAAAAAGCAAATCCTAGATAATAAATGAAGACAAATAAAATTATCTTGAAAATAGAAATAATAAGTGACTTGGATCATTCATATCTACTATGCTAATCAAAAGTAGACATTACAAAATTATCCAAAAATGAGCAGAAAAATAATGGATGAAAGATTTTCAAGAAAGTAAAGAAAATAAAGAACGAAAACCATAATAAAAATGCGAGTTTTAGAAAAACGTTTCACATTAACATGCTGCCGTGAATTAGGAACACAACATGACCAACATTTTACTTGTGAAACATAATTAAAAAGAACAATTAGAAATATTATAATTAGCTAAGTTGTTATAGGAAATTTTGAGAAAAACAAAACAAAAAGCAAGGTGTACTAATGAAATACAAAAATTCATTTAAACTATTAAAGTAAAAACAAATAACATAATAATTTTTTTGATTTTGAAATATTCTATTTTTTTTGGATTTATTAAAGATATTATATTTTTTTTATTTTTAAGATATTCTTTTTTTTTGGATTTTTAAGATATATATATAAAAAATAAATAAAGACAAGAGAAGGAGGAAATCCTCCCCGAAGCTTAAAATGGACATTGTCCTCAATGGAGAAAGGAGGGGAAAGAGAGAGAGAAATTAAAATAGAAATGAAAGTATAGAATTGAAAAAAGGTACTTCCCCGGATTTATGCGTCGCGAAATTTTAGTGATGCCTCTCCCCCATGCTTGCGCTTTGGAACTTCTTGAAATGTCTTCTTTGGACTTCGTGATGGATTCAGCAGCGTTGGAGCAGACGATCGCAAAGGCTTCAGCTTGTCGGAGCCGTCCAGGGCAAAAAGTGTAAAATAAAGAAAATAAAAAAATAACTTTGGTTGCCTCCCAAGAGCGCCCTTTGTTTAAAACGTCGTTTGAGCTCGACGGAACAAAATAATATTGTCAAAAAGATTATTTTCCAAAATAAAATTTAAAGTTTTTAACAAAAATAAAATGTCTTAAGTTAGTTAAAGTTCGGATCATGCAAAATAAAATTAATACAGTTTGGACTGACATCACCACAGAAATAAAGTTTAAGACGATGACCATTCACTCTGGACTCACTCTTATCATGGTGCGAAATTAAAATCGTTCCATACGGAAAAAATTCTTTAACAGTAAACAGCCCAAACCATCGTGACTTTAACTTCCAAGGAAATAAACGTAAACGTAAATTATATAAAAGAACTTGGTCGCCTGGCTTAAAGGTTTTTGGGTGCCTTAAGTGTTTGTCGTGAAAACGTTTTGTCCGCTCTTTATAAAATTTGTTATTTTCGTATGAGTAAGAGCGCAACTCGTCGAGTTCGTTAAGTTGACTTTTTCTAAGGTCGACGACAGAGTGGGGATCGAAATTTAAAAACCATAAGGCCCAAAAAACACGGTGTTCTAATTCTACGGGTAAATGACACGATTTTCCATAAACCAACCGACACGGCGTACATCCGATGATGGTTTTGTATGCTGTTCGGTAGACCCATAGAGCATCATCTAATTTAGATGACTAGTCATTTCTAGAGGTGGAAACAGTCTTTCCAAAAATTCTTTTTATCTCTCTGTTCACTACTTCGACTTGTCCGTTAGTTTGAGGGTGGTTGACAGTTGAAAGCTTATGTGTAACGGCGTATTTTATAAAATTTTTTGAAACCTGAGCATTATAAAATGTGAACCCCTATCGCTAACGATGGCTCGTGGCGTACCGAAATGAGAAAATAATTTTTTCAAAAACGTAATTACGACTCGAGCGTCGTTAATAGGAAGAGCTTGGGCTTCAACCCATCATGAAACATTATTTACAGCAACTAAAATAAACTTGTTCCCGAAGCTTGAAGAAAGAGGGCCAACAAAATCAATTCCCAAGTGGTTGAAAACTTCGCACTCAAGGAAATAATTTTGCGGCATTTCATTTTTATTGGAAAATATCCCGACCGTTGGCAACTATCACACCTACTCACAAAGGTTTGTGCATCTTTAAACATGCTAGGCCAGTATAAACCCGCACAAAGCACTTTTTGGGCAGTGCGAGCAGCGTGATAGTGACCACCAGTCGGTCATTCATGAAAATGTATTAAAATATCTAATCTTTCTTCAAAAGAAACACATCCCCTTGTCACTTGGTCCGCACAAACTCAGAAAAGATGCGGGTCCTCCCAAAAATAGTTCTTCAACTCAGAAAAGAATTTATTCTATTGCTGAGAGGAGAACTCTTTCGGGAGTATACTAGCCACTAAATAGTTGGCTATGTGTGCAAACCAAGGAGAAGGGGCTGTGTTAATTAAAAGCAGCTTCTCATCTGGGAAGAAATCAAAAAAAGATTTTTCATCTAATTTTTCTATATACGGATTATCTAATCGTGAGAGATGGTCGGCGACCAAATTCTCAGCACCTCGCTTATCACAGATTTCTAAGTCAAACTCCTGGAAGAGTAAGACCCAGTGAATCAGGCACGGCTTGGCATCCGTCTTAGCAAGAAGATACTTGAGGGCCGAGTGGTCCGTAAAATAATAATTTTGTAAAGCCTAATATATGGACTGTTGATGCGCGAAAAGCGAAGGCGGAAACGAGCACCAACAGCTAAAATGTTCGAGCACCTAGGGAAGAAAAGAAAAACAAACTGCGAGCAGCAGTCTACTTGGCGGACTAGAAAAGGAACAGAAAAGCAAGAGCCGTGGAGCACGGCAACATTAGACTTCGCCCGTCGTGGTCTGAATGCCTCTCCTGCGACGGGCTTACTTTTGATTGCAAAGAAGGGGTTACAAGAAGGGAAAAGCAAAGCAAAGCAGAAAGCAAGCTGGAGATCGCAAAGCCAGAGATTCGAGTCCGCAGCCTTTAACAAGTGGGCTCCTGGGCTCGAGTCAGCGTCCTTTGAGTGCACCACTTCCCCCTATTTATAGGCTGGGGGCCTGCCCAAGCGGGCAGGGCTAAAATAACCGGCTGCCCGGGGTACAAAAGAGCCGGGCAGCGGTGACGGGAATCAAAAAAGAGAAAGAACAAGCAGTCCGCGTGGGACCGGCGGACTGGGCCAGCGAGCTGGAGACCTCCCTTGGTCGCATCGAGCGCGGTCCTTTCAGATTAGTTGCGACCTGGGTGGCCTGACTCGGAGCTCGCCGTCCTGAGCTTGACTCGTCGATGGGAGGTCGTCGATCTAGTAGAGCTGGGAACCGAGGGCGAACTGAGCGGATTGATAGCTGGAGTCCGCCTAGGTGACGAACCACGTCAACTGGCGAGCTGGGCGAACTGAGTACTTGAGTTCAGCGAGGGAAGGGCAAGATGCCTAGCTGGAAATGTTGCAGATTCTGGGGTTAACATAATCCCCGCACATTTTTGAGTTTTGGAAAATTCCGAAAATGTTTCCTTAACCGCTGAGTCCGCAACTATCATTAATGCTGTTTGTGCTATAAATACTGCCGGAAGCCCTGTCCTCTGTCAGAATTGTCTGCGCGACAGGTCGTTACTCACCACTTGCGGTCTCGACTTTCCAGTCCGGCATGGCAAGGCTAGGATCCTTCTTCGGCAACCTCGCTGCTCCGATTGAGAAGCCGAAAGCGAGTTCCCGGCCTAAGAAATCGAGCCATCAAAAAGATGTGCCTGCCCACCATCAGGGGGAGAGTTCAGTCCAGGTGAAGCAAGATCCAGTCCACGATACTGAAAAGACTGCGAATGCTCCTCTAAGTCTTCTACGGGAGAAACCGAATCCGCCCTCCGTTTCTGACCAAAACCCTGCGAACTCTTCCAGCATGGAGGTGCATCGCTCTCCTTCTGGGACTATCCTGCTGCGGATAGACACGGATAAAGAAGTTTCATCGCCGAAAGTCCAGCAGCAGGGGATCGAGGAGAAGCTTCCTGCTGGCGAGCCGATAGTGGAAAGGGGAGAGGAGGTTGCCGAGGAGCGAGCTAAGGAGTCCGCCGAAAATGCGGCTAAAAGTTCCATCGAAAAGCAAGTTGTAGAGCCAGTATCTTCCTTGGCGCTGGTTGTCGCTCCAACCTCTGTTCCCGAACCAAAGCCGGTCGTCATCGACTTAGAGAAGACTCCTGAGAAGAAAAAGAGGAAGAGAGATAGTAATGCCGCCGAGCGGGTAGAGAAGAAGTTGAAAGTTAGGAAAGAGAAAAATATCTCCAAGCGGACTGGAGCTGCGAGCTTGCAGCATAAGCCGCGAGAAAAGGAAGTCCAAGATGATCTCGTCACCCCCGATCCTCTGCTCGCAGAAGGTGATCCCCCTTCCACGCTCAGCTTATCAACCACTGAGATACTCGACTCTATAGATAATGATCAGCTTGCGAGTATAAATCGCTCTCTACTGGAGGTGCTGCAGCCTGATACCGCAACTAGAGGAGAAAATCTTGCCGACCCTTCTTCTTTTCTTCCAGCTGAAGAGAGGGAGAAGACCGAGGAGCAACTCGCAATGATGAAGGCGAAGGTTGAAGCGGCCTCGGAGAAGCTCGTGGTGGATAAGCGGGCTGAGGATCTTCGGATTGCTGCCGAGCTGATTCGATCTGGTAAGTTGCAGCCGGCGACCAAGCGGTTTCAGAGCTCTTGGTTGTACAAATCACCTCCACGAAAGTCGCGGCCAGTCAAGATCCTTACAGAAACTGATGACATAGTCGCCTCGAGCAGATCGCTGGCCGAGACAAGAGCAATAGTCCGCCGAGAATGGAGGCGTCGCCTAGAGGCTTTTGATCCGGAGCGCATTAGGAGACCTATCCTTGATAGTCGCCAGATCGCCGCGAAGATAACCAAAAGTAGATAAAAACCTTTTCCCTTATTTCTTCTTCTTTTGGGGCTATTGCGGCTTGGATACTGAGGCGATTTTATTTTCTTTGTTGCAGTTCAGAAGTCCACGCCTGATTCTGTCGAGGTCGGCGAGATCGTGCTCATGCCACCAAATGTGTCGGAGGCTGCGGCGCGGACTACTGATGAGCTCGCACAGGAGGAGCTACCTGCTAAAGAAGACAGCGCACTGTTAGCGAAGAAATACGAGGAAGAGTTATGCGAGCTTCGAACTGAACTAAAGAAAAGTAGAGCGCGGGAAAAGATCCTAGAAAGCGAGGTCGCCAGCCTTTCATCCGCACTCGAAGGAGCGAACAAGGAGAAAAATCGACTGAGTGGAGATGTCAGCCATTATAGGAATAAATATTTGGCCTTGGCGAGAGAAGGAAAAAAGCAAGTAAGCGAAGCCGCTGGGGTGAGGTCGCAAACGTCTCAGCCTGCTGTGGGGGAGGGATCGGCCCCTGCGGCAAGCGGGCAGCCCGCGGTGGTCACAGATCCAACCCTGGCAGTTCAATTAATTCCATTTCCGCGGGTAGTCAGAGACATGGCTCATATGCACCGCACCTTCAATAATATGCACCATCTGGTTTCCCAGCTCTACTGCGAGATCTTGCGAGGGAGCGACCAGGCTGCTCATGTTGGAATGGAGGAGGAGGTGCGACCTGCTCTGAGAGACCGCGGAAGGCGCTAAGGCCTAAACATTTGTTTTTTATTTTTTAAGCTGCTGTATAATATTGTTGAACATCTTTGTTGTATGATTGTATCTGTGCTGTGATGATACTCTGCTTTTTGTATACTATTATTTTTTCGGATAATCCCGCTATGGAATGTAAGTTATGCGGGCTGGCGTTTTATTGACAAACTGCGAATTCTGCGGATTTCCTGTGAGTTTGCAATTATTTGCAGGGAAAACAGGGAAGACACGAGCTGAGCGGACTGGCTTTGAATCCGCAAAGCCTTAAGAAATATCTGATATTGCAGGGAAAACAGGGAAGAAGCGAGCTGAGCGGACTGGCTTTGAATCCGCAAAGCCTTGAGAAATATCTGATATTGCAGGGAAAACAGGGAAGAAGAGAGCTGAGCGGACTGGCTTTGAATCCGCAAAGCCTTGAGAAATATCTGATATTGCAGGGAAAACAGGGAAGAAGCGAGCTGAGCGGACTGGCTTATCAATCTGAGCGGATTGACGGCTGTCATGTCAGATGGTTTTTATATAAATAGGGTCGTCATTCTCTTTTTGTATAGAAAATAGTGGGAGCTGAAGCCCTGCGGTCTGGAAACATGGTGTCCGCACGCACTGAGGCCGCAGCCGCCTTCCATGCTGTTGAGCATAAAAGGAGTAGGCTAACCGAAGTCGACCTGGAGGCTTTCTTGGAAGTTCATATGGCGGGCTCGCTCGTACTCGCGCGGCTCCCCGAACACCACGAACGACTGAACTTTTCAACCGCTACCCAGCTCGCAGTTCCAATAGATCATTTTGACTGCGGGTTCAAATTCCCCTTGCTCTGGGAGGTCGCGGAGATCTTTGAGCATTATGGGGTGGTTCCGGGCCAGCTTGCCCCGAACAGTATGGTTGCCATCTGCAGTTTCATTGCTTACCTGCGAGCTGAGAGAGTTGAATTTTCCTTGAAAATTTTCAGGAAAATTTTCTCTGTCCGCTCCATCACTCCGACGGGAGACCGTGAGTACAAAGGCATTATCTACTTCTACTGTAGGGGAATGAAAGTTGTGGGCTTGCCGAACAAGGTCCACAACTGGACCTCTAGGTATCTTATCTTTGAAGGCGACCTGGGGTTCCTTCATACCAATCCGCAGCTGCGTGTAGACGCTGACTTCAAGAGCGTGCGGCTGAACGATGCCGAGGCCGCCATCGTCAAGTTCCTTGATGCAGCGAGGCTGGATGTCGACTATTACATCCCGCTGCTGCCTGGGCTGGATACTGTTAGCCGCCAATAGAGTAAGTCTTGCGACCTTCATTTGTATCCGCAACAACCTGGGAATTTTAGCTAACTTTTTCTCTTGCAGCGACCTTGGCGGTGCCCGCAAATCTGCCCATTGCGCCTGCCGGACAGACTCCTACACAAGGGGAAAGGAGAAAAGAAATCGCAAAAAAGAGGAGGGAAGATGGAGACCCCGCCGCGGGTTACTCTTCCGATGGCAGCTTCGACATTGGGGGCTTCGGCGAGAAGCAAAAGGATCTGAGGGGCAACCCCATGATCCACTAGCATGAGAAGAAAAAGTATGTCCGCCTATCAACGGCTCTTCCCTCCTGGAGGAGTCCGCGCCCATCTCGCCATGCCCACGTCGCCCTGTCCGCCTTGTACGGGAAGCAAAACCTTCGCGATCTGCAAGGTGTGGCACCTGATGACCTCCCCCTTCTCGCTGCGCAGGCCAGTGCGAACTCCGCCGTCACCAACCACTTCTTAGGCAGGCTTACGCGCGAGCTGCTTAGGGACAATGCGCGGCATAAGAAGGAAAGCCATTCGCTGAAAGAAAGGAATAAGCGACTTGGTATAAAAGTTAATCAATATAAAGAAGACAAGGCCGTAAGTGCTTAGTTAATCGCCATTAATCTTGCTTCGCGGACTGATGTTTTGATTTCTTTTGCAGATCGCATATGAGGTGACCAACCCAGACTTTCAAAAGGCCATGTTTCCTTTTGTAAAGGAAAGCGTCGAGGTCGCGATCGAGCGCGTTATCAGCGATGGGTACGCAAAGGCTGGGGTAGACTCTATTCCTTTCCTGAAGCTTTTTCCGGAGCTAAAGGATAAGGTTGCCGAGTTTGAGCGAGCCGCCAAGGGGAAAGCGGTTGCCGAGGATGACGAGGAGGAGTCCGCTGACGAGGAAGCCGCTGAAGACGTGGCCTCAAGTCAGTAGCAAGGAGGTCAGTCGGATCAGTCCGCTAACTCTGGCTCTGGTGAGAGCAGCACGCGAACAGAACCCTCAGCCGCTTCTCACTCTGATGACAGCAGCAGCAGTGACTCAGGCGGCTACTCGCCTATAGTGGATGTGGATGGGTCGAGCCCGGAGAAGCCTGCGGACAAGAAGCAGAGGACAGGATAGGAATATATATTGTAATTTTTTGGTTTTCTTTAATGTAAGGGGGCGGACTCTGCGGGAGCCTGCCAAGACATGTAAATATATTTTTGAATGAATAGAAAAAAGGATATTTTTGATCTGAGATGTTCTGCTTTTTTCCCTTGCTTATGTTTAGAGGTCGCATTTTATATGTAAATCTTTGTCATTGCTTTGCTGTATGTTTAGAGCTTGCTGAAATTGCATAACCACAGCTTGCTGTAATATGAAAATATTCTAAGCGAAGAGAACGTGTAAAGCGAACTTGGACGAGTTCGGTTGGCAGTTCGCGCTTTGCAGAACAGAACCAAGAAAACGACAATCTGCCCACTTGAATAACGAGAATAGGCGAACTAGGCGGACTAGGGTCACCGTCCGCAGATATTTACATTTGAATTTTTTCTAAGTAATCATTGTATGCATCGAACAAATTCTGCGGACTGGGCGAATTAGAAAACCGAAGTCCGCACTGCATCAGTCAGCAACATCAGAAATGACCTGTAATTCATAACTAAGCGGGTAGGAGTGGCCGGAGCGACATTGCTTTCCTCACAAGATTATGGACTACCGAATCAACCAAGGGACGGCGGACTAAGCGGATAAGACAACTGGAGTCCGCACTTCATTAATGAACAATATCAGAAATGACCTGTAATTCACAACCAAGCGGGTAGGTGCGGCCGGAGCGGCATTGCTTTCCTCACAAGGTCATGGACTACCGAATCAACCAAGGGACGGCGGACTGAGCGGATAAGACAACTGGAGTCCGCACTTCATTAATGAACAATATCAGAAATGACCTGTAATTCACAACCAAGCGGGTAGGTGCGGCCGGAGCGGCATTGCTCTCCTCACAAGGTTATGGATTACAGAATCAACCCAATTGATGGCGGACTGAGCGGATAAGACAAATGGAGTCCGCACTTCATTAATAATGACAACCCCTGTGAAGAAGAAGGCTACAGTCCAGAGGCCAAGCGGGTAGGTGCGGCCGAAGTGGCATTGCTTTCCTCGCAAGACCTCCAGATCCGCAGAGAAAACTTAATTCACTGCCCTCTTTCCTGGAGTACAGTCTAAGTCGATCTCTCGGGCAGGTACGGCCGGAGCGGCATTGCTTTCCTTTGAGATCGACAAGACTGTGGGTCTCCTGCAGGCACTGCTTGAGGGTACCAAGGAGTGTTCGAGGGCTACAACCTTAAGATGATCTGGGGGAAGGTGCGGCCGGAGCGGCATTGCTTTCCTCACGCGATCATCTAGGTTGTAACGATATCCCTTAAGTGGTATGGTAGAGCTGTCCACCACTCTGCTCCTCCATAATGCAGAAGTGGGGTCAGGTACTAGCCGGGATCCGAAATCCAGCATCCTGCCGCACTAGAGTTGGTAGGCTCCCACTACACAGTGCGAAATCTCCCCGCAACACGTGGTCGTCGTGGTGTTATGCTGACACCAACGGTTCTAGGGGAGGTTTTTGCTGAACACGACGATTTCTCCTGGTATCAAGCAACTGTCGGGAGTTGCTCGAGGAGGTAAGAAGGAAGGGGCATTCGAAGAAGTGTTAGTATGAGTATTTAGACAAATATCAATTTTGAGAGATTCGTATAATCATAAAATAGAGGGTTCAGAGAGAACCGTTTAGAGTTATCCTTGCTCCATATATTTAACTGTCAACACTTGAAACACAAAAATTCTTGATAAAAGTGTTAGCAAGGAACTTTTTATTAATAATGAACCTCTTAAAGAGTTTACATAGGAAGAAAAGAAAAGAGGTTCAGGAAAAGAACCGCTTTAGGTCATCTCCGCTCCACGTGTGTGGCATGTCTTCTCCTTCAAATGTTTGTAACCGGTAGGCCCCATTCTGAAGTGCTTCCTTAATAATGAATGGTCCTGCCCAGCTAGGATTAAGCTTCCCAACTGAGCTGGCTCTTGCAGCAGCATCGACCATTTTAAGAACCAGATCTCCCACTTGAAAGTGTTTGATCCTTACGTTCTTATCGCGGGCCATTCTTCTTTTAACTTCCTCCTGCCTGATAGCAGCCTTGTCTCTGACCTCTTCGATATGCTCCAAACTGAACCTCATCTCCTCACTGTTCAACTCAAGCCAATCCTCCGTACCTTGCCTAGCAAGCAGTACTCTAGGCGACAGAACTTCAAACTCAACAGGGATCAATGCCTCGGACCCGTGAGAAAGCTTGAACGGGGTTTCTCTTGTTGCAGATGAAGGTGTTATTCTCAGGGTCCAGAGGACTGAGGGAAGTTGATCAGCCCAACTGCCCCTGAGATTTTGAACTTTCTTCTTAAGCAGGTTGAGGATTTGCTTATTAGCTGTTTCTACTTGACCATTGCTTCTGGGATGATGAACTGATGCGAAGCGCAGCTCTGTTCCGATCTGCCTGCAAAAGCCTATCATCTCTGCATTATTGAACTGTGGTCCATTATCGGTGATTATTGCCATAGGGATTCCATGCCGGCAGACTATCTCTCCCCAAATAAAATTCCTCACGACCTGGGTTGTTGTCTTTGCCAGTGATTTAGCCTCAATCCACTTACTGAAGTAGTCGATCATAACTATAATAAAGCGCCACTGCCCACTTGCCATGGGAAAAGGGCCAATGAGATCCATTCCCCAAACAGCAAAGGGCCAAGGGGTTGTAATCGATCTGAGAGATTGAGCTGCTTGATGCTGAAGAGGGGCGAATTTCTGGCATTGAACACATTTTCTTGCATAGGCCTCAGAGTCTTTCTTCATTGTAGGCCAGAAGTAACCTTGCCGCAAGATCCATCTTTCTAATGTTCTTGCTCCCGAATGACTTCCGCACTCGCCAGAATGCACTTCTCGGAGAATGGTGGGAACCTCACTTTCTGAAACACATCTTGCCATTGTGGACAAGAAGGTTTTCCTGTAGAGAATATCAGATATCAAGTAATAGTGTGCTGCCTTCAACCTGAATTTCTTCTTATCTTTCACTAACTGATGTAGATTCCCAGTTGATAGGTAGAGAATGAACGAATCCATCCAAGAGGAGCATTGATCCATCTGCATTATCCCTTCCCCCTCCACTGCCGGGTGGAAAAGCTCAGAAGTTGTCCCTCCTGATGAGAGCCCGTACTTTGCAAGAATGTCGGCCTCCTCATTCTCTGTCCTTGGGATGTGCTCAATAGTAAAACTTTTGAACCTGCCAACCTCAACCTTTACCAGCACGAGGTACTTTTTCAACACTGGCTCCCTGGTCTCGAAGTTGCCAAGAACTTGTGAAGCCATTACCAGTGAATCAGTCTTAATATGGACGTGATCAATTTCAAGCTCTCGTGCAAGCCTCAAGCCGGCTAATAAAGCTTCATATTCTGCCTGATTGTTAGTTACTGGGAAATAGAACTTGATGGCTTGCTCAAGCTTGACGCCATTCGGGTTTATCAAAACTACCCCTACACCCGAGGAGTTTCTACCAGAAGCTCCATCCACATAAATGGTCCAAGCTAAAGGAGACCTTGCTGCCTGGTCCGAGCTAGATTCTGTCGTATCAATCAGGAAATCTGCAAGCACCTGTGCCTTGATAGCTGTTCTGGGCACATAGGAAATTTCAAACTCACTTAGCTCAATTGCCCATTTAGCTAGCCTGCCTGAATGCTCTGGTTTTTCTAGCACACTCTTCAAAGGTTGATCAGTAACCACCTGAATTGAATGAGCCTGGAAATATGGACGGAGTCTGCGGGCAGACATAACTAATGCCAAAGCTAGCTTCTCTAGGATGGGGTACCTTGCCTCTGCATCTTTCAGGATGTGACTGACATAGTAAACAGGGAACTGCCTTCTGCTTTCTTCGTGGACCAGAACTGAACTAACTGCCTCGGGACCAACCCCTAGGTATAGGAACAACATCTCCCCTGCTCGGGGGCTTTGGAGTAAAGGAGTCGAGGTTAGCTGCTTTTTTAATTGCTCAAAGGCCAAGGAGCACTCTTCTGTCCATTGAAACTTGGACGCTCCCCGAAGAGTCTTAAAGAATGGTGCACTTTTATCTCCAACTCGAGAGATGAACCTCCCGAGTCCTGCCAACCTCCCTCCTAACTGCTGAACCTCTTTTGGTGAACGGGGAGGAGTCATATCAAGGATGGCTTTAACCATATCAGGATTGGGGGCAAGACCCTCAGGAGTAAGGAGATGGCCGAGAAACTTCCCTTTACTCGCCCCAAAGATGCATTTTAACGGGTTAAGCTTTATTTTGTGCCTTCGTAGAGTAGAAAAGGACTCTACAAGATCTACCAGGTGCTGTGGAAGAGACCTACTCTTAATCAAAAGGTCATCCACATACACCTCGAGGTTTCTACTTTTTTGCTCTTTAAACAATTGGTCCATCATGCGTTGATAGGTTGCGCCAGCATTTTTAAGCCCAAAGGGCATCACAAGATAACAATAGCAACCGTCATTAGTGATGAACGATGTGCAAGGGATATCAGGTTTGTGCATTCTTATTTGGTGATAACCAGAGAATGCATCTAAAAAACTCATAAACGGATATCCTACCGCAGAATCAACTAATAAATCTATCCGAGGCAAGGGGTAGAAATCTTTCGGGCATGCTTTATTCAAACGGGTGAAATCTACACACATACGCCACTTTCCCCCAGGTTTCTTAACCATTACAACATTCGAGACCCACTCGGGATACTGAATCTCTTGAACAAAGCGTGATTTGAGGAGTTTGGCAACCTCCTCTCTGATGGGCTCTGCTAGCTTGACAGCTACATCCCTCTTCTTTTGCTGGACGGGCTTGGCAGCCAGATCAACATTGAGATGATGGCAAGCCACGTCGGGATCCACCCCTGGCATGTCCTCCGCTGACCAAACGAAGACATCCAAATTCCTCAATAGGCAAGATATCAACTCCGCCTTTTGATCTTCTGGCAATTCGGAGTTGATGGAGAGCTTTCTTCCTTCCCCTTCTGCGATGGGGACTTCTTGCGTCACCTGGGCAGGTTCCAGGTGAGCACCTTCTCTATCCACAGCAGCTTCTGATGGAGAAAAGGCTTCTGCTGCTGCTAGAAAAGCTGGAGGGGAAATCTCAGTCATGTTGACTGTGCGGAGGTAACACTCTCGAGCCTGCCTCAGGTCGCTCCTGACCCTGCATTGACGGCCATCCTTGCAGAACTTGATGGCTAAATGGTATGTTGAAATGATGGCGCGATATTTGTTCAGCAATGGTCTCCCAAAGATAGCATGATAGCTGCTCGGGGCGTCCACCACTATGAACTGGATTTCCTTGGTCACCCCTCCGAGCGTCACTAGGAGTGTGACGTTTCCTTCAACCTCCTTTCTTTCGCCCGAGAAGCCATAAAGTGGCCCCTCGGTGGGAAGGAGGGATTTTCCTTTCCTCAGGGCCTCAAAAGTTGACTTGAAGAGGAGATTTACGGAGCTGCCAGTGTCAATGAGAATTCTATCAACTGTGAAATCTCCGATGGCTGCCTGGACTACGATGGCGTCATCGAAGGGGTTGGCGGTTACAGGAAGGTCCGCAGAACCAAAGGTGACGACTTTAGAAGGTGGGGCGGAAGAAGTAGAAGCAACCTCAGCTCGGGAAAGCCTTGACAGAGAAGACTTCCGAGTAGACTCAGTCCCTGCTCCGCCATGGATGAAAAAGAGTCTTCCCAGGGCCCCCTCGTCGACAACATCAATACACTCATTTGGGATATCAATGAGCCCTAGATGGCCCTCATCCCTTATCTCTATGCACTCCCGGTGGACTTCAGCCACCTCCTTGCCCTTGGAGGTGGAAGGCTTTGAAGAATCACTCTTCCTGCCCAGGTCCTCGAGTTTACCCTCGGCGAGCAACCTCTCAACTAGCTTCTGAAGAGCCTTGCAGTCTTTAGTCAGATGACCCTTCTCCTTGTGAAAATTACAGAACTGAGAGTTGTCCCTGGGCTTCCAATCTCTCTGAGGCCCTTGCCACTTTTCTTCAACCTTCTTCTGGATTATCTGGGCAACCTCTTCAAAGTCGATGCCCAGATCTGCAAGCTCTTCCATAGGGCTGCTCCCATGAGGATATGAAGCTGGCAGGGCGCTCTGAAGAATGGGGAGCGCTTGAAGGGGAACGGCGGGAGTGACGGCCAACGGCAGTCTCTGATCATGAAACTGTTGATGGCCAAGGAAGGGTTTCTTATGGCGGAGGTTACGCCCCCTCTGAGGTGGAGGATGGAAGTCAGGCCGAGGAGGCTTACTGTGGTTCTGATTGTTGGAAGAGGAGTTGGGGACATCCCTTCCTCCAGCTTTAGCTGTCAGGGATGAGATATAGGTTGGGTTGGCATTTTCTCCCTCAATAAAGCGATTAGCTATCGCTATGAGCTCCTGATAAGTTGATGGTGCCTTTGTTGTCACTTTGAATTTCAACGGGCCCTCCCGGAGGCCGTGAATCAGGGCAACTTTATAATAATCGGGGTTCACATTCCTTACCCCTTGGATTTCCTTTTGGAACCGATCAACGAATCTTGCCACCGATTCATTGTCTCTCTGTCTAATGTCAAAAAGGGCTGCCGGCCCATCCTTTCTCTTCTTAGAGGTTGCAAACCTTAGGAGCAGCTCACTGCGAAGCTCAGCGAAGGAGGAAATGGTGCCTGGAGGCAACTCATAAAACCATTCTCTTGCTTGACCATCAAGAGTGGTCACCAGAAGTTTATATTTCAGGGCGTCGGAGAGGCTCCTCAATGCAACTGCCCCTTCGAATGCCTGCAAGTGGCAGACCGGATCAGTCTCCCCTGAATAAAAAGGGAGACGAGGTTCTCTGAAATTGCTTGGCGCTGACTCCCATCGGATTCGATCGACGAAGGGAGAGGGAGTTTCTGAATCAGCAGAAGGGCGGACTGGAGGACGAAGCTCTGCGAGCTCTGCGGACTGCCGATCAACAAAGTCTAGTCGGTGAGCCGGGGTCCCTCGGGCTGCTTCCCTGAAGAAATCCATCAGTGGGGCGAACTGATCAGCCTGAGGTCGCAGGGGAGCTGCGGACTGAGCTTGGCGGAGAGGCGGAGGCGCGGTCGCAGGCGACTGCTGAAGAGGGGTGCGACGAGCCGGGGTCCGGCGGACTGGAGTCTGGCGGACAGGTGTCTCAGCAACTTCTTCAGCAACCTGGGGGGCAAGCCGCTGAGTCAATGCTAACAGGGCTTGGCTGATCGTATCGAGCCGCTGGTCAGTCTCTCTTCGAGATACTTCAGCTTCCCAGCGGGACTGCTCCAACGCCTCCCACAGCGAATCATCGGGGAGCTGGAACGGTCGGAGCGGCGACCTCGGCGGTCTGACATTTCTATCCGCGGTTTCAAAAACTGCTCGAATCTGAAGGTCGCGTGTTAACTGTTGATGCGCGAAAAGCGAAGGCGGAAACAAGCACCAGCAGCTAACTGTTCGAGCACCTAGGGAAGAAAAGAAAAATAAATTGCGAGCAGCAGTCTACTTGGCGGACTAGAAAAGGAACAGAAAAGCAAGAGCCGTGGAGCACGGCAACACCAGACTTCGCCCGTCATGGCATGAATGCCTCTCCTGCGACGTGCTTACTTTTGATTGCAAAGAAGGGGTTACAAGAAGGGAAAAGCAAAGCAAAGCAGAAAGCAAGCTGGAGATCGCAAAGCCAGAGATTCGAGTCCGCAGCCTTTAACAAGTGGGCTCCTGGGCTCGAGTCAGCGTCCTTTGAGTGCACCACTTCCCCCTATTTATAGGCTGGGGGCCTGCCCAAGCGGGCAGGGCTAAAATAACCGGCTACTCGGGGTACAAAAGAGCCGGGCAGCGGTGACGGGAATCAAAAAAGAGAAAGAACAAGAAGTCCGCGTGGGACCAGCGGACTGGGCCAGCGAGCTGGAGACCTCCCTTGGTCGCATCGAGCGCGGTCCTTTCAGATTAGTTGAGACCTGAGCGACCTGGGCGGCCTGACTCGAAGCTTGCCGGCCTGAGCTTGACTCGTCGATGGGAGGTCGTCGATCTAGCAGAGCTGGGAACCGAGGGCGAACTGAGCGGATTGATAGCTGGAGTCCGCCTAGGTGACGAACCACGTCAACTGGCGAGCTGGGCGAACTGAGTACTTGAGTTCAGCGAGGGAAGGGCAAGATGCCTAGCTGGAAATGTTGCGGATTCTGGGGTTAACATGGACAGAATTTATCAAAAGTGAAAACAATAGCTAGGAGTTCCTTCTCAGTTGTGGTATAATTCTCTTGTGCTGATGTAAGTGTTTTACTTGCATAATAGATGGGGTGGAAGTTTTTAGATATTCATTATCCTAGTACGGCTCCCACCGCGAAACTACTCGCATCACACATAATTTCAAAGGGAAGGTCCCATACCAGAGCTATAATAATAGGGGCATTAATTAACTTTTCTTTTATTAATTCAAAGGAAGATAGGCAAGGTTCTTCAAAAATAAATGGGGCATCTTTTTCCACAAGATGAGTAAGGGGTTTGGTAATTTTGGAGAAGTCTTTAATGAAACGGCGGTAGAAGCCCGCGTGACCTAGGAAACTTTTTATAGCTTTTACGTTCGTAGGTGGCGGCAACTTTTCAATTACTTCTATCTTAGCAATATTTACTTCAATTCCTCGGGCAGAAATCTTATGACCCAAAATTAACCCCTCCCTCACCATAAAATGGCATTTTTTCCAAATTTAGGGCGAGGATAGTTTCTTCGCATCTTTCTAAGACTTTTTCTAAGTTTTCTAAACAACTATCGAAGACATCGCCGAACACGGAGAAATCATCCATAAACACCTCCATAATGCTTTCTACGTACTTGTCAAATATAGCGAGCATACATCGCTAGAATGTAGCTGGCGCATTGCACAATCCAAACGACATTCTTCAGTAAGCAGAGATGCCGAAGGGACATGTAAACGTAGTTTTCTCCGGGTCCTCGGGAGAGATGGGGATTTGAAAATACCCCGAGAGGCCATCGAGAAACAGTAAAAGTTATGTTCGGATAATCGCTCTAAGTTTTGATCGATGAATGACAAGGGAAAGTGGTCCTTGCGGGTGGCGTCATTTAACTTACGATAGTCAATACACATTCACCACCCCGTCACCATCCGTGTCGTGTAAATCATTATTTTCATTACTAATTACAATTATCCCTCCTTTTTTTGGCACTACCTTGACTGGGCTAACCCACTTACTATCAGAAATAAGATAGATAATTACTGCGTCTAACAATTTCATAACCTCACCTTTTATGACTTCTTTCATATTTGGATTTATAAGGTGTTGTGGTCTGATTGAATTATACGAATTATCTTCCATTAGGATTTTGTGGGTGCAGAAAGATGGGCTTATGCTCTTGATATCAGATATCTACCAGGAAATAGCTCAGCGATGTTTACATAAAACTAGAAGGAGATTGTCATTTTGTAATTCAGTTAGGTCGCCCGAAAATATCACTGGCAGTTTGGAGTCCTTTTCTAAGAAGGCATACCTACGATGTTCGGGTAGTTCCTTTAATTCTAGGGTAGGGGGTTCTTCATACGACCTTTTGTAAATTCTTCTACTAATCGTGAAGAGAATAAAATCCGAACTAGTAATACAACTAGGCTAGTATACTTATCGCATTGTAGCTAGGGGACACAAGTGTCGTATTAAAATTTGGGAACCGTTGAGTAATCTTACTCACATGAAGACTATTATCTTATCGAGTTTTAGGGTTTGTTAAAAGAAAACTAATTGCGATTAAGAAATGCAATATACCGCTAGAAAGATAACTACTTGCAGTTAAATAAAGAGCTACTAAAAATGATTACAACGAGGGGTTGAAATGATGAAATAGAAAAGCACTTGATCGAGAATCACCTCGACAAAAGTTGATTAAAAATGCGATAATAAACCTTAACTTAATAGGGTAAAGGTCCTTGATCGTGGAGGTTCCCAATGCTTGAACACGCTTCTCTCGAAGTCATGCCCAACTGAGTTTAGGATGGTCCGACCGAACTCTCATCCAAATCGAAGACCTAAAGCTCGCTTTACGCGGTGAACCCCGCTATTGGATTACACTCAATTTCGGGAGATTTAACGTCTGCATCTATCAAGACGTGCGTGCAACTCTCTTTACTCTTGAGTGTTCACTTCAAACTATGAGCCTCTCGGCTAGCTAAGAGTGAAAACAAAGATGGAAATTATATATCGATGATATAACTTCAAACATAAATAATCAAGAGTAAATTGAAGGCCTAAACCTTAAAAAGAAAAAGTAAACTTAATGCATCATAAGTTAATCAACTCGAACCTCAGATCATCAAGATCGAGTATAAGGAGGATTAGTTAATCATGGAGAAGTGGAGGAAGAGAGATGGGTAGAAGAACATTATGAAAACAAAGAAGAAAAAGGGGCACTTTATATTAATGCTAAAGAGAGTTATAATTTGAAATAAAAGATTACAAGTGCATGGAAATAAAAAACCTAGGCAAGCATTAACATTAAGCTACTAAAGCAATTACAAAAGCAATTACAAAAGGGTACACTAAGCTTAGAATTAGGAAAAGCCTACAATGAGAAAGTGAGAGAGAGGAAGAGCACTAAAAACTCAAAGATAAAAAAGGTCAGCACCTCCCCTCTAAACCCAAAACTACTTCTGGACACAAGGGGGGCCTGAATTTATAGACTTTTTTGCGAGTCGTTCACGCCCCCCGTCACGCCCATGGATTGCGTGTCAGGGGTCGTGTCTGGTATGGGGTTGACCTCAGGCTCTAGATTCTGGCGGGAATGATGATTGCTTTTGTACATTTGCGGACACGCCCATGGACATGCCCGTATAGGGCGGCATGTAAGGTACGTCACATCAAAATCATTGGTCGGAAATTATTCAATCATCGGAAAAGGTGCTACACACCCCAGGGCCACACCCGTGTATGGGGCGTGTCACGTACAAGTTGACGTGCAATAATTGAAAATCTTTAATAGTGGCAGGGGGCGCGTTAGGTGTTTTTCTCGAGATCTAGGTTCTGCCAGCAAACTTCCTCGGGATCGGGTTACACGTCTTGTGGCACGCCCAGGGAGGGCGTGTCAGGGGGGCGTGTGTGGTACTTTTTGTCTGAAAGCTAGAAATCCTGCAAAAAAAGAACAAAACATTAGTGGCAATAATATATACAAAAGGAGGTTAACATATATGCTTAAAAGACATGATTTGTGCATTAAAAACCTAAAATTACACTAATAGTTTAGACTACAAAACGTACTATCAAATGCCAAGGCACAACACTCAACACCAGGCCTTCAATCGACACACTCAATGCTTTTTTACTCAATGCTAGGCCTTCACTCGGCGCACTCAACGCTTAGATACTTCACTAAATTCCAGGCATTCACTCGACGCACTCAACGCTTAGCTACTTCACTCAACGCTTTTCAGCAAATTCCTGACAGAAACTCTCTTATTTAATAAAGGCTAATAGACTCCTAACTTTTCACAACAATTAAGCTCAAACCCATAATAAGTTCCAGAAAATAAGAAAAGGGGAGGGGTAGAGTAATCAAGAGCCAAACACAAGTGAAATACTCTACAGTAACACGACACGGAGAAAGAAAGGAAATTGTACTGTTATGCTATCCAAGATATAACCACTAGTAGGCAGAAAAATTCAGAGGAAACATAAAAAAATTATAAGCGGATAGGCAAGGGATCAAACCACCACTTGCCTCAATACCTACAAAAATTTGGCCTCATAAGCGCTCCGCTTCAAGGATTGGCCGCAAGAACTCTTGGGCATCGATTCCTAAAACTTTACAGGGCAAACGAGAGTCAAGGTCAAAAACCCTAACACCAAAAGTCTAAGAAAACAAAATTACCTACCGCACACGTGTAGATCTCGGCGAGAGCTTTCCGCATCCACCCTCCATCGACGATTTCGAGCACCGGCACCCCTACAAGTTGTGGCCGAAAGCCTTGCAAAACTCGTCGCCCTCTTTCTTCCGCACTCTCGGTCCGATAGCTTGGGGGAGAAGAAAGTTAACAGTAAAATATTACATATATAATATATTATATATTATATACATTATAATATATTATCTATTAGAACCATGTCAATTATATATACATATGATATAATATAATATCATTTTAATAATGAAACTCAGTTAAAAACTCCCCAAAGCTCAAAACACAAAAAAACCCAAAAAGGCTCCATCGAGTTCTAAAACAAACCAGGCTCGTGAGCGAAATCTCAAAAAACACACTAGAAATTAGCCAAGCTAATATTATAAGCCAAAACCTCGGATACTAAATGAGAAAAAGTCACGCTCCAGCAATGGTACCCATCAACTACGCGTCAACGTACGTAATACCCTTATGTCAAAAATATGTCAATAGAGGAATTAAAATAAACATCGGAAAATCAGGGGTGTCACAACTGTCCCATCCACCTTTGTAATAGTGTGTTAGACAAGTCCAACTTCTCCAAACTAGGCTCCAGGAGCTTACAACACAGATCCGTCAAGATCTCTCAGACTCCTTTAAGTCCTACTTCAGGCCCAAGGCCCTACCACTCAGAGAAAATGATGCTCCTACAACTCAGAGATCCACAAATCACCTACCTAAGAGAATAACTCTCCTACAACTCAGGCACACATGCCCTACCTCAGATCCATAGAAGGATTCTACACTCAGATCCATAGAAGGATCCAACCACTCAGCCTTTATAGTTTTGGCTTACAACTCAGATCAGTTAAGATCCTACAGACAGAATAAGAATATTGGTGATGAATGACTTCAGAGAAATTATATTTGAGTCAGCCTATTCTTGAACTGAGAAAACTCAGTCCTATCCTCTTCATAACACCAAGAAAAGATCTTCAATGATGATTTTGCTTGTGCTGAGAAGTAACTATAGAGATTGCTTATTCTTTCTCAGAAATAAATATTCCTAATCTTACTGTTGATAGATGATTTGATCTTCTGAAAAAGTTAATTCATTAACAAACTCTATTTGTGATTCACATATAACTTTTTAGCAAGCTCTTCAAATGCTTTAACTCAGTCAGGAGGAAGAAGACGACTGCTTTTCTCCCGTTAGGATATCTTCTAATTTCACGGAACTATGCTTTTGTATCCCACCGCTCAATGGCTCTATACACAGTATGGGTTGGCCGAAAATGACAACATCACCATCACTTTTGCATTTACAGCTATACTAAGGGCATATGGTGCCTTTTGTCTTCTTGCACTCAAGTCCCATAATATTTTAATTTCTACTAACATCAGCATGAGTCAGCGCTTCTGGACTTAGTAAATTTCAGAAAGACTGCATAGGCGTTGAATGAAGCCTTGTCACTCAATGCAAAAGTACTTAGCAGATTTATACGACTTGAGGTGTTGAGAGAGTTGAGTGAGCCTTCCTCACTCAACACATATAGACTTTATAGTCTAACAACTTAGGCGTCGAGTGAACCTTTATCACTCGATGCATCTGGGCTTAGTTGATTTACTCTGCATAAAGGCATCGAGTGAGGCTTCTTCACTCAACGCTTTCTGACTTTGCCGGTCTTCTTGATGAGGCATGGAGTGGCCTTTCTTCACTCAACGCTTCTGTACTTAGTAGGATTGTCTGTTAAGGAGGCGTTCATTGAACTGCCTTTACTCAATGCTTCTGGACTTAGACAGATTTCTTTGACAGCAACCCTGCGGCTTTGGCTACATATTGTCCTATCGACGCTTTTGCTTCTTGGTGTTGAGTGAACTGCTTTCACTAAACGCTTCTGGACATAGCCATATTTTTGCTTTGGCAATACAAAGGCTTTGACTGCCTATTATCCGGTCGATGTTTCTGTTTCTTGGCGTTGAGTGAACTGCCTTCACTCAATGCTTCTGGACTTAGCAAGATTTCTTCTTTGGCAATATAGAGGCTTTGACTGCCTGAACATCAGTCGATGCTTTTATCCCCTCGATGTTGAGTGAACTGCCTTCACTCAATGCTTCTGGACTTAACCAAATTTCTGCTTTGCCAGCATCCTGTCATCAGTCCATCTGACTTTGTGACTTTGAAAACCTATCAAATCAGTTCAACAGAGAACACCCTTCATATATTAAACTAAGGGCATGCATCAAATACATTCATGTGTATACCATTGACTTGTGGGCCTTCTTCAAATCTAGGACATTGTGATCAATGAACTCAACAACCATTGATGGATAAGAAGTATCATGGTCAGTCTCAAGGTTTCTTCGCTTCAATCCCATAAATGAGTTGTTAAAAGTGTGCTACTTATTTCTCCTATAATCTTTTATAGATTAGAGGCTACTCTATGTACAGTTACTTAAATGTTCTGCTATAATTCTTTAGAGGTTCCAAGTTACTTATCAGTTTTGCTTTTATAGAAAATTTCAGTGAGTTTTATACAGTTCTTTAGAATTTCGAATTGCAATTTTATATTAAGATTTAGGATCCGTTTGGGGGGGGACTTATTTTCACTGGTCAAACGGTTACGATGACATGTTAAGATTTAGGAACCGTTAAGGTCCGGTTCATGCTGTCGTAACCGCTTGACTGGTGAATATAAGTCCCCCCAAACCCCCTCTTTCGATTCCCCTCTTCCTCACTCCCAGGCGCAAGCCCAATCCATTTCCCTTCTCTCCTTGATGTTGCATCTAGATGTAAAACCCACCTCTCATGTTGCCACTTGGCCTTAGCTAATGGAACAGAGGAGAGGAGCTCCTCCTCTCTCTCGGGTTTGTCCCACATCGGGGATGGGAGGGGTGGCCACCATCCCCAAGTTTATAAAAGACTCCTTCCCCCTGCTCTCCTCCTCACAAATCGATCTGAGCCCAGAGCACTCTTACCGGAGCTCCAGCTCGCTGAAAAAAACCAACCCGAGCTCTCCTTTTCCACCTTTAATGGCATCTCATCCAGGGCCTTCCCAAGCTCCCCCAGCCTAGGTGGAAACCTTCTTCCTCCTCCTTCCCTAACCTTTTGACATTCTGCATGCGCCTCTTGTTAGCCGGAGTGCTTCCGGCACAAGCCAAGCTCCAGGTCAGGTGGTGGACGCACGAGGTGAGCCTTACCCAGTGCCGGTGGTAGCACTGGGGAAGTGCTACGCCATCGGGGATAACCTTCCCTGACGGTGGAAGGTCAAGGTGCCGTCGGAAATCTCTGCTCCGACGTCACCCGAAACAGAGTAAAACTCTATTAATTTATTGCGATGGAGGCCGATGGCGCCAGGCTGCCGAACCACCACTACAGAATAGCTCAACCACCGGCTCATCGGTTCGAGGTGGTTTTATGGCTGGGGCAGTCACCAGAGAGGCGGGGTGGCACTGTGGCGCTAGGAGCAGAGCCAGCCGCCACCCTGCTCTCGGTTTTGTAAATTCCGACGGTGGCCGGCCCCGGACCACCACCTAAGAGGTCGCCAGTCCCTGGCGAGTTGATTGGGGTAGAGCCGGGATCCAGCAGTGTCTCGTCGGATATGGCAGAAGGCCACCGCCTTCTCCATCAACTGGGAGAAGCATCCGCCGTCCGATCTCAGTGAAGAGATTAGATAGTGGTGATTTCATCATCCCCCCTTGCCTCAACTTCAGCGCCCACCATATCGGATCTATAGTCGATCAACCATGGCGAAAAATTTTGCAAATCAACCGTCCGACACATTCCTGGCCTCAGGATTTGATTGATCTGGCATATGTAGACAAATTTTTAAACAGAGGTTTGTACAATTTTTTTTAAAATCTAGGCTCTTAGGGAAAAAGTATTGAACATGAAAAATGTTCCCTTTGGTAAGGACTTCCTCCACAAAAGGTTTTAGAATTTTTGGAGTTGATTTGATATTTTTAAAAGTCCAAAAAATTTTTATTTGGACAAATTTAAGGCCCAAAATTGCTCGAATTTTTTTTGGAAAAATTACTATGCTCTTCTTAGCCCCTCCTAAATGTTGTATTAAAATTTGGGAATCTGAGGATAAAAAATTGAAGTTTTCCTAGTTTTCTTTAGAGCCTAGGGCCGCGATCAAAAATTTGTACACTCAATTTTCTTGAAAATGAAAATTGAGCGCGCGACCACTTTTGTAAGTTGAATAATAAATTAAACTTCTTTTTATTGACGAGAGTAATCGAGGCAAGTGTCCTAGCTCTGAGTGTTCCGAGGTTTAGTAGAACCGCCGAGCGTCTCGTTTTAAAAAGACTCTCGGGAAATTTGGGCAGACTCGGAAGATGAGAGTACGGGAAAATGTGTTGCTAATTATACCCGACGAATAATAAAGATGCAACTCCTAATAAAGTCCTCCTAATCTGATTAAGACGTAAATAGAAATGGTGCAATTGAAATATTATCAGATTCTAAAAATGGGTGAAACCCAAAGATGCATCCTAAAAGATGAAATTATACTAAACATGCCTCCTGAGAACGGAGATGGAACTGAACATGTCTACTGAGAACGAAGATAAAATCTAACTTGCCTCCTAAGAACGGAGATGGAACTGAAGCCTCTTGAATAAAGTAATTGGAATACTTACCATTTTATTTTTTGATTTATTCCAGTCTCGCACTGGTCTAATTCCTTTATTTATTTTAGTTCAGTTATTTCTTTTCAAGTACTCTTGTCTCGTACTGGTCCTACTTATTTACTTTCAGCTTAGTTCTTTTATATAAGTACTATTCTAGTCTCGTACTAGTCAAGTTCTTTTCAGTACTTACTTTCAGTTCAGTCCTTTCTGTTCAGTACTACTCCAGTTTCATACTGGTCCTTTTTCATTACAACATTTCAATTCTGCAGCTTAGACTAACTGCACCTTCTATTACCACACTTTTGTTTCTGCAATTTATTATTTTAAGCACGAATCCTGCTCTGACGGATAGTTATTTTGATAGGTTGATCCTTAGTTGGGGATAACAGGAGTTTAGATGTTTCTCCTAAATTATCCCCAAATAAAGTGCTCCCACGCTCCTTGTCGAAAGTCGAGCCAAGTGCCGTTTGCTTGAATTATTTAAAGCATAGTAGGGCAAGCCGCTGTAGACCTAGTGCATGTTATCAAAATTGTTTTTACTTGTTTGATTGTAAATTGCTTGCGGTAAATTATGGCAGGTCAGTCACTTCCGCAGACTGATTGTACCAGTACGGGAAGTTTGACAACTAAAGGCGATAGGGAGATGAGTACCACGCGTGATCGACCGTTATGTTTTTCCTCGTCGGGTTTCCTCCGCTGGTCGGCCAAAATGTTGAATTGCCAGATGTTGCTCACATCCAAGAGTACACAGGGTTATATGTTAGGGCCTGGACTGTGCGGTACGACCACAACCAGAAGTGGCAGGACTGTACATATCACCGAATACCATATCGGCGAGGCTCGTAGGGCTTGCTACCATGTTTGAAGAGAAACGGTCCATACTATGTCGACATAGGGTCTTTAGCACGATTGTGAATGCATGTGATATGTGCGTGGCTGTGAATATCTGCGATGTGTACACATCTATGAATGCATGCTGTATGAATACAGGTTATGAATACCTGATGTGCTGCTGTGCTAGTGGAGCTTAAATTATAACTAATATATATTGCTGCTGCTACTCAAGTTATACTATGCTGCACCCCCTTTTATGGTTACTCCTTGCCTATATATGAAATATTATACTAACTCTCTCATACTTTAGCTATCTACTTTTGTTGGGTGCGTGAGCTTGTCCCCAGGATATGGATCCTGAGAGGAGATTTGTTTCCGCTTAAATCTGTGACTAACAGTTATTTTACTAACTATTCACAAGAGATGGAGAACCGCAGTGACAAGTTACCGCGGTACGATTCGCCAGCTGACAGGACTACTCGAGCAAAGGCATGCCCGTCATCTCTATAGTTTCGAGATGTGAGTACTAGTGAGCAAGATTTGGAGTGCGAGGAGTTTAGAGTAGACATACTTTTATAGCCTACGGGCTTCATGTATAAACAGTGGCTACGACCTTTACGATCTCCTTAAATATATATTATTATATGTATATTTTGTGGCTTCGTGTTAATGTTTTCGCAATAATCTGTGATGTGATGTGTATGTTATGATTCATGCCGAGCAAGGCAGCAAACTAGTGCTTAGTAGTGTGGGTTGATACCCCATAAGGAGCACTGGGTGGACGTCTTAGGCAAGTAAGATCCCCTCCGGCCTGACCTGGGCAATGGTTGAGGGGCCTTACAAATGGATCAGAGCGACCATTATCCGTCCTTGTGGAGCAGTCTCAGGATCCCTTTGTCCCTAGCTTCATTCTTTGTTTCGGGATGAACCTTGCATCGCAAGCCTGGTGGACCCTAGTGTAGAGGATTAGGGATTGAAAGTTATTACTTAAAGGTTAGCTAGTCACCAAGAGGGGGGGGGGGTAAATAGGTCTTTGAAATTTCTTTAGTCTTTTTGCTGTTTATAAACTAAGTGATCTAGAGCTTGTCGTTAGTACCTGCAATTAAAAGAAGGAACAAGCAATACAACACAACACACAAGTATTTATAGTGGTTCCCCAATTAGGTACATCCACTTTCCCTCCCACCTTTCTAACTTATGTTAGACAAGGCACAAACTCAACCAAAATGCTCCTCGAAGCTTTCACCTCACGCCCTCAGCCTTACACTCAGGTTCTCTTCAGAACCCTACCTCAGAACCACAAGGGTTCCTGCCTCAGAGACTTGTAGTGCTCCTACAGCTCAGTAGTCCTCAAACCACCTACCTCAGCCTTATCTCTAAGGCCTACAGCTCAGGCACAAAGTTCCCTACAACATCAGGCACAAGGACCTACTCTCAGAGTGCTGCAACACTCCTATAGCTTAGTACCCTTTCGGGTACCTACCTCAGTGCCCTTCTAGGCACCGACAAATCAGTGACAAATTTATCACCAACCTCAGTCCAAAGGCCCTACACTCAGTCTCCTCCAAGACCTACACTCAGTGACACACTTGTCACCTACAGCTTAGTGACTCAATAGTCACCTAACTTAATGTTATCACTAAGGCCTACTACTCAGGCTGGGAGGACATCCCTACTCTCAGATCCACACTTAGAACCTACCTCAGTACCCCAGTAGGGCACCTACCTCAGTGATTAATTAGTCACCTACAACTCAGGCACAAAGTGCACTATATCTTAGATTCAGGCAAACGTAATCCTACAGGAATTAATCAAGTAAATTGAAATACTGACTCAGAGATAAATCTCAAAATCTACCTTGCTAGACTGAGCAAATTTCAGTCCAGCTCCCTTACTGTAGAAGGAATTAGTCTTCTTCAACAGCTACCAATTTCTCTTCTGTACTAAAGGCAGCAACTGCTGTTGAAGGCTTACAGCCCTTCACACAGCTATCTTCTCTTGCTGATAGATTGAATCAGCCAACTTGTTCTTCAAAGAACAATCTTGCTAAACTGGAAGAAGCTTCAGCTATCTTTGCCTTCTGGCTTTCACTACTAGACTTTGCTTTCAAGCTTGTCGAAGAACATGAAGTCCAGCCGCCTCTCTTTCATTTTCTGCTTTCATTCTAGTTAACCATAATCTTCTTTTCTTCTTTTCTTTTATATCTGTTGATTTGAATCAACGACATAATTTGAATGTGGGCCCAATCGAGTATAGTGAGCGCCACCTGCCTCAGAAAAGGACAAAGCAGCTTTTGGCGCTACTGTAGCTTTCCCACAATGGCTTCATGTAATTTGACTTTGATGACATCAACAGTGGTCATCACCATCTGGACTTAGAAAATATTCCAGAACTTCATTAAGCGTTGAGTGATGTAAAGTCACTCAATGCCATCTGTCTTGTCTCTCAGCGCTTTTTTACTTGTGAATTTTCACTGGCTTTATCTTAGCGGTTCTGTCTCAGCAGTATCAACGGTTTCTTCTTAATAGCTGAGACAAGCTTCTGTCTCAACGCTTTCTTCTCACCGGTCTCAACACTTTCTTCTTCTCAGCTGTGACAGTCTTATGCTTTAATGGTTTCTTCTCAGTGGTCTTAGTTGTCTCAGCGGTTTTGCCTTAGTCAATTTGTCTGACTTTAGGTCGATGAATGTTGAACTGCGTTCGACAATCGGTGGGCTGAGCTCGACGAATTCTGAACCTCAAGCTTCTGAATTTAGCTCAATGAGTTGTGAGCTGAGATCGACGATCTGTGTGCTGAGCTCGGCGAACTGTGTTCTGAGCTCGACGAACTGCGTGCTGAGCTCGACGAATTCTGAATCTCAAGCTTATGAGTTTTAACTCAAGGAATGGTGAGCTGAGCTCAACGATCTGTGAGCTGAGCTCGATGAACTACGAGCTGAGCTTGATGAATTCTGAACCTCGAGCTTCTGAGTTCTAACTCAAGGAATGGTGAGCTGAGCTCGATGATTTGTGATCTGAGCTCGACGAACTGCAAGCTGAGCTCAATAAATTCGGTACCTCAAGCTTCTGAGTTTTAGCTCAAGGAATGGTGAGCTGAGCTCGACAAACTGCAAGCTGAGCTCGACGAAATCTGAGACCCACACTTTGAGCAAAGCTTGACAAAATTTGAATTCTCCAGCATATTCTTTTTTTTTTACCTGTCCAATCATGGACTACTTGCATGCATGAACTCAAGCACACATCAAATACATTATGCCCCTTCACATGATTGGTAATGCCTCTTCAAATCCTGAGGAACATTGTAGGGTACAATTCCTAACAGGGATCTTATATTATATGATAGCACACCCACAGACCTTTGTTAGTTCTTGCATATTTCCCCTACTTTTTGAAAGTCTTGTTTTCAAGGTTAGCTAAACACCAAGAGGGGGGGGGGGTGAATAGGTTTTTGTCTTTGTTTAAGTTTTCTAACTTGTTTTCCGATTTTTGTGCCTTTGATTACGTTAATTATAAGCTTTCAAAAACATTCACAGACGACTCGGCAATTTTATAGTGGTTCCCCAATCTTGGGTCATCCACTGTCCATCTGCGCCTATCTAACTGTGTGTTAGATTCGGCTCTCCCTCAAAAACTCAGCTACTTAATAGCTTACAACACAGATCCTGCAGGACCACACAGGTCACACAAATATAACAATTAGGCACTAAGCCAACCCACAGTTCACAAAGACAATTCACCCGACACAAAGCCAAACACAAGTCACAAAGACCTCAACCTTTATAATATAGGCTTACAACTCCAGATTCACCAAGACTCTTTACACAAGAAGAAATAAAGAATGAGATGATTAGACACCAGAGCAAGATCTCTGTGTCTCCTTCTTCCTGGACTGAGCAGATATCAATCCAACCAATTATTGTTGAAGACAATAGGTAGGCAGTAGATTCTTTCTTCAAACAGCTAACCTTCCCTCTATAGAATCTTGTAGATCTGCGACCTTAGAATGAATTCCGATCCTGCTGTTGCAGATGGTAATTGCTCCAGCTATCTCTCAAAATGAATTCCGATCCTACTGTTGTAGATGGTAATTGCTCCAGCTACCTCCTTCCCAGTAAGGTTCTCTGTGCTGAATCCCTTCTTCAGGCTCGAAGAAAATGGCAAGGAAGAAGATGATGATCGCCCACCCTTCTTCTCGTTTTCAGAAAACCTAGACAAGTAATCAATTAGATTGTTTGTAATTTTTTTTGCTCTGGACAATTTGCTTCCTTTTATACTCTGAAGGCCAATCGAGCAGTGAGCTCCACCACAAGAATTGATGGCTGAGATTAAGCCATCCAGTGCATCCCTTCCATTTAATCTTGATTTAACGGCTCCTTGCTGTGTGTGGGCCCCAACACTTTATGATGGAAATATTCCTTGGAAAGTGCAGAAGATGATGACAGCTGACCGCCAATGTATCTGGGAGCAATTCCACACCATTTGAATTTTGGTTGACAATTTGACTTTGCTGATGTCAGCATGACTCGACATCTTTGGACTTGGAAAAAATTCAGTCATTAGAACCAAAGGCATTGAGTGAGTAGGTATCACTCAATGCCAAAAAACTTAGACAAAATTATTTTTGTCTAGGGATTGAGCTCGACGAAAGCTGAGCTCCGTTCGACGAACGTAGAGCTCAGCTCGACGAATGCAAAAGTTCAGTTCGACGAACTGCAAACTTAGATCGATGAAAGGCTGAACTGAGTTCGATGAACTTAAGACTCAGTTCGACAAATGGCTGAACTGAGTTCAACGAATGTTGAACTCAGCTCGACGAAAGTATAAGTTTAGTTCGAACTGTGGACTTAGTTCGATGAAAGGCTGAACTGAGTTCGACGACCTCCAGGCTAAACTGAGTAATTTGGCTCAGTTCTACGAACACTGAGCTCAGTTCGACGATGCTAAGCTCGACGAAAGTCAAGCAGTCCACGCTTTTGGACTTAGCCAAATTACTGCATTAAGGCGTTGAGAGCGTCGAGAGCATTGAGTGAGCTTACCTCACTCAACTCTATTTGTCTTAGAAAATATTTCTGCGCCTTGGTGTTGAGAGAATAAGCTCCACTCAACGCCAAACTACTTAACAGAATTTTCTGTTATCTGGCGTTAAGTGAGTAAGATACACTCAATGCTTGTGGACTTAGTCAAAATTTTGCGAACATTTCTGTGGAGTTGACTTGCAAAACAACACTTAACGCTAAAAGTTGTATGGCATTGAGTGAGTAGACCACACTCAATGCTTGTGGACTTGGCAACATTTTTAGCCATTTCTCTCGGCTTAGACTGACTCAGACTGACTCACAGCCTTTTTGCTGTATGGCGTTGAGTGAGTAGACTACACTCAACGACTGTGGATTTAGCAAAATTTTTGGCTATCTTCCATTTAGGCTGAGATAGACTCAACAATATAAGTTATATGGCGTTGAGTGAGTAGACTACACTCAACGCTTGTGGACTTAAGCAAATTTCTACTAGACAATATTGAATCCATACCTCTATCGTTGAGTGAGCTTGCTCCACTCAATGCCTGTGGGCTTAGGTGATTTTTACTTTGTCCAACAACCACTTATTGTGTCCACATGTCCAATCAATGTGATATGGACTACCTGCACTCAAGACCTAAAATGCACATCAATTACAGTTGATGTGCGTGTCATTAACCTATTTGACTTCTCACAAATCAGGGACATTGGGAACAATGGACCCAACAATCTCACCCTATTTGAAGAAGTCAAAACCCTTATCAACCCGTATCAAAAAGATTCTTTCCTTGGTCAATGATACACACAATCTATACAGCAAAATAAAAATTAAAATTCTGAAAAGCTATGAGTAAATGTACCTTACATACTCCCCCTATTTTGCTGCAAGGTTGCTGTCCTTACTTTCTGTCCTTACTTGAGTGCCACATGTCTTTCTTTCCCCTTTGTTATCTCTCCTAATTGCTATGACTCCCCCTTGCTAGGACCTTCTCTCTTATCTCCCCCTTTTTGACTTCTACAAAATAGGAAGATGGGGGCTGACCCTTCCATTTGCTGACCTTTTCTCTTCTTTCCAGAGTAACTTACTCTCCCTTAGTAGAAGCATCAATGAACTGATGCTATAGGGGAGTTTGTATGTACAGCAAGAGGAACAATACCTGCAGCAAAAAAAATATGCAAAAAGGGAGGGCCTGAAGCTATGCTAAGTTAAGCATACCAACCTCAAATTTGAGGGTGTTGAACTTTGCTTTATCTAATGGCTTAATGAAGATATCAGCCACTTGCTTGTCTTTGGGGACGAACTAAAGATAGAGTCTTCCTTATCCACATGCTCCCTAATAAAATGATATCTTATTTTTATATGCTTAGTGTAACGCCCTAAAATCCCATTTATGAGTGGGTTGTGTAGGCTGAGTAACACGTCCTGGGACACTGGCGTGTCCAAAGCCGTGTCTTGCTCTGCTTGAGGCAACACGGCAAGGGACACGGGCGTGTCCAAGGCCGTGTCCTGCTCTGTGTACTCGAGTGTGGCGCAAGGCAGTCTCGAGTGTGGCGTAGGGCGGTGTCGAGTGTGCCACACAGCCTGTGACATGGGCATGTCTAGGGCCATGTCCTGCTATGAGCTCAATGAAATGCACTCGACGATCCTCAAGACGCAAGACATGTTGGGCACACGGCCTATGACACGGGCGTTTCAAGAGTCGTGTCCTTCTCTGTGTTTGGCCAGGTCTGTGAGGACTGATGAACACAGGCTAGACACGGGCGTGTCTTAAGCCGTGTCTTGCACACAGCCTGTGATACGGGGGTGTCACAGGGTCGTGTCCTGGTCGAGTCAAGTCAGTTTCTTTGCCACTTAAGGCACACGACCTATGACACGGGCGTTTTATAGGCCGTGTTCAGCCCAGGAAAGTTCTTTTCAGCGCGATTTGTTGCCGTTCATTCCCTTCAAATAGTTCCAATGGTCCAGATATCTCCCTGCTGTTATAAGGTTGGGAGTTGAAGGATAAACTCTCATTCATCAAAGGCCTTTCTCTTTCTAAAGAGTTAGAGAGTGGGGAGAGCAAGGAAGGAGGAGGAGGAGGAATCCGGCCGCCAGTAGAGCTTTAAGGCCCCAAATTGCGAGCTGAGTCCAGATCCATGGAGGCAAAGCCGTTGCGGTGCTTTTCATCTGGCTAGTTTTCCATGGATCCAAAGAGATCGTCAAGGGTAACAATCTTCCTTCTTGGACATGTGAAGTCCTTCTTTTGGCATATGTATGGATTTCCCCCACCAAAAGGTGGATGATTGAGGGATTTCCCTTGGGTTGATTCTTGAAATTCCCGACAAGTCTTGCATATAGATCCGGAAATGTGTAGTACAAAATAGGTATTCTGTGTGAAGCCCATCTGGACAGGTTGGTCTTGATTGGTGATATTTTATTTTACGCAACGGAGAAGACTCCGCGTATAAACGTGTATGTTATTGAGTCGATGGGTTGTGCTTGTGAATGGCTATAACAGGAAGTACTGGAGTTGAATTCCAGGAAAATACCCTCGTAAGTCATGTGATGTATGCTATGTTTGGGTTGAGTTTGGGTGCAGAAAGAGAGCTTCTGCTAAACCCGCCAAGCGACCGCGAGGAACGCTAGCATTTTCTCCCTCTTTGGATTGTGAAGCCAGTCCTTGGTAGATAGTGTGACTATTGTGAGTTGCGAGCTCTTGAAAGGCTTAGTGTCAAACAGGAAAGGTGAAGCCGATCCGCACCTGCAGATTGACCATGAGTACTACGGTATTCGCTGATGGTATATGATAACTTCTCAAAAAGAAGTTATCTAGCCTGATTTTAGCCTTAATATTTGTTATAAAATGCTTAAAATGACTACTTAATAAAGTAGAAATGAAATTAAATTCATATTAATTTATTTTCTGGCTAATTTGGTCTCTTTCCATGTTGTTATTGCGAGAATTGCCGATGAAATCTTCTTGGAGAAAGAAATCTGCCCAAATTTAATAACCAGGAAAGTAAGTCACAACGTGCTGGAAAGCAGGTTGCAACGTGGTCTGGACGAATTTCAGATTTTGAAATTCAGAGTTGGCTTCAATTTAAAATATGCAAATGTGCTTCTTTCCAAAGGGGTGGCTACGTTTTTAAGAGGCAAAATCTACACAAAATGGGGCAATTCAAAGTCATTCTAAGGGAGAGGAGGAGAGGAGATAAAGGGTTCTTAATCTAGGGTTTGTGGGAACTCTCCAAAAAGAAGACGGCGGATCCTTGGACTAATCGAGCGAGCGACTCCGGAAGGGAAATCCTACAGCGTTTAATCGTTAAACTCATCATGTATTGGAAGATCTCTCCAAACGTTTCGCAGTTTTCTCCCCTCGTTATGAACTAATTTACTCAATTCTGTGATGTGAAAGTACTATGTCTATTGTGATGAATGCTCTCTAGTTTTCCCTTTGTAATTGTTTGGTGAATGAACTTTTATTGAATCTATAATCTATATTCTGAAGCCCTTGATCACGGTTTCATCTTTTTACTACGCTTCATAAATCGAGAGAGGAGTTGTGTAAGTATGTTATAGATTACATATAGCATTTGAAGAGAGAAATAGATTTCCTCTTTGTGTTAGTAACTTTGGTTTTAAATCTTTAATTGGTTTCCTATTTCACCCGAGGAGAAATAGAGGACTAGGGACCTCTGATATCGAGTGATACAGTTGTCTACTCTAAAATCATTGCAAGGTTTTCCACCTCTCATTTTCACAAAGTATCATTTATAAATTCATTGTAGTAGACATAGGAAATCACCGCACAAGATTACTTCTCCAATCTGAATTTAAAGTTTTCTTGTAAAGAACTATGGTTTACTTTAACTTATTTTAGAAATTTTCATAATTTAGTTTACTAAATCAAAATCATCATCTTGTTTCACTTGGATTTAGAGAAAAGGTCTAACTAATAATTGCAAGCACCGAATTTGCCACCACTCTATGGAAACGATCAATATTCACTCTTTATTACTTGAACCGGCACGTGCACTTACGTGTAATACGCACACCTGTTTCGGGTGTATCAAGTTTTTTGTGCCGTTGCCGGGGAGGTGCGATGTATTTAGTGTTTATTTCTTGCGATATTGGTGATCCCTAAGTATTTAGAGTTCAAGTTTGTAACTTTGTTTTGTTTTCTTTTGATTATTGCTTTTTATTAATATTGGCTTTGTCATTAGTGCATGTACCGTTATCGATCATCAGAACTATTGCCTTTAAACCTAGAAATCGAACGGACGTGTAGATGGAATAGGAGAGCGGTTCGTTTAGGACATAAAAACTCTTTAACAATGGATCAGAATAATCATAACGCTCAAAATGAAAATCATTAAGAATGTTAGAATTTCGGAGGTCAGGTAGATCAAAACGGTCATCTAGTTGAACATAGAAGAACATGTCGTGACTATAACATGCCCTTACGGGGAGGATTGCAGTTTAGTATTACTAGACCCGTAATTGAAGCGAAAAACTTCAGAATAGACTCTACGACAATGCAACTCGTTCAACATAATAAGTTTGGTGGCCTTAACAATGAAGACCCGAACTCTCACTTTAGGACCTTCATTGAAATATACGACACATTCAAAATCAATGGTGCATCTGAGGAAGCTATAGAACTTAGGTTACTCCCATTTTCTTTGGAAGGAAAAGCAAGGGATTGGTTGAATTCTCTGCCCAATGGTTCCATCACTACTTGGGCAACTTTAATAGAGAAATTCTTAACTAAATATTTTCCTCCATCGAAAACTGCCAAACTTATGTGCGACATATCTACATTCATGTAAGGGAACGGAGAGACACTCTATGACGCATGGGAAAGATTTAAGGAACTACTGTGTAAGTGCCCACACCTCTTACAATGGCCTCTAGACGTCTACTATGATCCAAGTAGATGGAGCTGCAGGAGTATCGCTTATGAACAAATATCCCGAGAATGCGTATGCAATTTTAGAGAAATTGTCATCAAATAATTATCATTCATTTGAGCGCCAAGGTTCTCTGTCTATGAGAGGTGTACACCAAGTTGATCAACTCACTTCTTTCGCTGCACAAATTAACGCACAATTCAACTCAATGAATAAGCGGTTACATGCTTTAACTTTAAATCAAAATCAAGCGCAGATGAACCAACAAGTGAATAGTATAATTACTCCTCCGATTAATATGAATACTCCACTCACAATAGAGCAACTCATTAGTAATAACGAGGAGGTTAACTATATAGGAGGGCAACCGAGATACATGAATCATAATGCACTCCCAACTCATTACAATCCAGATTTGCATAATCACCCCAATTGTTCGTTGAAGAATAACTCGGGAGTGACACACCTACCCATATTCAATTCAAATCCACATCCACGCCCAAATTATAATTATAATCAACAAGGGTCATCTAGAAAATTATCGGATGAAGTGCTTATATAATCAATGTAGAAGTGGGATGCTCACATTTATAGTCTAGAGCGCTCATTGCGTGTAATTGAAACTCAATTAGGACAAATCACTAATGCTTTGAGTCTTAGACCACAAGGTTCGCTCCCTATGGATATAACTACAAATCCGAAGGGAGATAATCCTCACTACAAAGCTATCACCCTATGGAGTGGTAAGGAGTTAGTGGGTGGTACTGTAAATGAGAGTGAGAGTCAAGTTGTCGAAGAAAAAGAATTGGAGAGTGTTGTCCCTAATGCCGTAAATGAGAAGTTTAAAGAAAAAGATAATAGGAATGAAGAAGTAGAAGAAGTATCTTGGGAGACTAAGAGAGAACATATTACTGAAAATAAAAATAAGACTGATAACATAAAAGTCTATCCACCACCGTCGTTTCCACAACGGTTAAATAAGAGTAAACTCGATCAACAATTTCAAAAATTTGTTGAAATATTTAAAAAACTGCAAGTCAATATCCCTTTTGCGGAAGCATTGGAGCAAATGCCAAGCTACGTGAAGTTTATGAAAGACATTTTGTCTAAAAAGAGGAAGTTTGGAACACATGAGATGGTGGAACTCACTCAGGAGTGTAGCGCTATACTTCAGAAGAAACTCCCACCAAAATTAAAAGATCCGGGAAGTTTCACCATACCGTGCTCTATAGTTTACCAATTCGAGGGAAAGGCCTTAAGTGATTTAGGACCGAGCATAAACCTAATGCCAAATTCTATCTATAGGAAGCTTGGTTTAGGAGAAATCTCCAAGATGACCATCACTTTGGACCTAGCCGATAGAACCCTCGCATTTTAGAAAGGGATAGTTGAAGATGTTCTAGTTAAGGTGGACAAGTTTATTTTTCTAGCGGACTTTGTTGTCCTAGATATAGAAGATGATAGAGAGGTGGCCATTATAGCATGGCGACCATTCCTAGCCACCAGTAGGACGTTGATAGATGTGCAGAAGGGGGAGATGATAATGAGAGTGAATGACGAACAAATAACCTTTAATGTACTTAAAGCTATGAAATTCCCCCGGAGTCAAGAAGATCATATGGATGCGGTAAATAACATTTCAATTCATGAATATAATCTGAATAATAAATTCACAGGGAAAGATTACGTGTTGACCCGATTTTTGATGCACGAGGAGACTTCGGATGATGAAGAGGAAATTCGAGATTACCTAGAATTATTTGAGGCGCAAGTTGCTTTCGTTAGGAGACCGGAACCGTGTTTGATGTCGGACAAGGCATTGGCGGACAAGCCCTCTATTGTTAGTCCGTCGACACTTGAGTTGAAGCCTCTCCCAGGCCATCTCAAGTACGCATATTTAGGCGAAAATAAAACATTGCCGATTATCGACAATTCTAAATTATCAACTGATCAACTTCAAAAGCTTTTAGAATTGCTTTCTCAATTTAAAACGGCCATAGGCTGGACCATAGCGAAAATCCGAGGGATTAGCCCCTCACTATGTATGCATAAGATTATTTTGGAAGAATCTTCTACGGGATCGATCGGACCCCAGCGTCGTCTTACTCCACCAATGAAAGAAGTGGTGAAGATGGAAATTATTAAATGGTTAGACGCAGGGATCATATATCCTATCTCGGATAGCTCGTGGGTATCTCCGGTGCAATGTGTGCCAAATAAGGGAGGGATGACGGTAGTACGGAATGAGAAGGATGAGCTAGTATCGACTAGAATGATTTCCGGGTGGCATATCTGTATGGATTACCGAAAGCTGAATAAGGCCATACAAAAAGATCATTTCCCTTCTCCTTTCATTGATCAAGTGCTAGATAAGCTAGCAGGCAATGATTTTTTCGGTTTTCTTGATGGCTATTCAGAGTATAATCAGATTACGGTAGCCCCGGAGGATTAGGAGAAGACCACCTTCACGTGTCCATACGGAACATTTGCATTTAGAAGAATGTCGTTCGATTAATGCAATGCACCCGCCACTTTTCAGAGATGCATGATTGCTATCTTATCTGATATTATGGACCATGGCATTGAAATTTTCATGGATGACTTCTCTATCTTTAGTAGTTCTTTTGATGCATGTTTAGCCTGTCTGGAAAAAGTATTATTGCATTGTGTTGAAACTAATCTCGTACTGAATTGGGAGAAGTGTCACTTCATGGTGCGAGAGGGTATTGTTCTTGGTCATCATGTGTCAATGGATGGTTTATGGGTTGATAAAGAGAAACTAGATGTGATTAAAAAGCTGCCACCACCCAATAATGTGAAAATGTTGCGAAGTTTCTTAGGACATGCAGGCTTCTATAGAAGATTCATTAAATACTTCGCTAATATTGCAAAACCATTGAGTGGACTTCTAGAAAAAAAATGCAAAATTTCAGTTGAGCGAGGAGTGTTTAAACGCATTCAGCACTTTAAAGCATCGGTTGACCACAACACCTATCGTGAAAACTCCTAATTTGGAGGAACCGTTCGTCCTAATTTTTAACGCAAGTGATTATGCAGTTGGAGTTGTTTTAGGACTGGTACGAGAGAAGGTGTTTCAAATGATAGCCTACGCTAGTAAGACCTTGAATGACGCCCAAATAAATTACATAACTACGGAGAAGGAATTACTAGAGGTAGTGTTTGCCTTCGAGAAATTTCGATCGTATCTTCTGTGCACAAAGAGCACAGTTTACACATACCATGCTGCGATCCGTTACCTCATGGACAAAAAGGACGCAAAGCCTCGTTTGATTAGATGGGTGCTTCTTTTAGAAGAATTTGACGTAGAGATTAAGGAAAGGAAAGGTACTGATAATCCGGTTGTAGTTCACTTGTCCAGGATAGAGTCTACACGATCCTCCTATAATCCGAAAAATGATGAGAGATTCCCAAATGAGAGGGTTTTAACAATTCATGATAGTAATCCACCTTGGTATGCTGACTACGTAAATTACATAGTGAGTAATATTTTACCTGCTTACTTGTCGTATCAACAAAGGATGCGATTCTTACACTAGGAATGCTCCAATCTTTGGGACGAGCCTTATCTGTTCAAAATTGGAGTTGATGGAGTGGTGAGGCGATGCGTGCCGGAGTTTGAAAAAAATAGATATTAGAGAAGTGTCATAGCTCGCCGTACGGAGGTCATTTATGGGAACAAGGACGGCAATGTCGGTATTAGAGGCCGGATTCTTTTTGGCTAATTTATTTCGGGATGCTAACGAATTTGTTAAACAATGTGATAGATGTCAATGAATATCATGTTAGAGGTCGAATTAAGAAAGAACGAGGGAATGCCAATGAATATCATGTTAGAGGTCGAATTATTTGACTTTTGGGGAATGGATTTTATGGGTCTATTCATCAATTCATATGGTAATTTATACATTTTATTGGCAGTTGATTACGTATCTAAATGGGTAGATGCGATCGCAATACCTAAGAATGATGGCAAGGTAGTCTTGAATTTTCTAAAAAACCATATATTCAATCAATTCGGGGTACCTAGGGCGATCTTTAGCGATGGGGGAATTCATTTTTGTAATCATCAATTCACCTCATTTCTAAACAAATATGGGGTCACCCATAAGGTCGCACTTTCTTACCACCCTCAGACAAATGGAGTAGCAGAGGTGTAAAATAGGGAGATAAAAAGGATTTTAGAAAAAACCGTGAGCATAAATCGGAAAGACTGGTCGCAAAAGCTCATAGATGCATTATGGGCGTACCAGACTGCTTTCAAAACTCGCGGATCTATAAGGAGCGCGCAAAGAAGTGGCACGATCGATGAATTAAGGAAAAACACTTTGAGCCGGGCCAACTTTTCCTCTTATTCAACTCCCATTTAAAATTATTTCCCGGGAAACACAAGTCGAGGTGGTCGGGGCCATTTAAAGTCAAAATAGTGCATCTGTATGGTGTAGTGACCATCATTAACGAGAGTGACGAGACAAAATTCAAAGTTAACGGCGAGAGACTCAAGTTGAATCTGAAAGACAATACCGATCGGGTGGTGTCGTGTGTGAGGTTTCTATGATTTAGTTCCGTCCTGCCGGGACGGTAAATTAGGCGCTTGGTGTGAGAACCCATTGTCTGTTAGTTTTGTTTATTTGCTTAAATAATAATAATAAAAATATATATAAAAAATATAAATTTAAAATAATGATAACGGGGAGAACCATCATTTGATAATATTAATATAATAACTTGTCATATTTGTGTCCTATATCATCATTCGATCGAAAATCGTAGAACAATTGAAATTTTTAATATTAAATTGTATGTTGCAACCTGAAAATACCAGGTTGCGACTTCTATTTTGTTGTTTGGATGTGAAGAAATAACCTGAAACTCGGTCCGGTTCAGTTAAACCGGTGCCTGGTTAAACCGGCGCCTGGATTCGTTGAAGTTAAAAAGTCGCAATGTTCGGATAGGAGGTTGCAACTCTTCATTTTCTGCCTTTTTGTCTTTGAATCCAGCGAATCGGTTAAACAAGTCAGTGTTATCGGCCCAACCGGTTGGGTTGCTTTATATAAAATATTTGGCTCATATATTTGCATTCAACTTTCGTCGATCTCCTCATCTTCCCCTAAGCATCGCGCGGAAGTCGAAGGGACGTGGGATTCCGACGGCGACATCACGAGCGACGGTTGTGGAACGAAGGTGCAACCTCTGGCGATCTAGCGATAGAGCCATTCATCCACGTCTACGGTGGTTTTTCTCAACCTCCTTGGGGAAGCTCAGGTGCTGGAGGGTTACAGTGTTCCGGTGATTTCCATCACCCGACGACAACACGAGCGCGGTATCAAGCTTCGGGAGGTATAACATATAACCCAATGTTTGGATTGGATTATCTATAGTTATTTCCTTCGCTTTACTTTAGGATTGGAATTGGATTTTGTGGGTTAGGTTATGGATTCCAGGAAGAAGGGCAAAGGGAGATATTGTGCGAAAAAGACAGAAATTTTTGAGTGAGGAGGCCACCCAAAGGTTTCATTCCCTCCAATCCATACCGCCCATTTACGAAAGAGGTTTCAAGATGGAGAAACGGGGCTGGAGTATAGGATACGTGGGGCAAATTAAGGCTATGGGCTAGGAAACGTTGTGTCACCCGAGGATGGAGGCAGTTTTACCTTGGGTGTATGAGTTTTATGCAAACGCACCAGTCACAGAAGGGGAAAAGTATTTGTAAGAGGGAAGAATGTGGATTTCTCTGCTACAATGATCAACACATTTTTCGATATAGACAATGATATTATCCCGGACCATGCCTCAGTTCTAAAAACTGTACCTAAGGAGGAGTTGACTGCAATTATTTGTGGAGCGTTAGGTCAAGACTGGGTGAATACTAAGGAGAACGCGCTGAAGTCTACTTGTCTATCAAGGGAAGCAAAGGTTTGGCTTCATTTCGTTAATGCGAGCCTTTTTCCCACACGCAATTTAAATCACATCCAGCTAGACAGAATTGCACTCATCTACTGCATCATAAAAGGAATAAAGATAAATGTGGGGCGGATCATCTCCAGTCTCATCTAGAAGAAATTAACGATAAGAAGATGAAGCATATTTAGTTCCCTACCTCTATCACCGAATTGTGTCTCACGACAGGAGTTGAGCACGGCGAGGGTGACCTAGTAACTCAAGTTGATCGCCATATCACTGAAACTGTTGTGAACGTGCACATCAAGGTGGCAGCTGAACCTCACCGGAAGCAAAGCAATTTGAAGGTAGTGGGTGCCACCAAATATGCAAAGGCCTTCGCAGTGGCCCCCAAGCACATTGATATTCCGTTAGTTGACCATGGAGAAGATCCCGACGCCATGAGTGAGCAGCTTGAGTACATGAAGGCGTATCATCGTTGCTAATTTGTTTACTTCAATTCCCAACTGGATTACATTTGTGAGAATCAAGCCAAGCTTATGCGTAAGGCCCAGATCCCAATGCAGTGACTAAATATGCCCTGCAGTCCCAGTTTGATAAAGACAGTCACCTCCTGACTTCTGATTGGTCGAGGGTCGATCCAATGTTGACAAAAGCTAAAGAACAGAAGAAGGACAAAGACGATGAGGACGAAGATGATGAGGACGAAGATGATGAGGACGAAGATGATGAGGACGAAGAGGAGGATGAAGACACAGAAGAAGAGGCTGAAGACAATGATGCAGACGAAGGGGGTCCATAGTTCTATTTGTTTGAAACCTAGTTTGCACCTCCATAAATTTATATAAATATTCTCTGTTGCTCTATTTTTGACACTTGTTTAGTTTGCGGTGCACTAGTATATTCGCGTGATGACAGGTTTATCCTTTTGGACATTATATTTTGTGCCAAGATCTCTTGTTTAGTATATACTCTCTGCTATGCTGTGCTAATATTTTGGTGCTTTATTTCTATATCGAGATATCATTACTAAATTTATGGTGCTTGGAAATCTGATTTATAATATCATCTGAAGTCTATTAGGGCGTGTAAAGATATAATGTGCTGTTATAATTTTTTTACCGCATTGTTAGCACTTTTAAATTAAAATACTTATGAATGTGCTCCTGACCAATATAGGGCCACGTGCCTATGATGTACCATGGTGAATTTGTATTCTATTTTTTTCTCTGATGTACACACACACTTTGATAATATCACGCTTCGTGCTTTAACATTTGTATTTGTCCAAGATTTGAGTTTTATAGAACGCAACACATGATTAGGATCGTTGATGGCTATTCCATAATATATTAAACTGGGCACATCCTTGAGAATGTAATGGACAACCATGCAGACACTCCAATTTATAGGGGAGTACTTAAATTTCAAATTTCTTTTTGTCTTTACTTTATTAGGCTGATTAGTCAAAACTATTTTAAAAGAATTTGCATGGATTTTGAAGTTTCTTTGCTAGGGACTAGCAAAGGGAAAAAGTGTGGAGGTGGGAGTTGTATACTCCTACCAATTGAGTGTAAGTTAAATATTTTCAACAATTTTAATTAATCCTATTTCTCGGTATAATTAACGAATAAGTTATTCAATATTATTTGATCATTATTGTTGGTAGGATATGCATCCTTAATTGTTCATATTTTCACTTTGGATTTAGTGAGATGGGTGTTGAAATTTGTGAAGTGAAAGTGGATAATAGGGCAAACCGCGTGGCCTGGGCAAACTGACCGCGCAGACTGATGATGCAGTCTGGCAGTCTTGTTTGGCATCTTGTGGAGTTCTGGTGGCTGTTTTACGGGTTGAATTCCGCAGACTGCGCTTACTGTTGTTTTGGAGTCCGCGGGATAGGTGATGGTCTTGTCTCGAGTTGCGGTGGTGAGCCGTATTATTTGTGGCTAACTGGACCTAGAGCTGGTGACCTGACATGATGTCCGTTGAGCTCGCGCCATATATTTGGCAGGTTTCTGGACTTGGTCACACACTGTGATAAGTCCAGGGTGTCCGCATAGTCCACTGTTGACCGGGCAATCTGCCTGTTGGTCGTGGACTTGTGTTGCGGGCTGATGCTGTATTCGGGGGTGTCCGCATTGTCCACTATGACCGGGCAATCTGACCATTGGTCTTGGAAAGGTTACGGGCTGCTTCGGTGTTCGCAGAGTCCGCTGTGATCGGGCGGTTCACCTGTTGGTCGTGGACTTGTGCTTGCGGATAGGTGCAGTGTCCGCTACTCTATGCAGACTATCATCTCACCATGGTGCTTGATGGTTTCGACTGTTGTTCGGCCTTGTCCTTGTTGACTGGGCGGACTACCTTGTGTGGACTGGCCTCTGGCTAGCAGGTCTGCTATGGCGGCATCTTGCGCCTGGTGGTTGGCAGACTGTTCGCGAGTCCGGTATTGTTGATTTGGTCAATGCGGACTCACCAGACTGTCTATGCTAGCTGCGATCAAGGGACGGTTAGCCTATCTTATAGGGCAGTAACCACACTGCTCACCCCGCCTATATATAGGACCCCCCGACACTTCATTTGTATCAGAGTGAATAGTAAGTTAAACTTGGATTAAGTGCTGCGTACTCGGTTTCCTATCCGCGCCGTTTGAGCAGACTTAACCGGTTGCTGTTTGTAGGTGGCGCGGCTAGCACTATGGAGCCAGGAGTTTTGTTATGACTTTGGTCAGGCTCAGAGAAGTTTGCGGACTGCATTCAGCAGTTTACCAGTTCTCTCTCTGCTTCAATTTTCCAAGTTCAATAACCTGTCCGCCGGACTCGGCGGTTAGGCGGTCTGTACTCTAGTTCGGTAGCAGCAGTGGTTCAGCAAATAACGGTGTGTCTGCGCGACCTCACGGTCTCAACGGACTCCATTGTTCAGTTCGGCTTCAACAGTAGTTAGGGCGGTCTCTGCGACCTCTGCGGTCAGGCAGTCTCCAGTGTTCTGTCCGCCCGAATCTATACTTGTATTTTTTCTGCTTTCCCTAGTGTACTGGCGAAATCTTGTCTCACCATGTGTACCTCGCTCTGTAAAGAAGATTGATATATTCAGGATCTGCCTGTTTCTGTCTTTGCATCTGGTTTATTGAGTTTCTTCCTATTTTCCGCTTGGTCAAGTTGTGATCTAGATAGTTCAGAATATATTAATTTTGTGTTTAGGCTATCTTGCTGAGCTTCTTGAGAAAATTCAACATGGTATCAGAGGAAGGTTCAGTTGCTTGAGTTGTTATCAACGTTTGATTGTGCTCCATGCTTCTGGGAACTTAATCAGATTTAATGCAATGGACGGAGGTTATGCAAGGGGTCTGGGAATTGAGCTTTTGACACTGACTAACTTCAAGAAGTGGAAGTCATGCATGAAAAGCTATCTTTTGGGCGATGAGCTATGGGAGGTTGTCGGTGGTGATGACTAGGTGGAAATTACAGTTGAGTTTGGAACTGCTGAGCAGGTGAGAGTTTGGAGGAAGAATAATGCAAAGGCAGAGATTACTCTCAAGTGGGCTGTCTCACCAGAGCTGTTTGATCACATCATTGGATGTGAATCTGCTGCTGAAATTTGGACTTCCCTTGATGGGTTTTTCAATAGGAAGAATGTTGCTAGGCTACAGTTCTTGGAGAATAAGTTGGCTAAAGCAACTTAAGGAGACCTCTCCATCTCAGAGTACTTCTTGAAAATGAAGAGCTTGTGTGCTGAGCTATCAGCGCTTGATCCTGATGAGCCTATCTCTGAGGCTAAGCTGAAAAAGCACATAATCCGTGGCTTGCGGAAGGAGTATGTGGCCTTTGTTACTTCAGTTCAAGGCTGGGAAACTCAGCCATCTTTACTGGAACTTGAGAACCAGCTTTCTTCGCAGGAAAGTTTTGCAAGGCAGATGGCTGTAGTTACTATTTCTGATGGTAGACATGAAGCTCTATTTACTGGGAAGAATTAGAAGAGATAGGAAGGGAAGAAGAAGAAGATTGCGGCTGAAGATGTGCCTTCAACCTCTAATCAGCAAGATAGGAGCTCTTCTCCTATGAAGGATTGGAAGAAGAATTTGATGTGCTACAGGTGTCATCAGCCGGGTCACTTCAAGTGTGACTGTAAGGTCAAGCTACAGCCTGGGCTTGCTGCAGGCAAGGAGGAAGCTTGCTCTAGTACTGAGGAAGCTTGTTTGGGTGGAGCCTTCATAATAGTCACTTGTGTCCGTGCCTTATCAGCCAATGACTTTGAAGATGACTTGATCGTGGACTCCGGGTGTGGTCATCACCTCACCGGAGACAAGTCAAAGTTCTCCTCGCTGTAAACTTACTCAGGTAACGAAGCCATCATTACTGCTTATAATACTGTTTATTCTTTAGAGAAGGAGGGTATAGTGTTCGTAGGTAGTGATCAGGGTCAACTCACATTAAGGAGTGTCTATCACGTACCGAGCATGAAGAAGAATCTCTTCTCGGTAACCAATGCTGTAGATGCAGGATATCAGGTTCTGTTTGATAAAACAAAAGTGAAGTTTATCCTCAACGTATAAACAGTTAAAGCTGATGTTTCTCATATTGGAAGGAGAGTAAAGGACTTGTTTGTTTTTTCAACAACCTACTATGTTGATCGGATGAGGGCTAACGATAGCGCTGCTATTTTGCGTGAGAGTTTGGGGCATGTAGGGATGGATAAGCTGAAAGCTATGACAAGCAGAAGCCTTGTGAAAGGCTTGCCTAAGGTTTCATCCTTTGGCGATGGTCACGTTTGTGCAGTTTGTCAGTTCGGAAAGGCTAATCGTCTTCCGTTTGAAAAATCTCAAACAAGGAGCAAGAAACCACTGGTGTGTATCAGTGGTGACTTGATGGGACCAACCGCTACTACTAGACTTGGTTGGAGCAGATACATGCTTGTCTTGATTGATGATTACTCAAGGTACACTTGGGTGTATTTTATGAAGGAGAAGTCAGCTGCTTTCTATTTGTTTTTGGAGTTCAAGGAGCTGGTAGAGGGCCGACTTAACCTGCGGATCAATAAGTTTAGAACTGACAATGACGGAGAATTTCTCTCCTTCGAGTCTTCTAATTTTTGCAGGAAGCACGGGATCCAGAGAGAGTTTACTTGTGCTCACACTCCACAACAAAATGGAGTAGCAGAGAGGAAGATTCGTCATCTGACGGAGACCTGCAAATGCTGGCTTCATGCCAAGAGTATCCCAAGGTCTTTTGAGCAAAGGGAATGTCTTATGTAGCTTATGTCATCAATCGGATGCCACTCAGCCTGATCAACATGAAGTCTCCTGTCAAGATGATGTTCAAGGAAAAGCCAAGCGTGGAACACCTTCGGGTGTTTGGTTCAACTTGCTATATGCATATCCCGGATGACTTTAGGACAAAGCTTGATGGAAAGGCAAGGAAGCTTGTCTTTGTAGGCTATGATGAGCAAAAGAAGGGATGGAAGTGTATGGATCCAACGACGAAGAATTTTATTGTATCAATAGACGTGGTCTTTGATGAACTGACGTCATATGGAGGAAGCTCGGTTGATCTACCATAGAGAAAGGTTGATGAAGAGCAGGTGGTTGCTGAAGTTCTTCAAGAGGAGCTTGCTATTTCACCAGCAGCTCCTGTTGCTTCAAGCTCTGCGGCAGAAGCTTCTGGGTCGGGAAGCAAGGGGAGCGATGCTCAAAGTGTGCCCGGGAATGGAGCTGACCCTAAAGAAGCAACGAAGGTCATGAGCAAGTAGCTGGCTCTTTGGAGATCAAATAGGGTTATCAAGCCTCCAGCTCGCTACTACGAAGGGAATGCAGTGAGCTATGTCTCATGTTTCTTTGCACGTCCTCTTGATGAGTGAGAACCTTCAAGCTTCAATGAGGTCACTGGAGTCAAGGAGTGGGAAGATGCTATGGGAGAGGAGATGGATGCTCTCAAGAAGAATGAAACCAGGGACCTTGTGCCCAGGGTTGTTGGTATTACTCCAGTAACTTGCAAGTGGGTGTACAAGTTGAAGAAGAAGGCTGATGGGAGCATTGAAAGGTACAAGGCTCGCCTTATTTCTCGAGGGTTCTCGCAACAGTATGGAGAGGACTATGAGGAGACATTTAGTCCGGTTGCGAAGATGACTTCTGTTCGGGTGGTGATCGCATTGGCTGCTTGCCAAGGGTGGAATATGTGGTAACTTGATGTGAAGAACACATTTCTTTACGATGAGATTGACAAGGACATCTTCATGGACCAGCCACTTAGTTTTGTCTCTGAAGATCATCCATACTATGTTTGCAAGCTCAGGAAGGCTCTCTACGGGTCGAAGCATGCTCCAAGTGCTTGGTATAGGAAGATAGCAGAATACCTCCAATTCTGTAGCTATCTTGCTTCAAACTCAGATTCAAGCTTGTTCATCAAGAAGAAGGGGAAACTTTTGGTCTTGGTCCTGTTGTATGTTGATGACATGATCATCACAGGGAATTCTGAGGAGGAGGTAGCTAGGCTCAGAGCTGAGCTAGCTATTTGCTTCGAGATGAAAGATTTGGGGGAGCTTGATCACTTTCTCGGTCTCGAAGTGGATAGGAAGGAGAGCGGGATTCTTGTTTCTCAGAAAAGTTATGCGGATCGGATTGTGAAATGATTTAGCATGGAAGGGGAATGAGTTTCTCTACTCCTCTAGATTGTGGCCTGAAGCTTCGGCGAGATGAAGGAAGGATTCTTCCTGATCGTTTGGTGTTCTGAGCTCTTGTAGGGAGCTTGATCTACCTGACGATTACGAGACCAGACATTTCTTACGCTGTTGATCTAGTAAGTCGGTTTATGGCAGAGTCAAGGAAGTCTCACCTGGTGGCGGCAAAGAATATCTTGAAGTATGTTAAGACGACTTCTGATATGGGACTCCTTTATAGGAGGGACTCAGGATTTTCTTTGCTAGGATACACAGATGCTAATTATGGTGGTTATTCAAATGATCGAAGGTCAACTTCTGGTTATGTGTTTACTCGAGGATCAATGAGCATCTCGTGGTGTAGCAAGAAGCAGGACTCGATGTCCGTCTCTACTACGGATGCTGAGTATAAGGCTTCGGCCTTGGCTGCTCGAGAAGCAATCTGGCTGAGGACGCTAGTAGAGGACATCCATGAGGAAGTGCAAGGTCCTACTTTGCTCCGATGAGATAATGAGAGTGCTCTCAAACTGGTGAACAATCCAGTTTGTCACGCAAGGACCAAACATATTGAGATAGAGCACCACTTCATAAGGGAAAAGGTGTTGGAGGGATCTCTTATGGTCAGGCATGTTCAGAGTGAAGATAACCTTGTTGACATCTTCACGAAGCCGCTGTCAAAGGGGCCATTCCAGCGACTTCGAGGACTATTGGGCTTGATCACCACTTCTCACTTCAAGGGAGAGTATTGAAATTTGTGAAGTGAAAGTGGATGATCGGGCAAACCGCGCGGCCTTGTTGGACTGACCGCGCGGACATATAATGCAGTCTGGTGGTCTGGTTTGGCGCCCTGTGGAGTTCTTGTGGCTATTTTGTGGGTTGAATTCCGCAGACTGCAAGAACTATTTTTTTGGAGTCCGCGGGATAGGTGATGGTCTTGTCTCGAGTTGTGGTGGTGAGCTGCATTCTTTGTGGCGGACTGACCTTAGAGATAGTGACCTGACTTGGTGTTTGCTGAGCTCGTGCCATATATTTGGCGGGTTGCTGGACTTGGACTCACATTATGACAAGTCAAGGGTGTCCGCATAGTCCGCTGTTGACCGAGCGATCTGCCTGTTGGTCGTGGACTTGTGCTGCCAGCTGATGCTGTATACGGGGGTGTCCGCATTGTTTGCTGTGACCGGGTGGTCTGCTTGTTGGTCTTGGACAGGTTGCGGGCTGCTTTAGTGTTCATAGAGTTCGCTGTGACCAGGCGGTTTGCCTGTTGGTTATGGACTTGTGCTTGCGGACTGGTGCAGTGTCCGCTACTCTGTGCGGACTGTCATCTAATCTTGGTGCTTGACAGTTTCGGCTGTTGTCTTGCCTTTTCCTTGTGGACTGGGCAGACTGCCTTGTGCGGACTGGCCTCTTGCTTGCAGGTCTGCTATGGCAGCATCTTGTGCCTGGTGGTTGGCAGACTGTTCGCGAGTCCGACATTATTGATTTGGTCAATGCGGATTCGGCGGACTGGCAATGCTAGCTGCGATCAAGGGGCAATTAGCCTATCTCATAGGGCGCTGACCACACTACTCAACCCGCCTATAAATAGGACCCCCCCCCCCCGGAACTTCATTTGTATCAGAGTGAACAGTAAGTTGAACATAGATTAAGTGTTGGGGACTCGGTTTCCTATCCGCGCAGTTTGAGCAGACTTAACTGGTTGTTGTTTGCAGGTGGCGCGACTAGCACTATGGAGCCAGGAGTTTGGTTTTGACTTCAGTCAGGCTCAGTGAAGTTTGCGGACTGCATTCAGCAGTTTACAAGTTCTCTCTCTGCTTCAATTTTCAAAGTTCAATAACCTGTCTGTCGGACTCGGCGGTTAGGCGGTCTGTTCTCCAATTCAGCAGCAGCAGTGGTTCAACGAATAACGGTGTGTCCGCGCGACTTCACGGTCTCGGCGGACTCCGTTGTTCAGTTTGGCTTCAGCAGCAGTTCGGGCGGTCTCTTGGACCTCTACGGACAGGCGGTCTCGGCGGTCTCTAGTGTTCTGTCCGCCCGAATTGATACTTGTATTTTTTCTGCTTTCCATAGTGTACTGGAAAAATCATGTCTCACCATGTATACCTCGCCCTGTAAAGAAGATTTATATATTCATGATCTGCTTGTTTCTATCTTTGCATCTGGTTGATCGAGTTACTCCCTATTTTCCGCTTGGTCAAGTTGTGATCTGGATAGTTCTGAAGATATTAATTTGGTGTTTAGACTATCTTGTTGAGCTTCTTGAGATAATTCAACAATGGGTGAAATCTATCTTAAATATTTCTCTAATCCACACAATTCTTTAAAATAATTTTCTTTCTAAAAATTGACTCTCACTGACTTCTAAAGATAATGATGGAAGGGTTAGCATAAACTGAGTCGAGATGTAAACCAAAACATTGAGATGTCTAGTTGATTTGTAAGAATGATTAGCATTTCCCTTTGATCAACCCGTGCCTCACTACTTATATTTGATTTGATCATTCACTATCCTTAGAGCTTGAATCTTTGATTATCATGCATAATTTTCCCTCACTCCTAAAGTAATTTCTTAGTAACTATTAAACTAGGGGTGATTGTTCAAAGAAAATAATTATGAGTCATAGTTATATAAGGCCTAAGTGTGTGTACACCTACTTGGAACGATCCCTACTATGACTTTTTTAAAAAAAAGAAAAAAAATGTGTCATAGTGATATGTGACCTAGGTATATATATTCATACTTAGAATGATCCCAACTATGATTACAGAAAATAATAATAATGTGTGAGTTATAGTGATATGTGGCCCGAGTGTGTGTACACCTACTTGGAATGATTCTTACTACGGACTAAAAAGTTGCTAATTAAGAGATGAACCCCATAGTTGAGAGAGTTATTTAGAATATTAACTAGGGAAGTATCTTTTACTATAACATTTCATTCCTGACCAAGCCAAGACCATTTCTACCACAAGTGCTCATGATTTATTGTCAAATTAAACTACTAACTCTAGTGGAGGTTAAGTCAAAGACTCGGTCTATTTTCATTCTCTCTTAGTTATTGAGAAAGTTCGTTGAGAACAATTTATATGTGTCGATGATTTTAAAGGATAACACACGCCACACTAGAAAGTTTAATTGAGCTTTATCTTTCATCAAGCTAGTGAATATTTGATTATAAAGAACCATTAAGGTATGACAAGTCCTCATTTGGTTAAATTTGAAACTTTTGAGTAATCTTTTCTTTAATTATGTTGAGAAGAAGGATCTTACGAGTTAGTATTATGACTATTTCCTCTCACTCAATTTCCATGATTAGTATTGTATTTGCTATGGACTAGCAAAGGTTTAAGTGTGGAGGTGTGACAACTTCTCAAAAAGAAGTTATCTAGCCTGATTTTAGTCTTAATATTTGTTATAAAATGCTTAAAATGATTATTGAATAAAGTAGAAATGAAATTAAAATCATATTTATTTATTTTCTTGCTAATTTGGTCTCTTTCCATGTTGTTATTGCGAGAATTGCCGACAAAATCTGCTTGAAGAAAGAAATCGGCCCAAATATAATAACCAGGAAAGTAAGTCACAACGTGCGGGAAAGCTGGTTGTAACCAGGTCTAGACGAATTTCAGATTTTGAAATTCAAAGTTAGCTCCAATTTCAAATATGGAAAGGTGTTTCTTTCCAAAGGGGTGGCTACGTTTTTAAGAGGTAAAATCTACACAAAATGAGGCATTCCAAGTCATTCTAAGGGATAGGAGGAGAGGAGATAAAGGGTTCTTCATCTAGGGTTTGTGGGAACTCTCCAAAAAGAAGACGGCGAATCCTTGGACTGATCGAGCGAGCGACTCCGGAAGGGAAATCTTGTTGCGTTTAATCATTAAACTCATCATGTATTGTAAGATCTCTCCAAACGTTTCGCGGTTTTCTCCCCTCGTTATGAACTAATTTACTCAATCTTGTGATCTGAAAGTATTATGTCTATTGTGATGAATGCTCTCTAGTTTTTCCTTTGTAATTGTTTGGTGAATGAACTTTTATTAAATCTATAATCTTTATTCTGAAGCCCTTGATCACGGTTTCATCCCTTTACTACGCTTCATAAATCGAGAGAGGAGTTGCGTAAGTATGTTATAGATTTCTTATAGCATTTCAAGAGAGAAAGAGATTTCCTCTTTGTGTTAGTAACTTTGGTTTTCAATCTTTAATCGGTTCCCTATTTCACCCAAGGGGAAATAGAGGACTAGGGACCTCTGATATCGAGAGATATAGTTGTCTACTCTAAAACCATTGCATTGTTTTCCACCTCTCATTTTCACAAAGTATCATTTATAAATTCATTGTAGTAGACATAGGAAATCACCGCACAAGATTACTTCTCCAATCTGAATTTAAAGTTTTCTCCTAAGGAACTATAGTTTACTTTAACTTATTTTAGAAATTTGTCATAATTTAGTTTACTAAATCAAAATCATCATCTTGTTTCACTTGGATTTAGAGAAAAGGTCTAACTAATAATTGCAAGCACTGAATTCACCACCTTTCCGTGGAAACGATCTCTATTCACTCTTTATTACTTGAACATACACGTGCACTTGCGTGTAATACACACACCTTTTTCGGGCATATCAGTATGGCGACTTGAGTAACGGGTAATGGTGGAGCTGTACCTGCGTTTTGTCAACTTGACAAGAGAGTGTCAAGCAATTTCGCTTTTGTCAGTGCATAATGAGTGTCTTAGGCCTGCGCGCCATTAAGACTAAATGCTCAAATTTCTGTTGGGTTTCGGACCTTAAACGATGGTGGGACCCTGGTTATCCGGTACACCAAGAATGTGCCATGAGTACACGGAGTGTCGGGCCATGTGGCTGACGTTTGTAATGTATTGATTGTGCGTGAGTGCACATTGTGTGAAATATCTGCTTGTGAAATGTTATGCCTGCAGGGAAGGAATACCACTGCCCTGGAAAAGGGGTAGGGTAGTTATAAATTGGTCGACTGAATGTTGACAGTTGCCTTGTTTGCCACCATCACTGTGAGCTGTCCTTGTGCAGGTGCTGGAGAACTGAGCGGAAAATAGAGGGCTGAAGCCCCTACTGCTGCTGCAGTCCCTTGAAGGCTGAGTGAAGAAATTTATTATGTTCATGTGTGGCTGGCCTATGCGCCGATGTTTGTAATCCACACTTGTAAAGCTTAACTATAAGGCCTTAAGGAAAAACTTTTTTGTATTTGATGTGCATTCCTTCGGGGTTATATATGAATGTGGTTGTTTATATATTGTGGACATTCGTGGTTGTTGAGTTCAATATTAATCTTAAGCTTCTGTTAGCATGCTCTGAGTTAGGATGCGAATATATTTTGGTATTAACCTGTAACCACTCCGCCTGTTTGTGGCATATAGTGTGTGGCCCCGGCCGGACCTTCTATTATATGTTATTTAACGGATGGGGTTGTTACAATTTGGTATCAGCTTGTCTTGGTCTTCCTCTTTCGAATTCATGGTCGAATTATTTTGTGGGGTGGTGAGCACGTGTAAGTGCGACCCACTTTAACATTAATGAACTCAAGAATGTCCACTATGGAATGCAAATACACTTGTTTGAGGAACCTGCACATAACTATATTATTATTTTTGCTTGTGTAAGGTCACTAAAGTGTTTCTTGTTCACCTATAGGTGACTCGTAGTGGTACTGGGAAGTCTGAGCCCCAGCATTCTGATGAGAGTGCGGCACCAGCTGAGGTGCCTACACCTCCTCCTTCTGCAGAAACAGTACGCTTAGTTTTTGAGGCACTGTTTGCAATGATTCATATACAACCTACTAGGCATGCGTAACCGGCATTGGTGCTAGAACGGGTTGGTGTTAGGCCAGAACCTGTTGAGGCTGTTGATCCTCGAGCAACTAAATGGCAGTTTAAGCAGTTTATGAGCTTCAATCCTCCTACATTTACGGGTGTGGGATCTCCAACGCAGGCGGAAGATTGGTTGTCGCGCGTCAAGAAAATATTGACGGCGATAAGTACGGAGGAAGATCAGAAGGTCACCTTGGCCACCTTATTGTTGGAAGGAGAGGCTCGGCTATAGTGGGATAAGATAGAGTTGCACCACTTAGCGGGCAGGCAATTAACAGAAGTCTCGATTGAGGAGTTTTAGCGACTATTCTTGGCAAAGCACCTGCCAGCACACAACGTATCGCCATGGAAACTGAGTTCCAGCATCTAACACAAGGCAAAAGTAGTGTCGATACTTACTTGCATGAGTTTACATGATTGGGACGTTATGCGGGATCTATCTTCGCTGATGAACAACGCAAAACCAATAGGTTCTACGAAGGGTTGCAAGATGAGTTGAGATTCTTGGTCTCAAGTTCGGTGAACTAGGGGTTTCAGGCATTGGTGGATACGTCTTGTGCGCTGGAGAAGGATATGAAGCGGGTGCAAGGAAAAAGGGACTTGGCTGTGAAAAAGTCCGAGTTCAAAGCACCCCGTTCTGGAAAATCGAACTACCAAAGAAAATGGGGCAAGATCAAAGTCTTCTGGATAGGCTCCATCTACAGTTACTTTTGGGGCAACTTCGAGGCAAAAGTCTCGTACCTACTATACATGTGGTAGAGTGGGGAATATAGCCTGTGAATGTCGGGTTGGTCCGCCAAAGGTGGAAAAGAAGACGGGAGCGTCATATGTTGATAAGGGAAAGGCAGTGGTGGAGTCCTATGCATCCCAGGCGCAGCCCCGAGTATATATTTGCTTGACCTTAAAGGTGGAAAAGAAGACGGTTGCTTACTTTTCATATTTCATACCTTGTGTGTAGTTTGTGTATGATGTGTTTGTCTTCTGCTTTGTCCTGATTCGGAATAATCAGGCAAGAGCACTATTTGATACGGGTGCTTCACATTCATTTTTGTCTAAGGACTTCGTAGCATGGATCAGAGTACCTAGTCATGTGACGACAGACCGTGTAAAGGTGTTGTTACCAAACGGATGTGTGATGCGTGCGGATAGGACTTGCTATGTAGAAGTACAAATAGGAAGTCGGGATTTCTGCTTGAACTCATCTGTACTACCGATACCAGAATTTGATGTGATCTTTGGTATGGACTGGCTCTCAGAGTAGCGTGCCATTATTGATTGCAATTCAAGGGAGATCACACTAGGCCATAATACCGATCTTGAGACTAAGTTCGCTGGTATGCGAGGAGTGAGCAGGATCTTGATTTTTTTCTCTCCAAGTCGTCAATGCTTTTCGGAAGGGCGCGGAGTTATTCTTCACGCTTATTTAGGCTATTGAGCAAAAGGCAAGTGTGAGTTACGTTATGATTGTATCGGAGTTTGCTGATGTGTTTCCTAAAGATCTTCCTAGGTTACCACCCCAGCAGGAGATCGATTTCACTATTGAGCTGGTGCAAGGTGCGAAACCAGTGGTCCGCTCTCCATATCGAGTAGCTCCAAAGGAAATGGTAGAACTGAAAGTTCAATTGCAAGAGTTGCTGGAACAGGGATGCATACGCCCAAGTATGTCACCTTGGAGCACACCTGTTTTTTTTGTGAAAAATAAGGACGGTAGTCTGCGGTTGTGTATCAATTTTCGCGAATTGAATAAGTTGACAGAGAAAAACAAGTATCCGATTCCACGGAAAGATGACTTGTTCGATCATCTAGTGGGATCAACCATCTATTTTAAACTGAACTTAAAATATGGTTATTACCAGTTGAGGATTCGGGAAGGTGACATTCCCAAGACAATGTTAGAAACACGCTACGGTCATTATGAGTTCACTTTAATGCCGTTTGGCCTATGTATTGTGCAATCGGTGTTCATGGACTTAATGCACCGAACGTTCCAAGAGTACATGGAATTGTTTGTGATCGCCTTCATTGATGATATCTTGGTGTACTCTCAATCTGAAGATGACCATGCGAACCATTTGCGGTTTGTGTTGCATACCTTGCGGAGAAATAAGATCTTTTCCAAGTTCTCAAAGTGTGAGTTTTGGCTGTTGTCAGTGGCTTTTCTTGGTCATGTGGTAAGTGGAGAGGGCATTGCAGTGGATCTGTCAAAGATAAGAGCCATACGGGAGTGGCCAGTGTTGTCTTCGGTGGCTGAAGTCAGAAGTTTCCTTGGACTGACACAGACGTTTTGTAAAAAACTTCTCACGGATCGCTTTGCCTCTTACCACATTAACGAGTAAGGATCAGAAGTTTATTTGGACGCCGGAGTGCGCTCGAGCTTTTGAAGAGCTAAAGAGTCGTTTGACCACGACACCTTTTTCGACATCGCCATGTGGTACAGACAGCTACGAGATTTATAGTGATGCATTAGGGAGCGGCTTAGGCTGCGTTCTTCTTCAGTTTGGAAAGATGATCGCTTATGGCTCACGCCAGTTGAAAGTGCATGAGCGAAATTATCCCGTCCACATCTTGGAGTTGGCGGCGGTGATTTTTGCACTTAAATATTGGCGTCACTATCTATATGGCATAAAAGTGGATATATTTACGGACCATATGAGCCTAAAGTACCATTGGATTAGAAGGATCTCAATATGCGATAATGAAGGTGGATGGAGTTCCTCGGGGACTACACCTTTTATATTCACTACACTCCCAAGAAGGGAAACGTGGTCGCAGTTGCCTTGTGTCGTAGGACTCCGTTAGGGGCAAATTGGTTGCAGATGCATGATGAGAGTCTGATACAGGAGTTGGAAGCATTAGAGATTTCTTGTGTTTACAAGAATTCCACAGCAAATGCATGCTTTAACTGGACGGAGGTACAATATGACCTTGCAGACAGGGTTCAGCGAGCAATGGAACTTGATGAAAGCCTGCAATGCTATGCAGTGGATGGGTCAAATGACCAATTCTCCTGGGATGACGGCCTTTTGAGGAAAGAGGGTTTTTTGTGCATCCCAATTATAGGTAAGCTAAGAGAAGAATTGATGTATGAGGCTCATTATATGATTACTCAATTCACCTAGGGAGAACAAAGATATACAAAGACATGAAAAAGTTTTTCTGGTAGCAAGGGTTGAAGAAAGACATAGCACAATATGTGGCTAAATGTCAAACATGTGCCTTGGTGAAAGCTGAATGCTAGAAGCCCGGAGTTTCTTGAAGTCGTTACCTATTCCGGAATGGAAGTTTGATGATATTTCAATGGATTTCGTGCACGGTTTGCCGAGATCTCAACACAGTAATGATTCGGTTTGGTTGATCGTAGATCGGTTGACTAAAGTGGCTCACTTCGTTCCAAACAAAAGGGACGATTCAGTGGAAGTGTTAGCGAAACTTTATGTTGAGCAAATCGTACGACTGCACAGTGTTCCCCGTAGCATCGTAAGTGATCGTGGCGGGCGCTTCACATCGAATGATTGGAGGTTGATCCATTAGTTATTGGGAACAAAGTTAACGTTCAGTACGGCCTTTCATCCCTAAACGGATGCCCAGACTGAGAGGAACAATAGAACGATGGAGAACATGCTCCGAATGTGCGCCTTGGATTTTGGAAAGATGTGGGAAGATCATCCATATATGGTAGAGTTTTCCTACAATAATAGCTACCAAGCGAGCATAAGTATGACACTGTTTGAAGCTTTGTATGGTCAGAAATGCCGTACACCATTAGATTGGGCAGAAACAGACGAATCTAAACTATATAATCGTAAGGAAGTCAAAAAAGCTAATTCGACGATACGCTCTATTCGGGAGAGGATACTGATAGCCTAAGATACACAAGCCAAGTATTATAATGTCAAGCACCGAAACATTGAGTTTGCGGTTAGCGATTGGGTATATTGAAAATCAAGCCCTTCGAAGGTGTGTCCGGGATTCGGCGCATGAAAAAGTTAAGTCCGAGATATCTTGGTCTGTTTGAAGTGGTCGAGCGAATTAGAGAAGCTGCCTATCGACTAGCTCTTTCGGAAGAATTTAATGGATTGCATGATGTGTTACATATATCAGTGCTTCGAAAAGCCGTAAAAGATCAGCCTCAAGTGATTGCGAATGATCGCGTACCGGTCGAATTTGGGCTAACGACGAAGGTTAGGCCCATTCAGATTGAGGATAAAGTCGATAAGCAGTTGTGGAACAAGACAATTGGGATGGTCAAGGTCCGATGGGACAACTACGACCATGAGGAGCTAACATGGGAATAGGAGCATACCATGCGTGCAAAATTTCCCGAACTATTTGTCTAAACTTGTATAACATTTTGTGTTTATGTTGCACAGAACATAAAATGTTATAACAAAATTTTATTGAAGAGTTTCCTAAGTATTGTATACAAATTTCGGGACAAAATTTATTGTAAGGAGGGGAGGATTGTAATGCCCCAAAATATCATTTATGAGTAGGCTGTATAGGCTGAGCAACACAGCCCGGGACACGGGCATGTCCAAAGTCATGTTCTGCTCTGCTTGAGGCAACACGGGCATGTCCAAGGCCGTGTCCTACTCTGTGTACTCGAGTGTGGCGCAGGGAGGTTTCGAGTGTGGCATAGGGCAATGTCGAGTGTGGGACATAGCCTATGATACGGGCGTGTCCTGCTATGAGCTCGACGAAATGCACTCGATGATCCTCGAGAGGAAAGACATGTTGGGAACACGGCCTGTGATACGGGCATATCAAGGGCAATGTCCTTCTCTGTGTTTCGCCAGGTCTGTGAGGACTGATGAACATGTGCTGGATACGGGCGTGTCCGTAGCCGTGTCTGACACACGGCCTGTGACACGGGCGTGTCACATGGTCGTGTCCTGGTCAGGTCAAGTCGGTTTCTTTGCTGCTTAAGGCATACGTCTTGTGACACGGGCGTGTCACAAGCCGTGTTCAGCCCAGGAAAGTGCTTTTCAGGGCGATTCGTGGCAGTTCATTCCCTTCAAATAGGATCCAACGGTCTAGAGATCTCCTTGTTATTATAAGGCCGGGAGTTGAAGGATAAACTCTCATTTATCAAAGGCCTTTCTCTTTCTAAAGAGGTAGAGAGTGGGGAGAGCAAGGAAGGAGGAGGAGGAGGAATCCAACCACCGGTAGAGCTTCAGAGCCCCAAATCGCGAGCCGATTCAAGATCCGTGGAGGCAAAGCCTCTGCAATGCTTTTCATCAGGCTAGTTTTCCATGGCTCCAAAGAGATTGTCATGGGTAACGATCTTCCTTCTAGGACATGTGAAGTCCTTCTTTTGGCATGTGCATGGATTTCCCCCACCAAAAGGTGGATGATTGAGGGATTTCCCTTGGGTTGATTCTTGAAATCCCCAACAAGTCTTGCATATAGATCCGGAAATGTGTAGTACGAAATTGGCATGTTGTGTGAAGCCCATCTGGACAGGTTGGTATGGATTTGTGATGTTTTATTTTACGCATCGGAGAAGACTCCGCGTATAAACGAGTATGTTGTGGAGTCGATGGGTTGTGCTTGTGAAGGGAAGTAACAGGAAGTACTGGAGTGGAATTCCAGGAAAATACCCTCGTAAGTCATATATTGTATGCTATGCTTGGGTTGAGTTTGGGTGCAGAAAGAGAGCTTATGCTGACCCACCAAGCGACTGCGAGGAACGGTTGCATTAGCTCCCCTTTTGGATTTTGAAGCAAGTCCTTGGTGGATAGTGTGGCTATTATGAGCTGCGAGCTCTTAAAAGGCTTAGTGCCGAACAGGAAAGGTGAAGCCGACCCGCGCCTGCAGATTGGCCATGAGTACTACAGTATTCGACGATGGTATGGGGACTTGAGCAACGGGTAATGGGGGAGTTGTACATGCGTTATTTCGACTTGACAAGAGAGCGTCAAGCAATTTGGCTTTCGTCGGTGCATAATAAGAGCCTTAGGACTGCACGCCATTAAAACTAAATGCTCATATTACCTTTGGGTTTCGGACCTTGAACGGTGGTGGGACCCTGGTTCTCCGGTACACCATGAATGCCCTGAGTGCACGGAGCGTCGGGCCGTATGGCTGGCATTTATGATGTATTGATTGTGCGTGAGTGTACATTGTGTGATATATCTTCTTGTGAAATGTTATGCCTGCAGGGAAGGAATACCACTGCTCCAGAAAAGGGGTAGGGTTGTTTTAAATTGGTCAGCTAAAGGCTGACCGTTGCCTTGTTTACCAACATCATGGTGGGTTGTTCTTGTGCAGGTGCTGGAGAACTGAGCGGAAAATAAAAGGCTGAAGCCCCTGCTGTTACTGCTACTGGCCCTCAAAGGCTGAGCGAAGAACTTTATTATGTTCATGTGTGTCCGGCCTGCGCGCCGATGTTTGTAATCCACACTTGTAAAGCTTAACTATAAGGCCTTAAGTCCAAACTTTTTTGTATTTGATGTACATTCCTTCAGGGTTATATATAAATGTGGTTGTTTATATATATTGGACATTCGTGGTTGTCTAGTTCAATATTAATCTTAAGCTTCCATTAGCATGCTCTGAGTTAGGATGCAAATATATTTTGGTATTAACCTATAACCTTGCCACCTGTTTGTGGAATATAGTGTGGGGCTCGACCGGACCTTCTATTATATGTTATTTAATGGATGGGGTCGTTAGACTTAATCCTGCTATGTGAGACAGATTCCTATCAATAGAAGTAGCACTTGTAGAATCATAGTAGGGAGGAGTTCTACTTACCTGAAGGTTGTAATCCTTGAGCTGATGTTGGATCCACAGCAGCTGAGCACAGCAGCTGGCACCTGATATATATTCTAACTCAGCTGTGGATATGGACACACTAGTTTGCTTCTTACTGCTCCAAGAAACTAGCCTTGTACCTAAGAACTGACAGGTTCTAGTAGTGCTTTTTCTATCTTCTTTGCAACCTGCAAAATCTGCATCTGAAAATCCAATTAGATCAAAATCCCTATTTCTAGGGTATCATATGCCAAGATCTGGTGTGCCCTTAAGATACCTCAAGATTCTCTTTGCAACAGAGTAATGAGATTCTTTAGGGCAGACCTGATACCTAGCACAGACATATGTGGCATACATGATGTCAGGCCTGCTAGCAGTCAGGCATAAAAGCGAACCAATAATCCATCTATACAAAGACTCATCAACAGGTTCCCGTCCTCATCTTTGGCTATTGGCATATTTGACCCCATGGTGAACTTGGACTGGGATATAGATAATCCATCATCAGTATGTCTTACTTGGAGTCCGAAGAATAACTTGAGCTCACCCATGCTACTCATTTCAAACTTCTCTTGCATAAGTTTAGAAAACTTCCTGCAAAGGTTGTAATCAGTAGATCCAAAGATAATGTCATCGACATATATCTATACTAGGATAAGCTTTCCCTTTGTTTCCCTTAGAAATAGGGTCTTATCTATCTTCCCCCTTGAGAATTTGTTCTCAATTAGGAAGCTGGACAAAGTTTCATACCAAGCCCTAGGGGCTTGCTTTAGCCCAAATAGAGCTTTCCTAAGCTTATAAACAAAATTGGGAGAGTTAGGATCTACAAAACCTGGAGGCTGATCAGTAATACTTCCTCTTTTAGGTCCCCATTCAGGAATGCTGACTTGACATCCATCGGGTAGACTCTGAATCCCTGATAAACTGCAAATGCAAGGAATATCCTTATGGCTTCCAATTTGGCTACTGGGGAAAAGGTATGGTCAAAGTCTTTTCCCTCTTCTTACCTGTAGCCTTTAGCCACCAGTCTAGCCTTATTCTTGACAATAATGCCATCTTGATCCAACTTGTTCCTGTAGATCCACTTAGTCCCTATGACATTTATTCCTTGTGGTCTGGGGACCAACTTCCAGACCTTACATCTCTTAAATTGGTCAAGTTCTTCTTGCATTTCTCCAATCCAGAACTGGTCCTTGATTGCTTCTTCAACTTCTTTGGCTCTTTTTGAGACAGGAAGCTCGAGTATAGAGTTGTATTCATGCTCTTTATTCTGGTATGGACTCTATGATTTGAATCACCAATAATTTTATGTACTGGATGGTCCCTTAGATGCCTGGTAGCTGGAGGCAATCTAGCTGCAGCTTGCTGATCTTCAGGGTTTTCAGCTAGTTAGTCTTAATTTTATTCAGGTATGTTGTCTCCTTCTCTTGGAGTAGGCAGTCCATCATCATTTTCTTAGACTATGGGGGTAGCTTCCTTGATGGTCAACTTGTCCATCAATACAACATGCATAATTTTATTCAGCTCACAGTTAACCATGTTGGATTCATTAATACAACATGCATTGACTCTTCTACAACTTGGGTAGTTAAGTTGTAGATTCTATATGCCTTACTATGAGTGTTGTACCCAACAAAGATACCCTCATGGAACTTAGCAACAAACTTAGTTAAATGGACTTATCCATTATTGCGCACATAACACTTGCAACCAAAGATCCTGAAATAGCTCAGGTTTTGTTTTCTGCTCTTCAAGATCTCATAGGGAGTCTTTTTGTGGCTCTTGGTGATAGAATCCCTTTTAAGGACATAGCATACAGTGTTAACTGTCCCAGCCCAGAAGTATTCTGGGAGGGATGAGTCACTTAGTAAGGTTCTACCAGCCTCTATGAGGATCCTATTTTTCTTCTCAGCAATTCCATTTTGTTGGGGTGTTCTAGGAGAGGAAAATTCTTGATGAATCCCTAGCTCTTCACAGAACCTTATCATGCACTAAGACTAAAACTCAGTGCCATGATCACTTCTGATCTTGACCACAATGCTGTTGAATTCATTCTGAATTTGCATGACAAATGTCTGAAAGACATTAGGGATTTCAGATTTCTTCCATAGAATGAACACCCAAACAAATCTGGAAAAGTCATCAACAACCACAAGGGTGTAGACTTTCCTACCTAGACATTGAATTGGCAAAGGACCAAACAGATTCATATGCAGGAGGTATAAGCACCTCACTGAGTCTTTGGTGTCATTGCTCTTGAAGGAGGTCTTAGTCTGTTTGCCCTTTTGGCATGCTGAGCAGATACCCTCCTTAGTGCATATAGACTTAGGCTCATTCCTAACCAACTATTTGGTGAATAGCTTTCCTATAGTCCTATAATTTAGAAGGGCTAGCCTCTTATGCCACTTGACACATGAAGAGCTTTCTCATCTGCAACAAGGCATACAGGTGAGTCTTTGCTAGAGCATAAGAAATCTAAATAGTTCACATTTCCACTCCTAGTGTCTGTTAAGATGACCTGTTGGTCACTTAACTTCCTAATTTGGCACTCATCCTTGTAGAATACTATGTCATAACCAAGATCATTGAGTTTGCTAATGCAAATCAAGTTGTGTTGCAACCCTTCCATATAGGCTACTCTAGTGATAATGACTATGCCATTAGAGATTTTACCATGGCCTCTAGTCACCCCTTTTTCAGATCCATCAAAGATAACCTTTGGTCCATTCCTTGCTAGAGCATAATCCTTAAGCATTCTCCTTGTTCTAATCATGTGCCTGGAACATCAATTGTCCATGTACCATATAGGGGTATGAGCACTTGGATTATCTTGTAAAACAAACATCAGTTAACCTTAGGACCCCAATTTTTATTGGGTCGTTGGTGCATGTTAGTCTAAAAATAACTCTGTCTGCCTGCAGCTTTTCTGACAGGTAAGCTGACATTTGCTCTCTACACACTATGATTGTGCTAGCAATCAATAGCAAAGTGACCTACCTTGCCACAACACCAACACTCATGGTTGTTGTACCTTCTTTTTGAAACAGGTCTAGTGGCTGTGTTAACAGCAGCTCTGGGTCTAGAACGAGTAGCAGCAGTCCTGTTCCACGATTTTCCAGCTCCAGTCTTACAAGTGGTGGGTCTGGCTGTAGAAGTGCTTGGGATATCTTGAGCCCCTCTAGAACTATTTTTATTTTCAGAAAGCATACCATTGATGGCCTTAGAGAGTCCTAGGTCTGGTCTACTGATATCCTTGCCCTTTGTCTTAGAGTGGGCTGTAGGAATTTAAGAACACTCAGTAGTTTTACCCTTGATTGAAGGGGCTGTTACACCAAACACAAATGGTCTAGGATGGACCATTTGTATTTTCTCATAGGCACTTGCACCTTTGCTGTAATTGCCGCCATATTGTGAAACATCTTTGTTCACACAAGATGGCCTAGCATGATTCCAGTGACCATAAATACTCTCATGGGCATTAATGTTGGAAAGAAATTGCACTCTAACAAATTTTACATGAGGTTTAGAGGCTAGTGGCTCCACTTGATCTTTGCCCTTTCCCTTGGGATTAGACTCTCTTGTCATTCCCTTGAATCCCAACCCTTTCTTCCCCTTTTGGGAGGAAAATGAGTCTATCAAGGGCAACATTGTGCTAGGCTTGGAGTAGCTAGCCACTAGTTCCCTCTTCTTTTGGAGCTTTTCTTAAAGAATCCTGATATGGTTATTCTTGAAGGTTATGGTGCTCATCTGAATAATTGTCATATTCTTCAATTTGGTAACTTCCTACATCTTCAGATCCAACAATTTTGCTGATTCTAAAGCAGAAAGCTTTAAAGAGGCAATTTCCTGAGCTTGCTGTTTGGCCAAGAGCTTACTCTTCTTTAGAGCCTGCAGAACTTCACCATATTTATACATCAATTGATTGATGTCTCCCTAAGATTATGAGCCATCATCATCACTTAATGCAGAGGAACAGGAATCTGGAACTGATTCATAATCTAAACATGCAGAGCTAGTAACCGAATTTACCTTCCTTGGAGCAGGCTGATCCTGGCTGGTTTCTTCATCTGACTTAGCCATCAGCCCAAAGCAGCAGCTGTCATCTTCAGAATCCACCTCTGAATTATCCTCAGATTGTGATAGAGGGTCCTGTATTCAATCCTGGAAGAAGGATGAACCTTCTCAGCTTCTTCTTCTAAAGCAGCCAGCCTTTTGATGCAGTCTGCTTTTACATCTCCTTCTTTAGTAGAGTACAACCTAATGTAGGCTTCTTCTTCTAATTCTGACTCTGATGTGGAGGAGTCAGTCCAGCTACTTTTCTTCTTGGCAATGAGGGATTTCTCCTTCTTGCCTTTTTGCTGCTGGTCCTTTTTCTCACAGTGTTCCTTTCTTTTGACTGGGCAGTCAGCTATCATATGCCCAAGTTTTCTGCAATAATAACAAGTTATGTTAGAGGAAACCTATTTACCATTTTTGGAACCATACCTATCCTTCTTAGAGGATTTTCTTCAGCCCTTATAGTAGTAATCCTTGGGATGAGAGGAGGTGGAAGGCCTACCTCTCCAGTGCTTCTTTTTTAAGAACTCATGGAATTGTCTAGTGAAGGCAGCAAAATCTTCATCAGACCATTGGCTATCTCATGAACTTCCCTCTGATCTTATAGAATCGGATTCAACATCATAGCAAGATCTCTGTGTCACCTTCTTCCTCGACTGAGCATATATCAATCCAACCAATTGCTGTTGAAGACAATAGGTAGGCAGTAGATTCTTTCTTCAAACATATAACCTTCCCTCTACAGAATCTTGTAGATCTGCGATCTCAGAATAAATTCTGATCCTGCTATTGTAGATGATAATTGCTCCAGCTATCTCTCAGAATGAATTCTTATCCTACTATTGCAGATGGTAATTGCTCCATCTTCCTCCTTCCCAGCAAGGTTCTCTGTGCAGAACCCCTTCTTTAGGCTCAACAAAAATGGCAAGGAAGAAGATGATGTTCTCCCGCCCTTCTTCTCATTTTCAGAAAACCTAGACAAGGAATCTATTCGATTGTTTGTCATTTTTTTTTGCACTACCCGATTTTCTTCCATTATACTCTGAATGCCAATCGAGCAGTGGGCCCCACCACTAGGATTGATGGCTGAGATTAAGCCATCCAGCGCATCCCTTCCATTTAATCTTGATTTAACGCCTCCGTACTATATGTGGGACCCAACACTTTATGATTGAAATATTCCTTGGAAAGTGCAGAAAATGATGACAGCTGACCGCTAATGTCTCTAGCAGCAATTCCGCACCATTTGAATTTTGGTTGACAATTTTACTTTGCTGACGTTAACATGACTCAGCATCTCTGGACTTCGAGAAAATTCAGTTATTAAAACCAAAAGCATTGAGTGAGTAGGTATCTCTCTACGCCACAACACTTAGACAAAATTATTTCCGTCTTGGTATTGAGCTCGATGAAAGATGAGCTTCGTTCGACGAACGTCGAGCTCAGCTTGACGAATACAAAAGTTCAGTTCGATGAACTGCAAACTTAGATCGATGAAAGGCTGAACTGAGTTAGACGAACTTCAGGCTCAGTTCGACGAATGGCTGAACTGAGTTCGACGAACGTCGAGCTCAGCTCGACGAAAGTATAAGTTCAGTTCAAACTGTGGACTTAGTTCGACAAGAAGCTGAAATGAGTTTGACGACCTCCAGGCTAAACTGAGTAATTTTGATCAGTTCGACGAACGCTGAGCTAAGTTCGACGAAGCTGAGCTTTACGAAAGTTAAGTAGTCCATGCTTTTGGACTTAGCCAAATTCTTGCTTCAAGGCATTGAAAGCGTCTGGAGCATTGAGTGAGCTTACCTCACTCAACGCTATTTTCCTTAGCAAATATTTCTGCGCCTTGGCATTGAGAGAGTATGCTCAACTCAATGCCAAACTACTTAACAAAATTTTCTGTTATCTGGCGTTGAGTGAGTAAGCTACACTCGACGCCCGTGGACTTAGTCAAAAATTTGGCCAACATTTCTGTGGAGTTGACTGGCACAGCAACACTTAACGCTAAAAGCTGTATGGCGTTGAGTGAGTAGACCACACTCAACGCTTATGGACTTGGCCACATTTTCAGCCAATTTCTCTAGGCTTAGACTGACTCATCCTAACTCACAGCCTTTTTCCTGTATGTCATTGAGTGAGTAGACTACACTCAACATCTGTTGACTTAGCCATATATTTTGCTATCTTACAGTTAGGCTGAGACAGACTCAATGCTATATGTTTTATGGCATTGAGTGAGTAGACTACACTCAACGCTTGTGGACTTAGGCATATTTCTACTAGTCAATATTGAATCCATACCTTTGCGTTGAGTGAGCTTGCTCCACTCAACGCCTGTGGACTTAGGCGATTTTTGCTATGTCCAGCAACCACTTATTGTGTCCACATGTCCAATCACTGTGATATGGACTACCTGCACTCAGGACCTCAAATGCACATCAACTACAGTTGATGTGTGTGTCATTGACTTGTTTGACTTCTCATAAATCAGGGACATTGGGAACAATGGACCCAACACTTTTGAAAAATATTGACACTTGTTTTATGTTATTTCTCTAGATACCGGAGTCCAGTAATGGGAGATCCTTCTCAAGAGGATATGTCCCCACCACCCCACCTTCAGACCAAGTTACCCCTGTAACTATGCTATTTGCCGACACCGACTTAGGGAAAACGTTGACAGCTATCCTGATGACATTCCGGATAGACTTAGCACAACCACTACAGAAGTTGTTAGTGCCCATTGACCTACTGATGACTTTTTGGGGATAATACCTCCCACCTTTAGAGGCACGGAGACTGTCATACAGGCAGAAGAGTGGATTGAGTGCATAGAGGAGCTGTTGGTAGGAATGATGTGCCCGAAAGTAGCTGCAGTGTCACTAGTGGTGACCTTGTTAGAGGGGTATACTAGAGACTGGTGGATAGTGGCCAGCCACTCGATATTTAGAAGACGACCGTTGAGCACTATCTTGTGGGGGGAGTTCTCAGAGGCTTTTCTGGAGCACTTCATCTCCGACGCCGACCGAGCTGTACTATATGAGAGGTTCTTGCACATATGTCAGGGTGACTAGACGGTTCCAGACTACGAGAGAGAGTTCATCCACCTGGCACGCTTTGCTTGGAACCTAGTAGGAACTTACAAAGATAGGGTTGCTCGCTTCTACCGAGGCTTGCGAGATGACCTGAGACAATCCTTGATCATTATCTCTTTATCCTGCTTCCATACCATAGTGACTCACGCCACAACATTATATTTAGACTAGAGTATGGTGGCCCAGCAGTGCCGAGGACAGGTCGAGGTCCCCAGAGGTCAGGGACAAGATATAGAGGAGCTAATCCCTGAAGACAGGAGAGAAAGCATAGACAGGGGAAGCGCAGGAAGCCTTATAGGTTCCCAACAACACCCACAACACCACAGCAGGATCCCAGGCCATCTCCAGTACCATAGCCCCGCTAGTAGCTAGACGATATGTTCCATTTGCAGGGAACTGTTTTCTATGCCAGTAGCCGGGACACATGAGGGATTTGTGCCTGCAGGCGGCAGGAAGGACAAGATTAGGAGTAGTTCAAGGAGGACAGGCAGTGCAAGGATAGGGCCAGAGAGGCCGCAGAGGTAGAGCTGGTAGGAGAGGTCAGTAGGGCCGAGTAGTGCCCTTGGAGGCTTACGCATTAGACCTTCAACATGGACTAGCCCCCGATGTAGTGAAATGTATATATCTTAGATGCTAGAAATACGTCAGATATCAGTACCTATGTATTATACTTTATGCATATGTATGTCTACATCGGGTATACGTTTTGTTAAATGATATATATATACTCCCTACCTCTTCAGGACTACTTTTGGTGGAAGGACACCCCGCGAAAAATCTCTTTGATACTGGAGCAACACACTCCTTTGTATCCCAAGACTTTATTGCAACTAAGGAAAATGTCATCCACTCATCTGGACTGTCTATATGGATTCGTATACCAGATGGATCAGATATGACGTCTATGGAGAAATGCACATTCCAGGCCATGCTAAGGGACGTGGAATTTGAGATTTACACGACAATCCTATCAATAACCTGGTTCGACCTCATACTAGGAATGGATTGGCTGGTCGAGCATAAGGCCCAAATAAACCGTTCAACCCGAGAGGTCAAGCTTCAGAACCAAGACGAATAGGACGTTACGCTGGAAGGTATATCCTCCGTCCTTCGCATCATCTTGACCTCTTCTACGATTGTAAGGTCAGTCCGGCATCAAGACGAAGTATTTCTTATCTACTTCGAATTGGAGAATAAGGTTCAAGTGCTCGCCAAAGTTCCGGTGGTACGAGATTTCCCGAATATTTTCCCTGAGTCCCTCCAAGGTTTGCCCCCACAGTGAGAGGTCAACTTCCAAATCGAGCTTGTGTCCGGAGCTAGACCAGTTTCCCGAGCACCCTATCGGATGGCCCCCAAGGAATTGTTCGAGTTGATGATTCAGCTTCAGGAATTGATAGATGCGGGATTTGTCCACCCAAGTTCCTCGCCCTGGGGATCCCCTGTACTGTTCGTAAAGAAGAAGGACAGGATACTGTTCTTGTGCATAGATTATAGGGAACTAAACAAGCTCACTATAAAAAATATGTACCCACTTCCAAGTATTGACGAGTTATTCGATCAATTGCAAGGTGCATCCGTATTCTCCAGGATGGACATAAGATCCGGCTACTATCAGCTTCGGATTAGGGGGGAAGATATCCCCAAAATTGCCTTTAGCTCCTGCTATGACCTATTGATAGAATCGATTTCAAGATAACCCAAACACCTAGAGGGGGGGGGGGGTGAATAGGTTCTTTCCTTTTTTACTTAAGACAGAACAAGAATTCAGTTCTTTAAAGAGAATCTAACTATTCTACAGCTATCACATCAACCACAGCACAGAATTCACAATCACACACACATCACAAATTACAAACAAGTTTATAGTGATTCCCTAAGGTCTTGGTACATCCACTTTCCCCCTTCACCTATCAAGCAGTGTGCTAGATTCGGCCTAACTTCTTCCTTCTTCTCAGATCCACAGATCTTACAGCTCAGAACCTTGAAAGGTTCCTACAACTCAGAACCCTGAAAGGTCTGAAAGGTTCCTACAACTCAGAGTGTATCCACACTCCTATAGCTCAGGCTAACAGCCCTACCTCAGCCTTGACACAAGGCCTACAACTCAGAGATTGAAATCTCCTACACTCAGACTCAAAAGTCTTACCACTCAGAGATCTATATCTCTTCCACTCAGCCTTTATATTATCGGCTTACAACTCAGATCTTGAAAGATCCTATAGAATGAAAAATCTTATATAATGACTCTTACCCTTGTTGAGAAGAAAGGATAAAAGGTTTCTTGATCAGCTCTTGATAAAACTGATTGCTGAGATCAACCTATTCTTAGCTTTCTTCAACGCTTCTTGAATCTGAACTCAGTAGGGTTGATCTTCTTTGAAGTTGACTGGCTGGCGACTTCCTTCTTAGAGTTCAGAAATAGATCTGAATTTTCCTTAACAGATTTGTTCAGGATCTGCTTCTTAAGAGACTTGTAAATGTCTCCTTCTTTACTTCAACAGCTGGAGCTCTCTCTCACTCTCCAGATCTTCTGAAGTTTCTTCAGAATTCTTGTTTGAATTCTCCTTAGACAAATTCTGAGTAGATTGCCACTTCAGATTGTCTTCTTAGATCTTCTCACGAAAATCTTCTTGTGTGTGTCGTGCTCTTTCTTGATCAATGATCAATACTTCATTAGTTGTTCGTATTTGTTTTCTTTTGATTTGACAGAATCCATCTTTATATCGACTTCATCCATGGTAACCGGTTGATCCAGTTTCTAACCAACTTCTGACAGTTCTAATAGCTTTAGCAAACTTGTTGGAATACACAGCTGTCAACTCTTCAGTCAGTTCTTGAACCTCTGTCTTTGTCAGCAAAGCGTCGAGACTGATCTTCATTATGTGTCGACACAAGTAGATTAATTGTCGACATAAGCTTTGGGGATGTTGACACAACTCCTTTGGTGTCGACACTGCTTCTTGACACTTCTTCTGTAGAATATGTCAACACTGCTTCTTTGTGTCGACACAGTCACTTCTCCACTTCACAGAAATCAACTTTTTTGAAACTCTGCTGTGTGTTTACACAAGTCCTGTGTGTCGACACAGTTGATATAGTTAAAGAATTCTGTGTGTCGACACTGCCTGCAGGTGTCGACACAGTTGATGTCGACTAAAAATCCTGTGTGTCGACACAGCCTCGAGGTGTCGACACAGTTGATGTCAACTAAAAACTTCTGTGTGTTGACACAGTGGCTTCTGGTGTCAACACTGCTTTTCCAAGTGTCGACACAGGCTTTCTTAAGTGTCGACACAAGGACTTGGAATCATTTTTTTGCATTTTAGCATATTCTTCTCCTGCACATATAAACTCAAAATAACATTAAATACACTTTGATGTATATCATTGAGCTAAGTGAGGCTTCTCCAAATCAGGTACACATTTTCCTATGTACCCAACAATCTCCCCCTATTTTGAGAAGTCATAACCCTTTAGTCAATGATATACACCATTCATAATAAACAAACAATAAGATGTATATAAGCATTATATGACAGGGTAACTTATAAACAAAACATATACCAAAATGTCATTACAGTATAATGATGCAGACTTAATGAACATGAAACATTGTTTTGTTTATATTATCAAAAAGTTTTTAACAATTGTTTACATAGATTTCTTTAATACAAAAGATTACATTGTTCTTGTACAATCTAGTAAATCTATACTAAGGCTGATCAGGCTCCCTGATCACTATGCCTTTTCCTGGCTTAATCTGAGCCTGCACAGCAGGTTCTGCATCATCAATGGGCATCTTTCCTTTTAACTCTGTCTTCTTCTGTGCTTCAGCCTTAATCCTCTGCCTTTCAAAATAATAAAAAGGCTTACGGAAGTATTTGCTAGGCTCCTGAGCATTAGGAGGTAGCTTCCCAATTTTAGCCTTTCTCCTATATTGCAGAATGGCATCTTGCTTTGTTTCATATTTCTGCCATTCTTGTTCATCATACAATTTTCCCCTTTCATGGATCTGATCTTTCACAGCTTTCCAGGCAGTCAAAATGATATTCCTGGAAGTGGGGCTCAACTGCTAAAAATCAGGCTTTAACTCAGCCTGTTCTCTGAACCTTTTCTTTGACAGTTGAGCTTCCTGCTGAGCTTTCAAGACAGCTTTTAGCATTTCTACTTTCTCAATAATAACATTATCAACTTCCTGTTGAGGACTGTACATAGACTGAACCTGTTGCTGAATCATATCAAAATCTGCTGGAGGGTAGATGAACTGAGCAACTTCAGGTTGATCTCCTTCAAGATAAGCAGGTTGCACTCCTGACTCAGCAACATTATCATCATCACAAAGGGATGGAAATCCCAGAGTGGCTCTGATGCTATTGGATATCCATTTTGCATGATCTGAGTCGACTCTTATTGTAAGTGTCGACAAAATTTCTAGATGTGTCGACACCACTACTCTAGATGTGTCGACACCACTACTCTGGATGTGTTGAAACAGATTTACTGAAGTGCCGGCAACACTTCTCTGGATGTGTCGAAACTGCTTTACTTAGCCAATATTGTTAAACTAATCTATGTTCAACATACCTAATTAAATTTTAAATTTATTGAATTTAGTTTCATCTAGAGGCTTAGTAAACACATCTGCAATTTGATAATCTGTTTTGACAAATTCTAGTGAAATGTCCTTTTTCTCTACATGTTCTCTAAGAAAATTGTATCTAATTTCTATATACATAGTCCTACTATGTGAAACAGGATTATTAGCAATAGAAATATCACTTGTAGATTCACAAAACAAAGGTGTTCTACTCACCTAAATAAAATAGTCTTCTAGCTGGTGCTGAATCCACAACAGTTGTGCATAGCAACTTCCTGCTGCCATATATTCAGACTCGGCTTTGGAAATTGCCACACTAGTCTGCTTCTTACTGCTCCAAGACACCAATCTTCCTCCTAGAAATTGACAGGTGCCTGTTGTGCTTTTTCTATCTCCTTTGAAACCTGCAAAATCTGCATCTGAATAGCCTGTCAGTAGAAAATCTCCATTCCTAGGGTACCAAAGGCCTAGATTAGGCGTGCCCTTTAGATATCTCAAAATCCTTTTTACCGCAGTGTAATGAGATTCTTTAGGGCATCATTGGTACCTAGCACGGACATATGTTGCATACATAATGTCTTGTCTACTAGCAGTCAGATATAGAAGAGAGCCAATTATTCCTCTATACAAAGACTCATCTACAGGCTTACCTGCATCATCTTTGCATATAGGCATACTTGTTCCCATAGGAGTTCTCATGGCGGAGGATGATTCCATACCATACTTCTTAATTAACTCCTTGGTGAACTTAGACTGGGATATTGACAAGCCATCATCAGTCTGTCTTACTTGAAGTCCATAGAAGAACTTAAGTTCTCCCATGCTGCTCATCTCAAACTTCCCTTGCATAAGTTTAGCAAACTTCTTCCAAAGGTTGTTTTCTGTAGATCCAAATATTATGTCATCTACATAAATCTGGATTAAGATAATCTTTCCTTTGGACTCCCTTAGGAATAGAGTTTTTTTCTATCTTCCCCCTTGAGAATTTGTTCTCAATAAGGAAAGTAGACATGGTTTTATACCAAACTCTCGAGGCTTGCTTTAACCCATACAAAGCTTTCCTAAGTCTATAAACATAATCAGGTTTGAGAGAATCAACAAAACCTTAGGGCTGCTCTACATAGACTTCTTCTTTTAGATTTCCATTTAGGAATGCTGATTTTACATCTATTTGAAATATCATGAAGCCTTGATATGCTGCATAGGCAAGGAACATCTTAATTGCTTCCAGAATTGCTACTGGGGCAAAGGTTTGATAAAAGTCAATACCCTCTTCTTGCCTGTATCCTTTTGCAACAAGTCTATCTTTGTTCTTCACAATGATCCCATTCTCATCCAGTTTGTTCCTAAAGATCCACTTTGTTCCAATGATGTTGTGGTATTTTGGTTTAGGAACTAACTCCCAAACCTTGCACCTTCTGAACTGATTCAGCTCCTCTTGCATGACATCAATCCAATGTGGGTCTTGAATTGATTCTTCAAATCTCTTTGATTCCAGTGTAGATAGGAAGCTTGAGCAAAGAACTGTGTTCAAGTTCCTGCTTCTGGTTTTCACTCCTTGTCTTGGATCACCAATTATCTGATTTGCTAGATGATCCTTTAAGTGTCTAATAGCTGGAGGTAGACTATCTTCTGGTTGAACACCTCCAGTCTCTTCAATATGCTGAACCTCTTGGTTTTCATCAGCATCTAGAGAGTCCTGTACTCCCCTTGGACAGTAGCCACCATTTTCCACTTCCTGTTCTGCAGTTGACTCTTCTATAATGGTAAGCTTGACCATACTCTCATTTATACCTATAGAACTGCATGAGCTACAAGGTAAGTCACTGTTAATCAGTCTTGTTTCATCAAAGACAACATGTACAGACTCTTCTACAACTTGAGTAATAAAGTTGTAGACCCTATAAGCCTTACTATTGTTGCTGTACCTAACAAATATCCCATCTTGGGATTTGGCAGCAAACTTAGTTAGATAAGACTTGCCATTGTTAAGCACATAACACTTGCAACCAAAGATTCTAAAATAGGATAAGTTTGGTTTTTACCCTTCATAATCTCATAGGGAGTCTTTTTGTTGCTTTTGGTGATAGAAGACCTATTGATCACTTGACATGTAGTATTTACTGCCTCAGCCCAAAAATATTTTGGGAGAGAAGTGTCACTCAATAGAGTTCTTCCAGCCTCAATCAGTGTTCTATTCTTCCTTTCAGCAATACCATTTTGCTGTGGTGTTCTAGGTCAGGAGAATTCTTGAAAAATCCCAAATTCTTCATACAGTCTTGTCATACACTCAGATTGAAATTTAGTGCCATGGTCACTTCTGATTTTGACCACTGTACTGTCAAGTTCATTCCGAATTTGCTTGACAAACTATATAAAACACTTGGGGTTTCTGATTTTTGTCTCAGAAAGAACACCCAGGAATATCTAGAATAGTCATCTACTATCACAAAAGTGTAGACCTTCCTACCTAGACAACTGGCATAGGACCAAATAGATCCATATTCAAGAGGTATAGACACCTCACTGAATCCTTGTTTTCAAGGCTATGAAAGGAGGATTTTGTCTGCTTGCCTTTTTGACAAGCTGAGCATATCCCATCCTTTATACACTTAACTTTAGGACCATTCCTTACTAACTCTTTGCTAAAGAGTCTGCCAATTGTTTTGTAGTTAATATGGGCAAGCCTCTTGTGCCATTTGACACTAGGAGAGGCTCTCTCATCAGCTACAAGACAAATAGGAGAAATATTGTTTTGACACTCAAAGTTAAGACAGTACACATTTCTTTTTCTATATCCTATCAAAATGACCTTTTGATCACTTAACCTTTTCATATGACATTCATTCTTAACAAATGAAATGTCATATCCTAAGTCACTCAGCTGACTTATGCTAATAAGGTTGTGTTTCAAACCCTTCACATAGGCCACTTGAGTGATAGTAATCTGGTTATTGGAAATGTTAGCAAATCCTTTGATGATTCCTTTTTCAGAACCACCAAAGATTACTTTAGACCCATTTATGATAGGTAAGTACTCATTCAGCAATCCCCTTATTCCAGTCATGTGCCTGGAACATCCACTGTCCAAGTACCATATAGGGGCATGGTAACTTGGACTCACCTGCAATAAAGAATTATCTCCCCTTAGAGCCCAAGTAAGTCTTGGGTCCTTGGTTCAAGTTAGCTTCATACTTAACAAATCTACCTGCTTCTCTTCTAACAGGTAGACTGTTTTTCTTCCTGACACTAATGTTGTGCCAGCAATCTAAGGCATAATGGCCTGTCTTGCCACAGCACTAACATTCATACTTGTTGTATCTATTTTTAGATACATTCTTAGTAGTCTGGTTGACAACAAATCTTATGTTTTGTGTTGGTACTGCTGCAGCTTCACCCACTGTTTTCTCAAGAACATGGGATTTATGGACATGGGATGCCTTATTGACATAAACACCCTTGTCATTCAGAACTTCAGTCTTACTATGACCATGAGTATTCTCAAGGTCATACTTATTAGAAGGCACTTATACCTTTCTAAAAACTACAAGGACTTTAAAGTTCAGTGACTGGACTAAGGCTTTGCCCTTTCTCTTAAATTGGGCAGCCCTGGTGTTACCTTTAAAGCCTATTCCATCCTTACCCTTTTGAGCCACAAACTCATCTATTAAGGGTAAAACTGATTTTGGCTTAGAATAACTAGCCACCAAATCTTTTTCTTTTTTAAGTCTGGTTTCAGAATTTTAATTAGATCATTTTTGTATGTGATTGTGCCCATCTGAATAATAGTTATAGTTTTTTGTTTGGCAATCTCATTCATTTTTTGATCCAACTCTTTCACTAAATCAGATGCAGCCATCTTAAGATCTGCAATTTCCTTAGCCTTAGTTTTGGCCAAGTTTTTTCTTTTCTTTAGTGTCTACAACAAGTCCCCATATTCATCTATCAGCTGATGAATATCACCTTCAGACTCAAACCAATCCACATCACTTGATGCTGATGTAGCTGACTCTGTACCAGTACTACAATCTTAATTTCTAGAAAAGCATTATACCTTACTAGTACCAGACTGATCCTGGCACTTGTCTTCTTCTGACACAGCCATCAGTCCCATGCTCTGATGGTCTTCTTGTTCATAGATATAGTTCAGTACTTGCATAAACTCATCTTTTTCATCTGCTGCATATACACCAATGTATGCCTCAACTTCAAATTCAGGCTCTGAAGATGATTGGTCTGTCAAGCTCTTCTCCTTCTTGGAAACAAAGGATTTCTCCTTCTTGCTCTTTTATTGAGTCTTCTTTTTATCTGCAGTCTCCTTTCTTTTTTCTGGACACTCAGTAACAACATGTCCAGGCCTATTACAGCAGTAGCAAACTATCTTTGATGTTATAGATTTTCTGGGCTTAGACCTACTCCTGTCCTTCCTAGATGAATTCCTCTTTTGATAATAGTCATCCACAGGCTGAGATGTGGCAGGCCTAGACTTCCACTGCTTCTTCTTCAGGAATCTCTGAAACTGCCTTATGAAGGCAGCAAAATCTTTATCTGAGTCACTACTGTCAGAACTTTGGTTGTCTGAATTATCTGAATTAATTTCAGCAACTATCTCAGGAGGTGATGGAGACATCCTCCAATTCTTCCTAGTAGCTTCCACCTTGAAGGCCACAGACTTTTCTCTATACTCCCCTTTTGCACTTTTCTCTTCCTCTTTCCTAGTCATCAACTGCATCTCATATGACAGTAATTTTCAAAACAAAGTTTGAGGAGAGATATCTGCAAGTTTGGCCACTTCCCTAATGACACAAATCTTAGCGTCCCAATCCTTTGTCAAGGATCTTAGGAATTTATCATTCAGTTCATATGTAATGAAGATCCTTCCATAGGACATCAGCTCATTTACTATTCTATAGAACTTTTTATAACACTCAGTTATACCATCTGACTTTCCTTGTCTGAAACTCTCATATTCCTTGTTCAACATAGATTTTATATCTTGTCTGACTTCTTCAGAACCCTCCATGTAGACTATCAAAGTGTCCTAAATTTCCTTGGAGGTCTTATAGTGAATCAAATTTTCAAAGGTTGAATCATCTATGGCACTTACTATGATATTCTGGGCTCTTTTATCCATAGTTGCCAGGATGATCTCTTCCTTAGTCATCTCTGAAAAATCCTTGGGAGTTCTTTGATTTGCATCTAGAACTGACAACTTCATTGGAATATAAGGACCTTCCTTTACTGTAATGTAGATACTTGGATCAGAGGCCTCCATAAAAAGCCTGACCCTTTCTTTCCATATTCCAAATATCTCTTTCTTGCATATGGGTAATTTCATAGAACCTAGTTCCTTATAATTTTCTCCTGAACCCATTTTCTTGATCTTTAATCTGCCTTATGGATCTAACTCAGACTGTTAAGTCCTTCTTTTAGGAACCTCCCTCTGATACTACTTGATAGAATAGATTTCAAGATAACCCAAACACCTATAGGGGGGGTGAATAGGTTCTTTCCTTTTTTACTTAAGACAGAACAAGAATTCAGTTCTTTAAAGAGAATCTAACTATTCTACAGCTATCACAGCAACCACAACACAGAATTCACAATCACACAAAATTACAGATTGCACACAGGTTTATAGTGGTTCCCCAAGATCTGGGTACATCCACTTTCCCCCTTCACCTATCCAGTAGTGTGCTAGATTCGGCCTAACTTCTTTCTTCTTCTCAGATCCACAGATCTTACAGCTCAGAACCCTGAAAGGTTCCTACAACTCAGAACCCTGAAAGGTTCCTACAACTCAGAGTGTATCCACACTCCTACAGCTCAAGCTAACAGTCCTACCTCAGTCTTGACACAAGGCCTATAACTCAGAGATTGAAATCTCCTACACTCAGACTCAAAAGTCTTACCACTCAGAGATTTATATCTCCTACACTTAGCCTTTATATTATAGGCTTACAACTCAGATCTTCAAAGATCCTACAGAATGAAAAATATTATATAATGACTCTTACCCTTATTGAGAGAGAAAGGATAAAAGGTTTCTTGATCAGCTCTTGATAAAACTGATTGCTGAGATCAACCTGTTCTTAGCTTTTTTCAAAGCTTCTTAAATCTTAACTCAGTAGGGTTTATCTTCTTTGAAGTTGACTGGCTGGCAGATTCCTTCTTAGATTTCAGAAATAAATCTGAATTCTCCTTAGCAGATTTGTTCAGGATCTTCTTCTTAAGAGACTTGTAAATGTCTCCTTCTTTACTTCAATAGCTGGAGCTCTCTCTCAATCTCCAGATCTTATGAAGTTTCTTCAGAATTCTTGTTTGAATTCTCCTTAGAAAAATTCTGAGTAGATTGCCACTTCAGATTGTCTTCTTAGATCTTCTCACGAAAATCTTTTTCTATGTGTCGTGCTCTTTCTTGATCAATGATCAATACTTCATTAGTTGTTCATATTTTTTTCTTTTGATTTGACAGAATCTGTCTTTATATAGACTTCATCCATGGTAATCGGCATATCCGGTTTCTAACCAACTTCAGACAGTTCTGATGGCTTCAGCAAACTTGTTAGAATACACAGCTGTCAAGTCTTCAGTTAGTTCTTGAACCTTTGTCTTTGTCAGCAAAGCGTCGAGACTGATCTTCATTATGTGTCGACACAAGTAGATTAAGTGTCGACACAAGCTTTTTGGATGTCGACACAGTTCCTTTGGTGTCGACACTGCTTCTTGACACTACATCTGTAGAATGTGTCGACACTGCTTCTTTGTGTCGACACAGTCACTTCTCCACTTCACAGCAATCAACTTTGTTGAAACTCTGCTGTGTGTCGACACAAGTCCTGTGTGTCGACACAGTTGATATAGTCTATGAATTCTGTGTGTCGACACTGCCTCCAGGTGTCGACACCGTTGATGTCGACTAGAAATCCTGTGTGTCGACACAGCCTCCAGGTGTCGACACAGTTGATGTCAACTAAAAACTTCTGTGTGTCGACACAATTGCTTCTAGTGTCGACACTGCTTTTCCAAGTGTCCACACAGACTTTCTTAAGTGTTGACACAAGGACTTAGAAATATTTTTCTGCATTTTAGCATATTCTAAACCTGCACATATAAACTCAAAATAACATCAAATACACCTTGATGTATATCATTGAGTTAAGTGAGGCTTCTTTAAATCAGGTACACATTTTTCCTATGTACCCAATACCTATACGAGTTTATGGTTATGACATTTGGACTCACTAACACCCATCTAACTTTATTTCTTTGATGAATAGGGTATTTGATCCCTTCCTAGATCACTTTGTGATTGTCATTATCGATGACATTTTGATCTACTCGAAGACCAGGGCAGACCATTCTAGGCATCTGCAGATAATGATACTTAAACTTTGAGAACAATCTCTCTTCGCCAAGTTCAGCAAGTGTGAATTCTGGTTAAAGGAGGTTGGATTCTTGGGCCACAATATCAACAAAAATTGGGTAGCGGTAGATCAGGCCAAGATCTAGGCAGTGCAAAGCTGGCCGCCGCTTAAAACAGCAGCATATATACGAAGTTTCCTTGGTCTTGCCGGACATTACTGGAAATTTATAGAAGGTTTCTCTAAGATTACGTTGCCCCTCACCACCATTACAAGGAAGGATGATACGTTTTGGTGGATGACAGAATGCATTCGTCGAATTGAAGAAACGACAAACTTCTGCCTCGATCCATATGATCCCTTCAGGAACTGAAGGATTCAAGATTTATACAGATGCATCCCTAAAAGAATTGGGAGCTGTCTTGATGCAGCACGGTATGGTAGTGGCTTACACAACTCGCCAACTAAAGCCACACGAGTTGAATTACGCTGCCCACGATCTAAAATTGGGTGATGTCATCTTTGCTCTCAAGATTTGGATACACTACTTGTACGCAGTAAAATGCGAGATCTTCTCCAATAATAAGAGTCTCAAATACATCTTTACTCAAAAAGGAGTGAACCTTCAACAATGCCGATGGTTGGAATTTCTGTGTGATTATGATTTCGCTCTCAAGTACCACCCCGGGAAGGCTAATAAAGTTGGTGACGATTTGAGCAAACAACCCTCGATAGCCGGGAGCTGGATGGAGAAGATTCCAACAGAATTGTTCTGATCATTAAGTCCCTTTAAAATGGAGCACAAGAGGAGTTCAACCTGCACGATGGAATCTTACAGTTCAGGTAGCGTATATTTATTCCCTCCACCGGAGGAATCCGAGATGAAATCCTTCAAGAAGTGCACCATTCGAGGTATTCTGTTCACCCTGGTATGGTTAAGATGTATGTCGATTTGCGCAGGACGATTTAATGGCCCGAAATGAAAAGAGACGTCACTAACTTTGTAGCTCAATGTCAGACTTATCAAAAGGTTAAAGCTGAATGTCGTAACCCAGGAGGTCTGTTGTAGCCCATACCGATTCCAGAATGGAATTTTGAAGAGATTTCCATCAATTTTGTCCTTGGCTTACCGCGATCCGGTACTTGAAATGACTCTATGTTGGTTATCATGGATCAACTTAGCAAGGTAGAGCAGTTCATTCCAAATCGATAGGGTGATGGAGTTGACATTCTTTCCATATTGTTCATAGAGCAAGTGGTCCGATTCCACGGAGTGCCGAAGTCCATTGTGTCAGATCGTGATAGAAGTTTCACATCCAAGGAGTGGAGGTGGGTGCAAGCATACTTGGGGACCAAGTTGGCCTTTAGCACCTCCTTCCACCCTCAGACAGATGGTCAGACAGAAAGGACGAACCGGACGATGGAGGACCTACTTCGACTTTGCATAGTAGAGCACAATGAGTCATGGGAACAACTGTCGCTGTTAGTATAATTTTCTTATAATAATAGCTATCAGGCCAACATTAAGATCGCACCGTACGAGGCATTGAAGTGAAGGCATTCCCAAACTCCGTTTACTTGGGCTCAAGATGAGGACCCGGAAGCCTTAAGAGTGCTTATATTGATGATACTATGACAGCGATATGACTAATCAAGGAGCGAATGCGGGAAGCACAGAGCCGACAAATCAAGTATTATGATGTACGACACTGACCGGTGGAGTTTAGTGTAGGAGAAATGGTATTTTTGAAAATTAAGCACATGCATGTTGTCTCCCGGTTGAGGAAGCAAAATAAACTAGATCCCCACTATTTGGGCCCTTATCAAGTGATAGAGCGTATTAACCATGTTGCCTATCGATTAGCCCTGCCCCCGGAATTGGGAAATCTCTATGATGTATTCCATGTCTCATCTTTGAGGCGAGTCCTCCGGTATAACGTCCCATTTCACGCTAGACCCCTCACACATGTTTTAAGTGAGGGAGTTGACTCGGGCTCGGGGTGCGCTAGACCCGACAAGTAAAATTCGTCGGATATCGTCACGGATATTCGACGAATTCGTCGAGTATGACTTGTGAGTTCAGACCAATACTATTCTGAAAGTTAATCCTATGGGTAGATAATCACCTAGAGGGGGGGATGAATAGGTGTCTTTTATAATACTTTGTTAATTCTTTGTCACTTAAATGTTCAGCAGATAATATACTTGAAAAATCAGCTTCAGAATAACTCAACATAATTGAATCACATCACACAACACATGCAAATCTCAGAATACAACAAAAAAAGAATTTATAATGGTTCCCCTATCTAGGGTACATCCACTTTCCCCCTTCTTCCTCACTAACAATGTGCTAGATAAGGTTATAGCTCCTCCTCTTCAACTCAGATCCAAAGATCTTACATGCTCAGTTTTTGTTAAGAAACCTACACTCAAACCAACAGGTCCTACCTCAGAGATTCACCCAATCTCCTACCTCAGGTCTCTCAAGAACCCTACCTCAGCCTTTATAACATAGGCTTACACATCAGTGATCCCACTAAAATCACCTACCTAAGGTCCCTCAAGAACCCTACCTCAACCTTTATAAATTTGGCTTACAACTCAGTGATTATCTCTCCTACTCACTCAGATCTCACAGAGATCTTACAAAGAATTAGAGGTAAAAATATTCAGAAAACAAATCTTTAATCTGACTTATCTGAATGATTTTAGATTCTTCAATTCAGATGTAAAGAAACAAATCTTAATGAATAATCCGGCTGAAGAGATTCTCCTCTGGATGTACAATCTTCTTGATGATTGGCTTGATTTCTTTAAAGAATTAGTAGAACAGATCAACTTGAATCTTAAGATCACTCGATGAAAGGATGTGAAGATCTTCTTGAAGACTTTCATCTTCCTTCTCCTTCTCGAGATTGTCTCCCTCCTTTGACTTAGAAAAAATCTTGATGAGAGAATGGAATGATTTCTCTGATAATTGCTTTCTATGTAGACAATTCCTCTATTTATAGACTTCGTGGATTGCTGTTTTCTGATTGATGACATCAACATGTGACATCATTCTTCAAATTATCCTTTAAACTGTTTCAATTGAGATAACACGTTACTGTAGTTGATGTGACAGTTCTGACTTGTCCTGACACTTCTGTATTGACTCTGCACATCTTCAGAAACATAAGTGTCAAGATGTCCAAAGTGTCTCGACACTTGTTATTAAAAGCTGTCGAGACATCTTAGCTGTCTCGACACAATTTTACTTATAAAAATTTTCAGGATGAACTTGAAAGTATCGAGACAGTTGACTTATCTCGACACAACTATCATCTGTGTCGACATTTATAAATCTGCATTGTGTCGAGACAGTTGAATTTTCTCGACACAACTGTATGCTGGGTGTCGACACATCTATGCTTGCTTTATTTCTTCACTGTGTTGAGACAGTTGAATTATCTTGACACAACTGTCTGCTGGGTGTCGACACTTGTATATTAGCTTATTTCTTCACTGTGTCGAGACAGTTGAATTGTATCGACACTCTAGTCTGCTGGTGTTGACACTTGTATACTAGCTTTATTTCTTCATTATGTCGAGACAGTTGATTTTTCTCGACACTATTTTACTTAGTATAATTTTCAGTCTTCTTTGTGTTGAGAGAGTTGATTTGTCTCAACACAGCTGACTTAACATTCAGAGTGTCGAGTTGGCTGACTTGTCTCGACACTGCTGACTTAGCCTTCAAAGTGTCAAGTTAGCTGACTTGTCTCGACACTGCTGACATAGTCTTCAAAGTGTCGAGTTAGATGACTTGCCTCGACACTGCTGACTTAGTCTTCAAAGTGTCGAGTTAGCTGACTTGTCTCGACACAACTTCTGCAAAGGTATCGATATAGTTGAAGTGTGTCGACACTTTTGTACTTAGCAAATTTTCTGCCCTGCAAGTTGCTAGATGCTTACTGTGCTTAGTTCACTCAGCACTTTGCTGACTTCACTTGACGCTTTTGTACTTAGAAAATTTTCTTCACTTTTTAGACAGCTTCTTAGAGTCCACCTATCAATATAACTTGGACTACCTGTCAAATCAATATGACATAGGAAACCTGCAAGCATGAACTGAAATATATCAAATACATATTTGTGTATATCATTAAGTTGAAAAAGCTTCTTCAAATCAAGTATATTATGTCCAATGTACCCAACAATCTCCCCATATTTGGAGAAGTCATAACCCCAATTCAATGATATACACCTCAATACAAAAATATATTAATTATGATATATAATAAAAAATGCTGAACAAAATATAAAGGAACACAAAAATAATAACGCAGATTTCACCAGGTGCAACAAGATTTTCATTCAAATTTATTGAAAGATTACATCTTTCAGTTTTGTTACAACGTTCTAAAAGACAAATTACATAATTTTTTAGAAAAGAAAAAAAAATAAACTAAGAATCTTCTAGCTCCTTGATGACAATTCCTTTTCTAGATTGAATTTTAGCTTGGACTTGAGGCACTTTGTCATCAACCACTTTCTCCATTCCCTTGGCATTTTTGGCTTTAGTAATTTATTCTTGCTTGATTATTTGCCTTTCATTACAATGATAGAGCTTGGGGAAGTACTTGCTGGGCTCTATTGAGTCAGCTAGAATCTCTTCTACCTTCAGATCTTTTCTGAATTTCTGGATGATCTCCTACTGCTTTGTGTGCTTGGCCCACTCTTGCTCTGAATACAATTTTCCCCTTTCAACTGCATTGGTATTGACTGCTTTCCAATCAGTGAGAATAATGGATCTAGAAGTTGGACTCCATTGCTCAAAATCAAGCTTGGCTTCAGCCTATTCCCTGAATGTTTTTTTTTATAGTTGGGCTTCTTTTTCCATCAACACTGTATAAGCAGTCATCTCCACCTCTTCACATAATATATTCTGAATTTGTGGTGGAGGACTGTACATTTACTGGACAACAGTTTACATAGCCTCAAAAGGAGCGGGTTGGCAACCAGACTCAGCAGTTTGGTCTCCATCATACTATATGGGAGGATAGCCTAGAGTGTCTCTGATATTATTTGAAATCCAAGTAGCATGTTCAGAACTTGCCTTTATCATAACTCTCTCTCCCCTTTATGACTTCTCTTTCAACATGATCTCTTAAGTCATTCTTGTGAAATCTTACTTGACTATCTAAATAATTGACTCATGAGGTTAATGTGTTCTTTACTTTGAGTAAATGTTCATCCAAATCTTTGTCAGAAGCCTTGATATCCTTAATCAAAGAGGCAGAGTGACTTGTTAACTTAGTTTCAATATAATTGGAAGTAGAAGTAATCTTAGTCTTGAAAGCAGTAGTTTGTTTAGCTATCTCTGCCAATGTAGTATCATGCATAACTATCATATTCTCATTCATTATTGTTTGATTTTCCATGACAAAACCTTGTTTTATAGCTATGTCATTTTCAACTTTCTGTGAATCCACTTGCTATTTTGTAATGTATACTACAACATTTGCTCCTCTTTTGAAAAAATCAGTCATATCTGAAAGTCTCTAGTGTCGACTAAATCCACCTATGGGGGGGGGGGGAATAGGTGTCGTGCAGTCTTTTGCGGAATTAATTTTACCTGCACAAATTAACAAACACAGCACAGAAAATACACAAAGAGTTATAGTGGTTCCCCGATTTGGGTACATCCACTTTCATCCTTCGACCTATCTCCCACCAAGGGACGACTCGGTCACTTCTCCAACCGGATTGAAATCCAATCCTCACACTACGGAAGGAACCCTTCCAACAAAGGAGTCACAACTCCACCACCACGGGTTGCACCCAACCCTTACAACTAGGAATAAAAATTCCTTTACAACAAACCAAAATTGAATGTAAAATAAAATACAAACAAAGCTTTTGGAAATTCTGATGTCCTCCTTCGTTTGTTGAAGCTTTCTTGAAAGTTACGAAGAGTCCACAACCAGAGTTCTCTCTTTGAGAGAATCTTGTCAAGATCGGCAGTGGCAAGTGATTGCGGCGGCGATACTTTGTAGATCCAAACTTCTTGACGAAGGAAGCTAGGTCTACAAACGATCTCAGTCGGATCAATCGTCTCCACCGATTCGGAATGGAGAACAAGTCTTGTTCAATGAATCGGAAGACAAGAGATCTCAAGAGAGATGCGTGAGACGCTCAGCTTGCCTCGGTACTTTTGTTAGAAGATCAGAGATGATCGGAGATTATCGGCGATAACTTCCTTGCGAGCGGCTACAGGAGATCGGCGCTTTCCGCGGTCCGCTAGGTCATGCTCGGCCTTCTTTTTGATTTCCGAGAATGGATTCCTATTGAAGTTCAAAATATGCGAGTATAAATACTAGAGCCAACCATTATGATTGTTGTGGGGCCCACAAGGAGAAATCCTAGACCCGGCCTCAACAGCGCACGACAAGGTGGTTCGGTCCAGCGAACGAGGAAAATTGCCTAAGGCAAAATCGGCGGGAATCGTTGGTGATTCCCATCGATGTCGGCGGGAATCACTCACGATTCCCGTCGATTCTGCCTTGGTTGAATTCTTGTTGGAAAATTGTCAGCCGGAGGAAGTCGGCGGGAATGCAGACTGATTCTCGTCGAAGTCGGCGGGAATCACTCACGATTCCCGTCGATTCTGCCTTGGCAGAATTCCTGTTCAAAAATTGTCAGCTGGAAGAAGTCAGCGGGAATGCAGACTGATTCTCGTCGAATCGGCGGGAATCACTAACGATTCCCGTCGAAGTCGGCGAGAATAACTTAGTGATTCTCGTCGATTTTTACTTAGAAGAATTTTCTCTTCCTTCTTTTGATGACTTTGTCTTTGACTCGTCTTTGCTCCTTCTTCTACTCTTGATCTTACTTAACCCTGTACTTTAAAATAAGTACACTCCAATAGAGAGAGCACACGTGAGTCAACACACTGATCTACTCAACGAGGGATTACGTTGCGCAGACCCGTGTATATTAACCCACTGCACCCTTACATTGGTGTGTACTTAGCATGGAATTGCTGGAATCACAACTTGATAGAAGATCGTCAAATACATTGTGAATCCATCTTAGCTTGACTGGAGTCTTCTTCAAATCCAGATAATTATGGATACAATACCCAACAATCTCCCCCTATTTGAAGAAGCCAAAATCCTACTAGCTAAGATAAATTACACCAACCAAAAAGATATATATAAAAGTATGCGAGATAAGAAATCAGAATAATAAAATTTCACGCATTCAAAACAAAAATTGAATCAACATATGATCATATATATATATATATATCCAAAGGGTTGTCCATTTATAATTACAAGAGTAGAAGTACACGCATACTGAAAATAAAGAGTTTAGATTCCAAGTCTATCCCTCCTTTTCCTCAGCGTCTTTTAGTTGTTTTGCCTGGAACTTCTTGCTTTGTCTTTCAAAATATTCCTTTGGCTTCGGGTAGTACCGGGGGGGGGGGGAGGAGCTTTGTTCTCAACTGTGTTTGACCTGAAGAATATGTTTCTTTTAGCCTCATATTCTTTGTGCATTTCCCACTCATACTGACTATATACTTCATTTCTATTAAGCTATCCCCGTTGTTGTAGCATGAATGTATCCAGTATGATGTTCCTAGACACAGGACTCCATAGTTCATTCTTAACTTCACTTTCCTTCCTTCTTAATTTCCTCTCTACTGGAGTTTATTTAGAAGTTCCTTCTTGAAGCTTTCTTTTCCCTTTCGCAATCGCTTCTTGATCAAACATTGCACTGTGAGCAGCTTTGGCAGCGCCTTTAGCAGCCTTTCTGGCATCAGCTTCACTTACGGGAAATTACTCAGCAATAGCAACCTCATCAGCAGCAGCAGTAACATCATCAGTAGGATTAACATGAATATATATACCTTAAGCTTGTTAAGCTAGCCAATGACAGCTTTCAAATACATATTCGTTTGATTGTTTAAAGTTATCGACCATGATTTACTCTAACCCTGCCATCTTAGCTGCATATTCCTTCTCCCCCTTTTTGGCTTCTTGGGCAATTGAGTTTGCATTAGAATGCAGTAACTCATCTATATGATTTACATTCTGAGTAAAATAAGCCAGCAAGGTATTCTGATTCGTGTTGAGGGTTACCATGTTGGCATCGAACAATTTGATTTTGTTGGCCACAACATGAGCATTTTGATTTACCACTGCAAGGTTAGCTGTATTTTTCTTTAGCCCTTGCATCAGAAGATTGACGGCAGTGATGACCTCAGCATACTTATCTTCAAACTTTTGTTCCATCTTATCCAGCCTGTGATTTATCTCCACAATATTCTTTAGCATCAGATCCTCTGATTGCTTAATTCGTTTAAGTACCCTGTTGTGAGATCGTTTAAAGGAGGTCTTCAGTTCATCTACTATACCTTGAATGATATTTACAGTGTGATTTTCCAGTCTAGGTCCTAACCGATGATCCTAATGTATGGCCTGGTCGTGCTCTGGGGGGATAGGACTTTGTGAGTCAGGATTCTCCTCTTCAGATACACTTATGGAGCTTGATAAATTTACGGTCTCCTATGAGGGGATTAGGGCAGCCTCTGTCATGTTTCCATATATACTCATCACCCCCTTCAACATAATATCAGGTTGTTCCTGAGTCCGGGAGGTCTCCCCCTCAACTGATGCGCCAGATACATAAGGAACTTTTACTTGAATCTGTTCCTCAGAAGGGAGGTCAACATCAATCTCCCTCATGTCCATATCATTTCCAGCTTGCTCATCATTAAAGTCCTCAGCGACATGCTGTTCAGGAGAATCCACATCATTCTCATCAATAGTGGCATTCTCCCCATCATCCTTTACTTCCTCCTCGTCAGTCTGATCAGTAGCGAGGGTTTCCACTGCAGCCTTAGCGATGAGGGTAATATCAATAACAACATCTACTTGATCTGAGACTGAGGCTTCCATCCTGATGGTAGTTGAAGGACTGGTTAATGACTCCCCCTCAGTTCCTGCATTCAGCCGATCAGGAACTTCACTGGGCTGATACGAAGGATTTGTAAACTCAGGTGCTCTGTCTTCCTCATCAACACGTGTTCCAGACGCACCCCCTTTGACAATTCTTCTTTCCCACCTATCAAAGACGCTGGAGTCCATCTTCTTTAGGTAGTGAAAAGGAACTCCCTTAGTCATATCAAATCTATCTCCATCAATCTTATTCAGGTAGATACTGATGATTCTCTCAAAGTTAGGAGTACGTATGGTATCTTTTATTTTCTCAAATAACATGGCCCCCCAGTTTAATTTCTTTCTGCACACTATAGCTATCAGGAACTTAAACATGTCAGCTTAAATGTGATCATGGGAGCCAGGTTTGCAGATCAGAACCTTCCCTATGATATCTGAGAGAAGCTTTCCTTCTTCGTTCATGTCCTTGCATTTAATAGCCCTGGTCCCTCGAGCCAATCCACAGAAATGTAGTGTCCTCGTACGATCATCTTCATCTAGATAGTCCTCTTGTTCAGAGCTGGAGATGATGTGATAGTTTTGCAGCCATCATCTTTATCCTTAGACCTGCTATCTTACTCTTTATCAGTGTGTCCTCGTGACGTAGCTTGGAGTTTGCGTAAAAATCAAGAACTTCCTTGTCTAGAACCTTGCACGGGTGCTCGAGAATGAAGGAGAGCCCGGCTTGTTCCAGCATCAAGATGATGTTTCTGAATTCGTCTGAAACATGGACAAAGCCATTCCTAACCAACTCACTTCCAGTGAGGAGCCCGACCGTTGTTCGAGGAGCCATTATGAACCTAAACGAGTTACACTCAAGGAATTAACTCTATCTAAATCTAGAGTTTGTAGGAACTGAACTAGAAGGAGGGATGATCCTTGAAAATGGAGAATCTCAAGGAAGCAACTGAAGTTACCTTTCACACGGAGGGTGATAGGAAGGAGACGCGTAGCAGGCGGTGAGAGGAGAGTAGCCCTAGGCCGATGAGAAGCTTGCGTCGGGACTGAAGGCTGGCGGTGGATTGTCGTGACACATGCGTCGAGAAGATGCCGATGACAGGAACGCAGAGTCGACGGGCTACGAATGACGGGAGCGACCGAAGGTAGACTCGAAGGTTGCGAAAGTCGACGAACTACGGCTGGAGAGCGACGGGAGGCTCGTTTCCGCAAGATCTGCTGAAAGGATTCGACGAGGTTTCCGCAGGGTCGACGGGAAATGGCGAGGTTTCCGCTGCTTTCTGCAGGAAGCTGAAGGGTCGACGGGAAGGTGAGCAGTCGGGAGATTTTAGCTCTTTTCGTTTGATAAAACCGATTGACGGGAATTCCTGTACATTTAAACCTTTGAGGCGACCGGTATTCCTGCTAATTCAAAACTTTTCCCTTTTAAATAATGGATAAAAATTTTCAGGTCAGAATAGCTACGCCGAGTCGATTGAAGGATAACACTAGAAATAATCACTGGCTATTTCTTGGTGAGTCAAGATTTATAAAATATTAGTTACAACTACTGGTACAAGTCCCTTGAGATTCATCAGACCAATTGACACCCACTCTCACACATTATCAAGATATAGAAAATTTATCAGATTCTAAAATAAGGATCATATGGTTATTGGCTTGCGTGTCCTTCCATTTCAGGTGTGTATATATATATCTTGAAAGAAAATCTACATATATGTCTATATATATATGTATATATGTATATCTATGCAATGCGATTCAATTTTTAGAAATTTAATGCGCGTACCTGGGATTACTAGGTTGATCATTCGGATCCACTATTCGAAGTACGACGAGTATCATATACAAGTAGGACACTGTAGTTAGCATTATTTCTTATCCCATATTCTTGTTCCAAAGCAAGCCTGGAACATCTCTTGTCTAGGTCCCATCATGTTCATGGGTACCTAGACTATCCTTCAAAAAAGAATCACCTTAACTTAGGAACCCAATAGGTATTGGGTCCTAGGTTCTTGTTAGCGTAAAATACAGCATGCCTTCCCACAGGATTTCTTACAGGAAGGCTATCTCTTGCCAAAGGATGTGGACATACCCTTGCCCTTGGCACAAAAGGATTTTGCCAACAATCTATGGCAAAGTGACCCACTCTGCCACAACACCAACACTCATGAATATTGTATCTCCTTTTCTGACCAGGTCTATTAATGGAGTTAGTCATGACCCTAGGTATGAAGGAGGCACAGCTGGAACTGCTCTCAGATTTACCCTTTCCACTGAGACTCGAGAGGGGTCTGATTGTTAACATGTGGTGAGTATCATGAGGCCTGGGGGATTGTGCTTTCTTTTCAACCAACAAACATCCGGGGGTCCCAGTGATGCTTGCTACATGTTTGCCAACTCCCTTTTCCTTTGTCCTGGGGTGGGAAGATGTTCTGCGAGAGCTGGTTCCAGCAATGTCATGAAGTGAGGGGGCTGAGGCCGTAAATACAAACGGTTCATGATGAGCCATGTGTATTTTCTCATGGGTAGCCATAACAGCACTTGCACTAGGCGTGTTTCCACATGAGGGTCAATCATTCTTGCAGTGACCATAGTTATTCTTATTATCATACCTGAAGGAATGATGAGTGCCCCTCCTACTCGGTGTGGGGGGTCTGTAAATAGTTCCCCCATTTCTCCACGATTTTATAATTCGCGAGATCCACCCGTTTTCTCCCTTTCTCTTAATAGCATCTATCTTGGAAAAATTTGATACTATCCTCTTCTCGGTCTCTAGATGAAACTCTAGGTCCGAGATCTTTGAGTCCTTCACCTTGATGGATTCTAATTGGAGGTCCATCATGGTCCGCGGCTGAGCAATTTCCTTAGCTTGTTCCTCAACAAGCAAGTTGCTCTTCTGAAGGACTCTACGAAGGGAATCAAGAGTTTCAATCTTTTGATTGAAGCTGTCAATTTCCCTTGCATCAAAATATGGACAAACTTCTGAACTTCTCCTGTCTTCAGGAGATACAAGAGGAAAGGAGCAAGAAGAAGAAGATACCTGATCCTGATTTTGCTGATCATGGTTAGAGTTATGGTCTACAGAGACTGATGTTTCAGCTTCATCACAACTGCATTCCTCACTCTCTTCTTCAATCTCAGATAGAGAAATGGGAGCCCTTATAATGACAGGTTGTTCTTGACTTTCATCTTCAAAGATGAGGACCCCCACATATGCTTCATCTTCTTGCTGGCATTCATTCAAGGCAGTCTTCTTTCCCTCCATGAGGTCAGAGATTGTTTCCCACATTGATTTTGTAGTCTTACACTTATCCAATATTATAAGAGATGATCCTGACCAAATATCAGAGATGATCTGACGTATCAGCTTGTCCAAGTTGAATAGTGAGAGCTCAGTTTCAAATATCTTTGCGGGACTCTTAGGGATTTGGAGATCTTCTCATGAGTTAGAAGCCTTCAAGGGAATGAAGGGACCCTCCTCCATAATGAATAAAGTAGGGGGGTCAATGGCTTCCAGATGAAACTGAACTCTCATTTTCCAGATGGGAAAATATTCTTTTGTGCAGGCAGGCAGTCTCAGGGGAGAGACATCAGTGTATAGCTCCATGCTTGAGTCTTATTTTCTTCTTGACACTAGATGCAAGATCTTACTCAAGGTGTTAACCTTATTGATGAGCAACCTCCCTCTGATACCACTTGAAAGTCTCTAGTGTCGACTAAATCCACCTATGGGGGGGGGGAATAGGTGTCGTGCAGTCTTTTACGGAATTAATTTTACCTGCACAAATTAACAAACACAGCATAGAAAATACAAAAAGAGTTATAGTGGTTCCCCGATTTGGGTACGTCCACTTTCCCCCTTCGACCTATCTCCCACCAAGGGACGACTCGGTCACTTCTCCAACCGGATTGAAATCCAATCCTCACACTACGGAAGGAACCCTTCCAACAAAAGAGTCACAACTCCACCACCACTGGTTGCACCCAATCCTAACAACTAGGAATAAAAATTCCTTTACGACAAACCAAAATTGAATGTAAAGGAAAAAACAAACAAAGCTTTTTGAGATTCCGATGTCCTTCTTCGTTCGTTGAAGCTTCCTTGAAAGTTACGAAGTGTCCACAATCAGAGTTCTCTCTTGGAGAGGATCTTGTCTAGATCGGCAGTGGCAAGTGATTGCGGCGGCGATACTTTGTAGATCCAAACTTCTTGACGAAGCAAGCTAGGTCTACAAACAATCTCAGTCGGATCAATCGTCTCCACCGATTCGGAATGGAGAACAAGTCTCATTCTACGAATCAGAAGACAGGAGATCTCAAGAGAGATGTGTGAGACGCTCAGCTTGCCTCGGTACTGTCGTCAAAAGATCAGAGATGATTGGAGATTATCTGCAACGACTTCCTTGCGAGCGGCTACAGGCGATCGGCGCTTTCCGCGGTCCGCTAGGTCACGCTCGGCCTCCTTTTTGATTTACGAGAATGGATTCCTACTGAAGTTCAAAATACGTGAGTATAAATACTAGAGCCAACCCTAATGACTGTTGTGGGGCCCACAAGGAGAAACCCTAGCTCCAGCCTAAACAGCGCACATCAAGGTGGTTCGGTCCAGCGAACGAGGGAAATTGCCTAAGGCAAAATTGGCAGGAATCGTTGGTGATTCCCGTCGATGTCGGCGGGAATCACTCACGATTCCCGTCGATTTTGCCTTGGCTGAATTCCTGTTTGAAAACTGTCAGCTGGAGGAAGTCGGCGGGAATGCTGACTGATTCTTGTCGAAGTCGGCGGGAATCACTCACGATTACCGTCGATTCTGCCTTGGCAGAATTCATGTTCGAAAACTGTCAGCCGGAAGAATTCGGCGGGAATGCATGTAACGCCCCTGATTTTTCTGCGATTATTTTTATTCTCGTTTGGCGTTACGATGACGCGTTTCCGTGTCTTGTGCCATTTGTGGAGTGTGGTTTAGCTCCTTAGAACTGAGTGCCCTATTCTGTAGCCTGTTGGCAAGATCTCCCTAGCAAGCCGAGTCGTTTTGGGTGACCCGGTGTGGCCTCTCGGGGGGATGTTTGTGTTTGGCTTTATTTGGGTATAACTCGAGTTCTGTTCGTCGAAAGTTAATTTCGACTTCGCCGTTGTGTTCGTAGCGTGGGTATTTAGCTACGGTGCGAATTTCGTCGAATTCCGAGGTGATTCCGTTTTCGCGTCGTTTTGGTGTGTAATAGTATATGTATTTTATTAATTTGTATAAGTTTGTCTTGAACCAGCGGTTAAGGGCTGAAGCGTTGTTTCTTGCGGCTGAAATATTCAGCAATTAATTCCTGCTTAGGTGTCAAGCTTTAGTATAAAAGCTTTGTTTAGAAGTGGCGGCTCACTTCTTTTCATCTTCTTCTTCCTGAGAGAGAAATCGTCGCCTGCTTTGTTCTGGAAAACAGAGGAGAAAACCGCCGTTCCTGCTCCCCTTCGAACGGTGATTCCGGGCTCGTTCGTGGACGGATTTCGATTCCAAAAGCGGCGTTGTCTTGCTCTCTCTTAGATCTTCGTTTCGACGGTAAGATATCCGTTTTTCCGTGGAATTTTGGTGAGATTGGGATTTCGGTTTTGAGGATTTTCCGCCATTAATGTTAGGGAGAATGTTTTAGGTGTTGCTGCTGTTAGTGCCAAGCAAAGGAGAGGGAAAGCCGTTCAAGCTTCGCCGGAAATCGAGGCAAGTGGTGTTCTTGCCCTTGTCATTCTCTTGTTCTCTCGTTATTATTGAAAATCCCGGTTAGCCCTAGGGTAGAGGCCATGTTGATCTTGTATCTTGCTGAATTTTTAGGGCTTAGTTTCTCCTATTGAGCCCCCTTCTTTGTGTTTTTGGGGCCCAACCCGCCGGCGTAATGCCGCCGATTTAATTCCAGATTGTTGTCTGGTTGGTTGCTTGTGGCTGAAGCCGAGAGAGAGAGAGAGAAGGGGGTTCCTGCTGTGTTGTTTTTGGAAGAGCCAAGTTTGGGCTCTCGGGTTGGCGTTGAGTGTGGTGCACACACTCAAAGCCTTCCCGGGATTGGCGTTGAGTGTGGTGCACACACTCAAAGCCTTTGCGGGTTTGGCATTGAGTGTGGTGCACACACTCAACGCCACAGCTGGTCAGTTGTTAGTTTTTTTGGCTAAGTACTGGGGGCGTTGAGTGAGGTGAACTCACTCAACGTCGTAGCCCCTGCTAGCGGCTAAGTACTTTGGCGTTGAGTGAGTCAACCTCACTCAACGCCATTTCTGTTTTGGCGTTGAGTGAGGCAAGCTCACTCAACGCCGCGGTTTTCCTGTGAAGCCAAGTGTTTTGGCGTTGAGTGAGTCGACCTCACTCAACGCCATTTCTGTGTCGACATTGAGTGAGTCGAGCTCACTCAACGCCATCGCCTCTATGCAGCCAAGTACTTTGGCGTTGAGTGAGGTGTCCTCACTCAACGCCATAGCCTTTTCTGAGGCTAAGTACTTTGGCGTTGAGTGAGTTGACCTCACTCAACGCCATTTCTGGTTTGGCGTTGAGTGAGGTCAGCTCACTCAACGCCGCAGGTTTTCCTCGTGGCGGCTAAGTGCCAGGGCGTTGAGTGAGTGAACCTCATTCAACGCCATTGCTGTTTTGGCGTTGAGTGAGGTGGCCTCACTCAACGTTGTAGTTCTCTTTTGCGGCTAAGTGTAAGGGCGTTGAGTGAGTGAGCTTCACTCAATGCCATTGCTGTTTTGGCGTTGAGTGAGGCCAGCTCACTCAACGCCACTTTCTCTGTTTTTGGCTAAGTACCAGGGCGTTGAGTGAGTGTACCTCACTCAACGCCATAGCTGTTTTGGCATTGAGTGAGGTTGGCTCACTCAACGCCAGAGTTGTTCTTGCAGGAGGCGTTGAGTGAGTGAGCTTCACTCAACGTCATGCTTGTTTTGGCGCTGAGTGAGGCTAGCTCACACAACATCAAGGTCTTGTTAGGCATTGAGTGGGTTCCACTCAACGCCAAGCCGTGTTGAGTTATTTCAACACTTTCCCTTACCTTGATTCTTGTTCTTGAGTGAATTCCTTGATTTGATTTCTTTTTGTAATTTCCTTGTCGGCCATGTTTCTCTTTCCTAATGGCCGAATCGTGGGTCGTGGTTAGTAGTGGTTGGTTGAAGCTCTTCATGGGGGAGGTGTTGTGCAATTTAGCCAAGGCCACCCTTATTCTTCTATCTTGCTCCAGGTACGGGCTGGGTAAGGGAGTGGAAGGTCCCTTGTGCTTTCGCATGTTGACCCTTGAGCTTGTTGGCGTGGAAATGGTGGTTGAGGGACTGAGTTTGCCTCCAACCCGGATCCATGTTGTTTGTTTTTACTACTACCATTTCCCACAGCTTAGGATGTTAGAAGTTTCTTCCTTGGTAGATTGCAGCACTTTGGGCTCTTGGTAGCCTAGTAGGCCCTGCAGGATGTAGTTTTTGGACAGGGTAGTTGCTGTTTTCTTGCACGTACTGCTTTTCTTGTTGTCCTACTTTGGACAGTAGTGACTTTTCTACTGCATGTTGTTCTTCTTTCTTTCACTATTTCCCCCTTGGTTGACTCTTTCATGCAGTTTTTACCTTGTTTTGCTTGCTGAGGTATTCTGTTTTCTTTTGGAATGCCTCAGGTTCTGAGCTGTAGCCAGTTTGGTGGCTAGGTTGCGGTGGTGTTGCTGGTGGTCTCTGGGACTTTGGAGATCCGGTTGCCTTGTTAGTGAGGTAGTTTTCCTGTACTTTCCTTACAGACATATGATGCGCGTAAAATACGGTAAGCGTACCGGTCGCACAAGTAATAAAGTTGGGAATGAATCTCCGGATGTCGGTCTCTTGAGGAATGCAATTAGCGTCGAACGATTTAGACTCTAAAACTATTGTTATGAGAGTTAATTGAAATAAACAGAAATAGAAGGGGCTTTGGTTGGTGGTCTTTCGACCGATTACACTAACGTAAACTATGCGGGTCGCAATCACCGCTTCTCAAGGCGAGATAGATGTAGCTGCCGCGATGCCGTACTTCGATTGGTGAGTGGACGGAAGTCTAGCGAGTGAGGTGATTAGTGCTGAGTGAAAATGAGTGAAACGAACATGTGGAGTGGAGCGAGATGGAGCGAGGCGCATCAAAGAATAATTCTCATAAGCAAGATGAAACACAAATGATCAAATTAACACTAGAAATTGATGTTCATTACATGCATAAACATTCCATGCAACAAGAAAAGATAGAAAATGCAAAACCACGAGATTGAAGATCCACCGCGGTTGTTGGCCGGAGGTGCTGGTTGTCAATCCGCTTCCAAGCGCAGTCCGAGGAGGGCTTCTGGTACCACCGAGCTGTCACCTCGAGGGCCTGTAATTCCGTTCTATAGGTATGCTTCGTCTTCTTCCTTGGTGGAAAGCTCGGAGAAGAATGCTTCAATGGCCGGGAGGATCACCGGAGGATGCGGAATGCTTTGGAATCGCCAGAGAAGGTCCTCCCGATGGTAGGGATGAAGGTGGAGGCGAATGGAACTGCTGGAGGGCGAAACGGCGGACTGGCGGAGGTTTCGTAACAACGTCCGTACCCTAATTCGCGGAACAGGGCTTTTTATAGCTTGCAGAATAAATAGGGCGCACGACCACTGGCGCACGACTAGTGGTCGTGCGCGACCAAGGTCAGCGCCCGTGCGCGAGCAACCTGTAGACCTGCATCAGAAAATCAATGGTCGCGCACGATCAGCAGCGCATGATCAGTGATCGTGCGAGGCAATGCTGATGATCGTGCGGAAATAGCCAGAAAGAACTTTGTAAAATGGGTATGACTGCGCACGATCGGCGGCGCACGAGCAGTGGTCGTGCGCGGTATGGCAAGTGATCGTGCGGAAGGTTCAAGACAGAGATTTCACAAATGAGTCCGGGCTGCGCACGATCAGTGATCGTGCACCAGGAGGTCGATGGTCATGCGGGGGTAAAAACGCACGACCACTGACTCCTTTGCCAAAAAATAGTGAAACGCCTATCCCGAATGCCCTCACGATCCCCAAACCTGCATGAAAACTACACGGGACATCGATCGTGGCAGCCACAGCAAACAATAATAATCATAGCAAGAATGTAAATGCACACAAGCACAGAAATGGGCTAAAAAGGTGCACAGGGCGTGGAATGCCGCAGCTAACCAAAAGGAGTACTAATGGCGCTTAAAGATAGTGCAAAGCTGAGGAAAAAGGCCTAGATGAGTCCAAAATAAGGTATAAAATAGGGACTCATCACACCCCCAGACATAACCATTTGCACGTCCCGGGCAAATAATCAGCTTGTGGACTCAAAAATGGCTAGTTGACGTAGTAATTTCAAAATACAGTAGGACGAGAAATCGAGAAACACAAGTGCAAAGAATATATAATAGAAGGAGTTTTTAATCATGCTATGCAATTTATAATTTTCGATAAACGTAAATAAATACTATCACTACTCAAAGATTGAATTTCCGGAGAATCGCACGGTCATGTGTAGGAAGAAAATAGGCAAGTCGGATGGTGGAGCATTGCCAAAGAGCGGGGCTCGTGATTACCTCCAAAGGAATCCACCAATGTCGGGGACCATATGCTTGCCCGTTCACACTTTCTCCACGATGCTAGTTCGACTCGAGCATAAATCCGTAGGACTTTAGGTGAGGAGTTGGGGCTTGGGTGTAGACGTAGGTATGGATAAAAAAGATGAAAATGAAGGCTACGCACAACCCAACGGAGCTCGCACAATTACAGATTTCCCACTAGCAAAATAAATGCGAGTGCACCACACCCCCAGACTTGGTTTTTACAACATGGGTGTGTGCACCGCCTACCCCAAAACAGATTTCTCAAAAAGAGATTTTCATTTATACTTTTTATTTTCTCTTTTTCGTTTCTTTTTCACAATTTTTGCTTTTATAAATTTTTCTTTTTCAAATTCTTGAATTTCAGCAAATATAACAAGATGGCAAATCCACATTTTTCACAAAACCACTTCCCACATCAACAACCCAACGAGAAAATGCTTGGAACTAGAGCTCGACGCGGGTGTGCGACTAGGATTGGCTTGAGGCATTGGTGAATTGAGTGTGGAGCTGAAACAAAAGGAAGGTAGGCTCAACGGGGCTAGCGAGGGCTATGTTAGGAGGGGTGCAAGGCTCAACCGGGCCAAAGTGATGGCCTACGTCACGCTCACGCTCGACTAACCGTGCACCAATGCTTCGAAAGTAGCCTGGGGCATGTTCTTAGTCACCGAGAAAAGTGATCCGTCCTCCCGACTCGAGCAATACAAAGCTAGCGACGCCTACACACATTCCTACACTACCGAGTGATTACTCCGGATTCATAGATTTGAGTAGGACAGACAGTATTTACGAGTGCAGAAAAAATATAAATTGCAAGCATAAAGAAAAACTAAATCTATACAATTTCTACACAACGTGAGCACTCGATTAGGAGCACTGCACGAGTTTCGAACTACTCTAAATCAAAATCCTACGTCAGCACCACCATCTTAAAGTTTACACGAAATAATACATCAACTCGAGCCGCACGCGTGGTCAAGTGCGTGCTCATGTGGGTTCCAAAGTGTGTGCAGCAGGAGTCAAAAACAATGAAGCAAAAAGGAAAACTACTGGCATGCAAAATTAAATGTGCTCGTGGAGTGCACAAACGGCTCTTCCCCCCAGACTTGAATGAAAACATAAGCAAGAAAAATAGACATTCAACCAAGGAATGAAATCTGAAGCGAGAGAGAGTACCTATGCTCCAAAGAGGGGAGCATGCCAGAAGATTGCGTGATGATTCGCGGGAGTTGCTGCTTCGCACAAAAGATAAGCTGAACCTGCGAATTAGGCCGAACAACAAAAAATACAAAAAAATAGAAAACATAAAATAAAAAGCATAAACGAGGGGACCAAAAGGTCCAAGCTTGGGTTGTCTCCCGAATAGCCCTTTTGTTTACCGTCCTTAAGGTGGACCAAATACCTGTATTAGCAGTTGTATATAATGTTTTTGCAGCAAAATAAAATAAAACTCAAAATGTTCCAACAAGAAACAAAGAGCGAAGGGAAATGAAATGGAAGCTGCGGAGAAAATGTATCATCCTCATTCGTCGTCATCACTGCCGATCTCAATAGGTGGCGAACGAGGCTTAGGAGCGGCGAGGGCGACACGTGCTGGCGGTGGACGAATGCTCAGGCCACCTCGCAACGCCTGCTGATAGACCAGGTCTTGCATCCAATACTGAGAGGCCTCAATGTCCGCGAGGCGCTCATGCAGATATGGAACGCCCGGGCCCTGAGCAGCACTGAAGTGAGGGCCTGGCTGGCTATGAGGCATGGCTGGTGGCCGCTGTGGTGACTGAGAATGTCGCGGCTGTGAACTTCCCGCAGCTCTCCGCCCTCCCATGGCGGATGATTCAGGTGCAACTTCCTCCTCATCATCTAGTCAGGCCCTCCGGGCGTCACCCGGCATCACAATCTTAAAACGACGATTTGCTCTATGCCCAACAACACGCAGCAAATGGAAACTGACCATGCTGGCACGAGTGATCGAAGAGGGCGAGGTAACCGGCTCCATCGGGGGTAAGCTATCCCAGACCAACAAAAACTTAAAGAGCAAAAAAGAGCAATGCAACTAAAAAAAATAAAAGTAGGAAAGAAAACATTAACTAGATAACTATTGGGTTTTCTGTCTCCCAACAAGACTTATTCCCAATGCTCAGCATTTCTCAACTGATTGGCATATGAAAATAGAAATGCTCAGCCATTTGCTCCAATTCGCAACGTGGTACCAGGTACCAATACGGAGATAGAACATATTCCCCACTACCTGTATAAATATACCTGTCATGGGTGTCAGGCATGGGCAGGAAATAGCTCGTGAAGTTCGTCGTTTCCGACTCCACCCGCATCTGGTTGCTAGCAGACATAGGCCACATTACAGGCCCTTGCACTGGTTGAACCGGTTCCAAGATGGAAGCCTGCAGGGAAGTGGAAACAAGAACGAGGTCAAGAAATAAATTAGAAGAATAACATAAACAATCCTTAATCTTGGAAATGATCCCGGAATCATCTCCCGTTGGTGGAATTGCAGAAATCTAAACACCACTGTCCAGGATGGTTCAAGAAGTTCCTAGTGCAGCATCCATTTCGTCCGCGCATTGGACATCCTCACATAGGGTGAAGGTAGCAACCTCAACCACGGAAATGTCCTCCTCGACAGGATCTAACAGAAAGCTGAGAGTGCTAGTTTCCACCTGCGAATCAACCTCAACAGAAATATCAGAAAAAGAAGGAATACTATGCAAAGCGGAAGGCGGAGGTACAGAACTCAACGGGAGGTCAAGAACTGGCTCTTCGCAACCGGACTCGATGCTAGGTGATGCATGTTCATCTGAAGTATATGTATCCATGCCAGGATGGGGATCAACACAAACATCGGGGCATGTACCGGAAATGCTTTCTCCAAAACATGGAGATGGCATCGATGCATATCCCGAGGCTGAAGGGGTGCTGCTCACGGTGGAAGTGGGAATAATCCGGAAGTCCGGCTCATTATCCACTTCCAATTCAGCTAAATAAGCAGTGCAGTCCTTCAATGCATGATCCCAGCTTAGACAAAAGATGCACTACTTAGCCGGCTTCCGCGGTGAAGCGTTTGCTGAAGCCGAGAAAAAGTAGTGCGGTAATGGCTTCGCGGGTCGGTGGATGACCGGCTTATGTCTACGAAATGTAGAGTCGTGAATTTCCGGGGGACTATACTTCTGGGGACATCTATCACTTGCATGCGAGATATCTCTACAATGAGGGCAACGAATATTGAAATTGGCCCACATTGCGGAAATATCAAAGTCAAACAGAAGCAACTACTTTACAAAGATTCATCGCGCAAAACTTACAATTCCGACAATGAACTACAGCAGATGAGAAAAGAAATGAAACAGAGCAAAACAAATTAACTCGTATACCAATATTTTCAGAAATCCTTAGTCGTTCAACAGTTGCATTCCTCGGCAACGGCGCCAAAAACTTGACGCGCGTAAAATACGGCAAGCGTACCGGTCGCACAAGTAATAAAGTTGGGAATGAATCCCCGGATGTCGGTCTCTTGAGGAATGCAATTAGCGTCGAACGATTTATACTCTAAAACTATTGTTATGAGAGTTAATTGAAATAAACAGAAAAAGAAGGGGCTTTGGTTGGTGGTCTTTCGACCGATTACACTAACGTAAACTATGCGGGTCGCAATCATCGCTTCTCAAGGCGAGATGGATGTAGCGGCCGCGATGCCGTACTTCGATTGGTGAGTGGACGGAAGTCTAGCGAGTGAGGTGATTAGTGCGGAGTGAAAATGAGTGAAACGAACATATGGAGTGGAGCGAGATGGAGCGAGGCGCATCAAAGAATAATTCTCATAAGCAAGATGAAACACACACGATCAAATTAACACTAGAAATTGATGTTCATTACATGCATAAACATTCCATGCAACAAGAAAAGATAGAAAATGCAAAACCACGAGATTGAAGATCCACCGCAGTTGTTGGCCGGAGGTGCGGGTTGTCAATCTGCTTCCAAGCGTAGTCCGAGGAGGGCTTCCAGTACCACCGAGCTGTCACCTCGAGGGCCTGTAATTCCGTTCTCTAGGTATGCTTCGTCTTCTTCCTTGGTGGAAAGCTCGGAGAAGAATGCTTCAATGGCCGGGAGGATCACCGGAGGATGCGGAATGCTTTGGAATCGCCGGAGAAGGTCCTCCCGATGGTAGGGATGAAGGTGGAGGTGAATGGAACTGCTGGAGGGCAAAACGGCAGACTGGCGAAGGTTTCGTAACAACGTCCGTACCCTAATTCGCGGAACAAGGCTTTTTATAGCTTGCAGAATAAATAGGGCGCACGACCACTGGCGCACGACCATTGGTCGTGCGCGACCAAGGTCAGCGCCCGTGCGCGAGCAACCTATAGACTTGCATCAGAAAATCAATGGTCACGCACGATCAGCAGCGCACGATCAGTGATCGTGCGAGGCAATGCTGATGATCGTGCGAAAATAGACAGAAAGAACTTTGTAAAATGGGTATGACTGCGCACGATCGGCGGCGCACGAGCAGTGGTCGTGCGCGGTATGGCAAGTGATCGTGCGGAAGGTTTAAGACAGAGATTTCACAAATGAGTCCGGGCTGCGCACGATCAGTGATCGTGCGCCAGGAGGTCGATGGTCGTGCGTGGGTAAAAACGCACGACCACTGACTTCTTTGCCAAAAAATAGTGAAACGCCTATCCCGAATGCCCTCACGATCCCCAAACCTGCAGGAAAACTGCACGGGACATCGATCGTGGCAGCCACAACAAACAATAATAATCATAGCAAGAATGTAAATGCACACAAGCACAAAAATGGGCTAAAAAGGTGCACAGGGCGTGGAATGCCGCAACTAACCAAAAGGAGTACTAATGGCGCTTAAAGATAGTGCAAAGCTGAGGAAAAAGGCCTAGATGAGTCCAAAATAAGGTATAAAATAGGGACTCATCAACATACATATGTGCCAGTGGGTTCGTGTCAGGTTGTTGGCGCCCACTGGTAGTTTTTACCTTTGTACTAGATATATTACTTCTGCTGCTACCTTTTTCTGGAGATAGTCTACTTGCTCTGGGGAGGTTTTATGTTAGGTTGCTAGTTATTTTAACTATAACTATTATTATAAAAAAGACTCATAATCAGCATGTTTTATAAAACTAAATCACTATTTTCCAATCACGTACAAGACCGTTTTCTTATACATTATATAAATTAAATATAGGGTCTTGCATAGCATAAGTGGTTCTCTTGGGACCCTTAAGCGCTCCTTAGGATGATAAACCTGAATAAAGTATTTTTCCGCAGCGTATATGTAGATTTAAACTGTGGACTAAATGATCCACCGAGCCGAGGGATACGGCCTCTAAAATATAACTGATTTTCTAATCATTAAACTAATGAATTTCTTCTATTAAGTAAGTAGATGGTTTTGCCTGAGCGTCAGCAGTTATCCCCTGCTCGACGTGGCATCATGACGCGTGTTTTCTCATACTCTGATAATTTCTAAATTCGGAGAAAATGCAGGTTGTGACAGTTGGTATCAGAGGGAGGTTGCTTGACAAGTTAGTCGGGCAACCTTTCTATGTTTGCTTTTAGTAGTTCATCATCATGTCATTCACACACCAATATGTCATCAGCACGTCTTGGCAAAAGCATGAACACTACACTCATAGCATAACATGAAGTATACGGGGCATATTATGTAGTATGGGATGCATAATATGTGTTCGTATATGGATCCACCATAGGGGCAACATGTGAGGGTTATGTAGTATGGGATGCATAACCTCACCACATGGCGGCGACTACCACGTTTTCTTTTTCGTTCAATGAGAATGTTATGTAGTATGGGATGCATAACATTTTCATGTGTACGCCGCTCATAACATGCATTAGGGCCTTTTTAGAATGCATAGCACAAACATTCATATCATAACATTGCATAAGCACAACGTGCCAAGCTAAAGACTGGTAGGATGACATATGTACACACATAAGTTTTCAAATTAATATAAAAGTCATGCATTCCCGATCTAGGCACAAGAGTTTGTAAGGTGGTGGTTAACCATCCTAGGTTAGGGCATAACATCAGATTTTTGTTAAAAAGATAAACTCTCAGAGCAAGTTTAGCAGCTTTAAGTCTATATCTATATATGTATTGTCTGTACTTGTTATTGGTTCTAGTCGTTGTATTAGGATCTGATTTGTGTTGTTATGATTTTAGGATGGCTAGGCGTCCTGCGACTCGATCCTGCGTCAGAGTAGCGACTCCATGGGCAGGCAGTTGGAGGAGGTGCGAGCCCAGATTCAGTCTTTGGTGGCAGTTGTGGTAGGACAGGCTCAGGGAGTGCAAGTCCCTACGGGGGGGGTTAGCTGTTCCTCCTCCTCCTGCACCCTTGAGACCTCCAGTGGTGGTGCCAACATAGATGGACTTCATCTCACAGTTTCAGAGACTGAGCCCTCCCACTTACGACGGGAAGGCAGATTTCATGGTCATAGATGATTGGCTAATCTCCATGGAGGAGATGTTGTCGTACTCAGGGATTGCAGATGATCAGAGGGTGATGATAGCCGCCTATCAGCTTAAAGGTTTGGCTAAGAGTTGGTGGATGAGAGAGAAGGAGAGTTTAGTAGCTGGATGCTCTTGGGAAGTGTTCAAAGAGATGCTGTTGAGGAAGTTCTTACCCTCGGTCGAGCGTGACCGCCTCATGAACGACTTCCTCCATCTGAAGTAAAGGCAACTCACGGTGGGTGAGTATGAGATAGAGTTCAGCAAGTTGAGCCGTTTTGCCCCTGGATTGGTCAGCGTTGAGGCTGATCGAGTTAAGCGATTTCTCGGTGGTTCGAGGAGCGAGGTGCAGCAATTGACCAGTGCTTATGGGTCAGTGACTTATGTAGGAGTAGTAGAGGCTGCTCTGAAGGTGGAGGCTATTAAGACCGCGAAGAGCAGAGGCCAGCAAATGAGGAAGGGCAAGAGGAAGTCAGTGGAGGAGAAGAAACCCCAAGTACCCGGTGCGGCTCCGGGGAAGAAGAGTAAAGTGGTGTGCAGCTTCTGTGGCCGGTCAGGCCACCCTGTCGAGAGATGTTTCAAGAAGGCAGCAGCTCAGAGGAAGGAGCAGGTTCATGCGATTCAGAGTGCTCCCAGGAAAGATGTCTCTTGTTCTGTTTACAAGCGACCCGTGCATGATGCGGCCTAGTGTTGGTCCAAGGATAGAGTATGCTTTCAGTGTGGGCAGAAGGGTCACATCAAGACTAGGTGTCCTCAGGTTCAGCCAGCTCTTCATGCAGTTCCATTGCAGGCATTACCCCCACCTCAGCATGTGGACAAAGGAAAGGGGAAGCTGAACGTGATCTCTTCCGAGGAGGCTCAAGCCTCGACTCAGGTCATTTCAGGTTAGTTGTTTGTTGTTTTTCTAGCCTTGTAGTTTTATTTGCTAGAATATTTGCGGTATTATTGTGCTAGTTCATTAGTTTTGTGTGCTCCTATAGGGAATTTTAAGGTGAAGAACCGCTGGGCGCGTGTTCTGTTTGACTCCGGCGCTACCCACTCGTTCGTGGCTAGAGCCTTTGTGGAGCGACATCGGTTGACCTTAGATCGTGTTCGGGAGTCCTTCCGTGTCAAGTTTCCCTCTGGTGAATCTGTGTTGTCAGATTTGGGTGTATTGGATTGCCCTATTTTGTTGGGGGACTTTCTTGCGAAGGCGTACCTGAAGATGATTGATCTGGAGGACTTCGATGTCATGTTGGATATGGACTGGCTGTCTAGGTATGATGCAGTCATTCAGTGCAAAGGAAAGCGCTTGGACTTCATCAGGGATGACGGTCAGCCCGGCAGCGTGTATGCTGATCCATGTCAGGATTCTCATGTCATCTCTGCGGTATGTGCTCAGAGGTTGTTTCTTTCTGGTTGTTGTGCTTGTTTAGTCTCGGCGGTTGGAACCGTTGTTAGTGTACCACGCTTGGAGGAGATTCCTATTGTTCGTTGTTTCGCCGATGTTTTTCCTGATGATCTTCCAGGTCTTCCTCCTGATCGGGATGTTGAGTTTGTGATTAATTTAGAGCCGGGTACGCGTCCTATTACTAAGGCGCTGTACCGGAGGGCCCCTCGTGAGTTAGAGGAGTTGCGAGTTCAGTTGGATGAGCTGTTGGCTAAAGGTTTTATCAGGCAGAGTTCGTCGCCTTGGGGTGCTCCTGTGCTGTTTGTAAAGAAGAAAGATGGTTCAATGCGGCTTTGCATCGACTATAGGGAGTTGAACAAGGTCACTATCAAGAACAGGTACCCTCTGCCGAGGATCGATGATTTATTTGACCAGTTGCACGGTAGCACGGTGTTCTCCAAGATCGATCTTCATTCTGGTTAGCCGTGAGGCGGATATTCCACGGACTGCGTTTAGATCGAGGCATGGACACTTTGAGTTTTTGGTGATGTCGTTTGGTCTGACCAACGCACCATCAGCCTTCATGGATATGATGAACCGGGTATTCAAGGATTTCTTAGACAAGTTCGTGGTGGTCTTCATTGATGACGTGTTGGTTTATTCTCGCAGTGCTGAGGAGCACGAGCAGCATCTGCGCTTGGTTCTATCGGAGTTGAGGAACCATAAGTTATTCGCCAAGTTGAGCAAGTGCGAATTTTGGTTGCCTCAGGTCTCATTTCTAGGCCACGTGGTGAACAAGGATGGGATCTCGGTCGACCCAGAAAAGATCGCAGCAGTGATGGATTGGAGTAGGACGAATACCCCTAAGGAGATCACGAGTTTCCTAGGGTTGGCTGGCTACTACAGGAGGTTTGTGGAGGGTTTCTCTTCCCTAGCTGCACCTTTGACCAAGCTGACTCAGAAGAATGTGGCTTTTGTTTGGGACGAGAAGTGCGAAGAAGCCTTTCTGGAGCTAAAGAAGAGATTGTGCACTGCTCCCGTTCTGACCCTGCCTACTGAGGGTGTGGATTATGATGTATACGTGGATGCTTCACTTGTAGGTCTGGGATGCGTATTAATGCAGGTTGGAAAGGTGATTGCCTATGGGTCAAGGCAACTGAAGACTCATGAGAAGAATTATCCTACGCATGACTTTGAGTTTGCAGCGGTAATTTATGCGTTGAAGTTGTGGAGGCACCTGCTTTATGGGGCTCAGTGCAAGATCTTCACTGACCATAAGAGCCTGAAGTACGTGTTCACGCAAAAGGAGTTGAACCTGCGTCAGCGGCGGTGGCTAGAGTATGTGGTCGATAATGATGTAGAGATCCAGTATCATCCAGGCAAGGCCAATGTGGTGGCCGACGCCCTGAGCCGAAAGACGGGAAAGATCTTTAACCTCTCCGTCGATCGTTTAGTGGAGGAGTTCCTCCTTATGGATATATCAGTGGGATGCTGCGGTTTGTAGAGTAGTTTATCAGTGGCAGAGCCGTCTTGGATTTCTTTGACCAGACTGCACCATAAGGACGATCCAGATCTTCTGCACTTATTCATCAGGACAGAGAAGGGAGAGTTGCCAGATTTTGCTATCGATGATGCGGGTACTTTGAAGTACCGCGGCAGGTTTTGCATCCCCGCTGTTGGGAACATTAGGAGTATGATTTGCAGAGAGGCTCATGGATCCAGCATTGCCTATCATCCAGGATCTACGAAGATGTACCGTGACTTAAGGCAAATTGCCTGGTGGTATGGCATGAAAGGAGATATAGCCCGATTTGTTGCTGAGTGCCACACTTGTAAGCGTGTGAAGGCCGATCATGGAAGGCCTGGTGGTAAGTTGACTCCGCTAGAGATCCCGACTTGGAAGTGGGAAAGTATATCTATGGACTTCATTGCGGGCTTACCGAAATCCCCGAGGGGATTTGATTCTGTTTGGGTTATAGTGGATAGATTGACGAAGTGTGCTCACTTCGTGCCTTATAAGATTGATTACCCGATGAAGAAGATAGCAGAGTTGTACTTGAATGAAGTCATCCGACTCCACGGTGTGACGGTTAGCATCATTTCTGATCGAGACTCCTGGTTTACTTCTCGTTTTTGGCAGAGTTTGCAGGAGGGCTTGGGTACGGATCTGAGGTATTCTACTGCATACCACCCACAGACCAATGGGCAGACGGAGCGGGTGAACCAGAATGTAGAGGATATGATCCGATGCTACATTTTAGACCACGATGGAGAGTGGGATGAGCGGCTGTGACTTATGGAATTTGCTTACAACAACAGTTATCAGGAAAGTTTGCAGATGGCTCCGTTCGAAGCCTTGTATGGGAGGCGCTGTAGGACTCCGTTGTTTTGGGCTGAGGCTGGTGAGAGGCCTTTGTTGGGTCCTGATGCGCTGGAGGAAATGGAAGTCGCCGTGAAGCTTATTTTAGAGAAGCTTCGTATAGCTCAGGAGAGGTACGAGAAGAACGCCAATCGGCGTAGGTCTGCCTTGGAGTTTTCTGTAGGGGACCTTGTATTTCTCAAGGTTTCCCCAATGGTGGGTGTAAAGAGGTTTGGTAAGAATCGGAAATTGTACCCGAGGTATGTGGGCCCTTTTGTGATTTTGGAACGGATTGGCGTGTCAGCTTATAGATTGGATTTGCCAGCGAACTTCCCAAGTGTTCATAATGTTTTTCATGTTAGCCAATTGCGGAAGTGTGTGCGTAGCAGTGGGCAGCTCTTGGACGTTGTGCCCCAGTTGGAGCCCAACCTCTCTTTTGTTGAGGTGCCGGTTCGTATTTTGGATACTCAGGAGCGAGTGCTGCGAAAGAAGTCCATACCGATGGTGAAAGTTCTTTGGAAAAATCAGGATTTGGAGAGCGTGACTTGGGAGCTAGAGTCGACCATGAGGAGGGCTTACCCTCACCTGTTTAGCTGATTTGATCGGTATGTTTCCCTTCTTGTAACTCCTATTCGTTACTTTTCCTTCTTTAGTAGGAGTGTTGTGCGTAAAGTTTCGGGACGAAACTTTCTTTTAGGGAGAGTGACTGTAACGCCCCCGATTTTTCTGCGATTATTTTAATTCTCGTTTGGCATTACGATGATGCGTTTCCGTGGCTTGTGCCATTTATGGAGTGTGGTTTAGCTCCTTAGAACTGAGTGCCCTATTCTGTAGCCTGTTGGCAAGATCTCCCAAGCAAGCCGAGTCGTATTGGGTGACCCGGTGTGGCCTCTCGGGGGGATGTTTGTGTTTGGCTTTATTTGGGTATAACTCGAGTTCTGTTCGTCGAAAGTTAATTTCGACTTCGCCATTGTGTTCGTAGCGTGGGTATTTAGCTATGGTGCGAATTTCGTCGAATTCTGAGGTGATTCGGTTTTCGCGTCGTTTTGGTGTGTTAATAGTATATGTATTTTATTAATTTGTATAAGTTTGTCTTAAACCAGTGGTTAAGGGCTGAAGCGTTGTTTCTTGCGGCTGAAATATTCAGCAATTAATTCCTGCTTAGGTGGCAGCTTTGTATTGGCTTGTCTTTTTGAATTCTCATAATTTAATTAAGAGAATAGGCGGCTCCTGTTCGGTTTTGCTGAACCGACGTGTCAAGCTTTAGTATAAAAGCTTTGTTTAGAAGTGGCGGCCCACTTCTTTTCCTCTTCTTCTTCCTGAGAGAGAAACCGTCGCCTGCTTTGTTCGGGAAAACAGAGGAGAAAACCATCGTTCCTGCTCCCCTTCAGACGGTGATTCCGGGCTCGTTCGTGGACGGATTTCGATTCCGAAAGCCGCGTTGTCTTGCTCTCTCTTAGATCTTCGTTTCGACGGTAAGATATCCGTTTTTCGTGGAATTTTGGTGAGATTGGGATTTCAGTTTTGAGGCTTTTCCGCCATTAATGTTAGGGAGAATGTTTTAGGTGTTGCTGCTGTTAGTGCCAAGCAAAGGAGAGGGAAAGTCGTCCAAGCTTCGCCGGAAATTGAGGCAAGTGGTGTTCTTGCCCTTGCCATTCTCTTGTTCTCTCGTTATTATTGAAAATCCTGGTTAGCCCTAGGGTAGAGGCCATGTTGATCTTGTATCTTGCTGAATTTTTAGGGCTTAGTTTCACCTATTGAGCCCCCTTCTTTGTGTTGTTGGGGCCCAACCCGCCGGCGTAATGCCGCCGATTTAATTCCAGATTGGTGTCTGGTTGGTGGCTTGCGGGTGAAGCCGAGAGAGAGAGAGAAGGGGGTGCCTGCTGTGTTGTTTTTGGAAGAGCCAAGTTTGGGCTCTCGGGTTGGCGTTGAGTGTGGTGCACACACTCAAAGCCTTCCCGGGATTGGCGTTAAGTGTGGTGCACACACTCAAAGCCTTTGCGGGTTTGGCGTTGAGTGTAGTGCACATGCTCAACGCCACAGCTGGCCAGTTGTTAGTTTTTTTTGGCTAAGTACTGGGGCGTTGAGTGAGGTGAACTCACTCAATGCCGTAGCCCATGCTAGCGGCTAAGTACTTTGGCATTGAGTGAGTCGACCTCACTCAACGCCATTTCCGTTTTGGCGTTGAGTGAGGCAAGCTCACTCAACGCCGCGGTTTTCCTATGAAGCCAAGTGTTTTGGCGTTGAGTGAGTCGACCTCACTCAACGCCATTTTTGTTTCGGCGTTGAGTGAGTCGACCTCACTCAACGTCATCGCCTCTGTGCAGCCAAGTACTTTTGGCGTTGAGTGAGGTGTCCTCACTCAACGCCATAGCCTTTTCTGAGGCTAAGTACTTTGGCGTTGAGTGAGTTGACCTCACTCAACGCCATTTCTGGTTTGGCGTTGAGTGAGGTCAGCTCACTCAACGCCGCAGGTTTTCCTCGTGGCGGCTAAGTGCCAGGGCGTTGAGTGAGTGAACCTCACTCAACGCCATTGTTGTTTTGGCGTTGAGTGAGGTGGGCTCACTCAACGCCGTAGTTCTCTTTTGCGGCTAAGTGTAAGGGCGTTGAGTGAGTGAGCTTCACTCAACGCCATAGCTGTTTTGGCGTTGAGTGAGGCCAGCTCACTCAACGCCACTTTCTCTGTTTTTGGCTAAGTACCAGGGCGTTGAGTGAGTGTACCTCACTCAATGCCATGGCTGTTGTGGCATTGAGTGAGGTTGGCTCACTCAACGCCAGAGTTGTTCTTGTAGGAGGCGTTGAGTGAGTGAGCTTCACTCAACGCCATGCTTGTTTTGGCGCTGAGTGAGGCTAGCTCACTCAACGCCAAGGTCTGGTTAGGCGTTGAGTGGGTCTCACTCAACGCCAAGCCGTGTTGAGTTATTTTAACACTTTCCCTTACCTTGATTCTCGTTCCTGAGTGAATTCCTTGATTTGATTTTTTTTTGTAATTTCCTTGTCGGCCATGTTTCTCTTTCCTAATGGCTGAATCGTGGGTCGTGGTTAGTAGTGGTGGGTTGAAGCTCTTCATGGGGGAGGTGTTGTGCAATTTAGCCAAGGCCACCCTTATTCTTCTATCTTGCTCCAGGTATGGGCTGGGCAAGGGGGTGGAAGGTCCCTTTTGCTTTCGCATGTAGACCCTTGAGCTTGTTGGCGTGGAAATGATGGTTGAGGGACTAAGTTTGCCTCCAACCCGGATCCATGCTGTTTGTTTTTACTACTACCATTTCCCATAGCTTAGGATGTTAGAAGTTTCTTCCTTGGTAGATTGCAGCACTTTGGGCTCTTGGTAGCTTAGTAGGCCCTGCAGGATGTAGTTTCTGGATAGGGTAGTTGCTGTTTCCTTGCCCGTAGTGCTTTTCTTGTTGTCCTACTTTAGACAGTTGTGACTTTTTCTACTGCATGTTGTTCTTCTTTCTTTCACTATTTCCCCCTTGGTTGACTCTTTCATGCAGTTTTAACCTTGTTTTGCTTGCTGAGGTATTCAGTTTTCTTTTGGAATGCCTCAGGTTCTGAGCTGTAGCCAGTTTGGTGGCTAGGTTGCGGTGGTGTTGCTGGTGGTCTCTGGGACTTTGGAGATCCGGTTGCCTTGTTAGTGAGGTAGTTTTCCTATACTTTCCTTACAGACATACATATGTGCCAGTGGGTTCGTGTCAGGTTGTTGGCGCCCACTGGTAGTTTTTACCTTTGTACTAGATATATTACTTCTGCTGCTACCTTTTTCTGGAGATAGTCTACTTGCTCTGGGGAGGTTTTATGTTAGGTTGCTAGTTATTTTAACTATAACTATTATTATAAAAAAGACTCATAATCAGCATGTTTTATAAAACTAAATCACTATTTTCCAATCACGTACAGGACCGTTTTCTTATACATTATATAAATTAAATATAGGGTCTTGCATAGCATAAGTGGTTCTCTTGGGACCCTTAAGCGCTCCTTAGGATGATAAACCTGAATAAAGTATTTTTCCGCAGCGTATATGTAGATTTAAACTGTGGACTAAATGATCCACCGAGCCGAGGGATACGGCCTCTAAAATATAACTGATTTTCTAATCATTAAACTAATGAATTTCTTCTATTAAGTAAGTAGATGGTTTTGCCTGAGCGTCAGCAGTTATCCCCTGCTCGACGTGACATCATGACGCGTGTTTTCTCATACTCTGATAATTTCTAAATTCGGAGAAAATGCAGGTTGTGACAGTTGGTATCAGAGGGAGGTTGCTTGACAAGTTAGTCGGGCAACCTTTCTATGTTTGCTTTTGGTAGTTCATCATCATGTCATTCACACACCAATATGTCATCGCACGTCTTGGCAAAAGCATGAACACTACACTCATAGCATAACATGAAGTATACGGGGCATATTATGTAGTATGGGATGCATAATATGTGTTCGTATATGGATCCACCATAGGGGCAACATGTGAGGGTTATGTAGTATGGGATGCATAACTTCACCACATGGCGGCGACTACCACGTTTTCTTTTTCGTTGCATGAGAATGTTATGTAGTATGGGATGCATAACATTTTCATGTGTACGCCGCTCATAACATGCATTAGGGCCTTTTTAGAATGCATAGCACAAACATTCATATCATAACATTGCATAAGCACAACGTGCCAAGCTAAAGACTGGCAGGATGACATATGTACACACATAAGTTTTCAAATTAATATAAAAGTCATGCATTCCCGATCTAGGCACAAGAGTTTGTAAGGTGGTGGTTAACCATCCTAGGTTAGGGCATAACATCAGATTTTTGTTAAAAAGATAAACTCTCAGAGCAAGTTTAGCAGCTTTAAGTCTATATCTATATATGTATTGTCTGTACTTGTTATTGGTTCTAGTCGTTGTATTAGGATCTGATTTGTGTTGTTATGATTTTAGGATGGCTAGGCGTCCTGCGACTCGATCCTGCGTCAGAGTAGTGACTCCATGGGCAGGCAGTTGGAGGAGGTGCGAGCCCAGATTCAGTCTTTGGTGGCAGTTGTGGTAGGACAGGCTCAGGGAGTGCAAGTCCCTATGGGGGGGTTAGTTGTTCCTCCTCCTCCTGCACCCTTGAGACCTCCAGTGGTGGTGCCAACATAGATGGACTTCATCTCGCAGTTTCAGAGACTGAGCCCTCCCACTTACGACGGGAAGGCAGATTTCATGGTCATAGATGATTGGCTAATCTCCATGGAGGAGATGTTGTCGTACTCAGGGATTGCAGATGATCAGAGGGTGATGATAGCCGCCTATCAGCTTAAAGGTTTGGCTAAGAGTTGGTGGATGAGAGAGAAGGAGAGTTTAGTAGCTGGATGCTCTTGGGAAGTGTTCAAAGAGATGCTGTTGAGGAAGTTCTTACCCTCGGTCGAGCGTGACCGCCTCATGAACGACTTCCTCCATCTGAAGCAAAGGCAACTCACGGTGGGTGAGTATGAGATAGAGTTCAGCAAGTTGAGCCGTTTTGCCCCTGGATTGGTCAGCGTTGAGGCTGATCGAGTTAAGCGATTTCTCGGTGGTTCGAGGAGCGAGGTGCAGCAATTGACCAGTGCTTATGGGTCAGTGACTTATGTAGGAGTAGTAGAGGCTGCTCTGAAGGTGGAGGCTATTGAGACCGCGAAGAGCAGAGGCCAGCAAATGAGGAAGGGCAAGAGGAAGTCAGTGGAGGAGAAGAAACCCCAGGTACCCGGTGCGGCTCCGGGGAAGAAGAGTAAAGTGGTGTGCAGCTTCTGTGGCCGGTAAGGCCACCCTGTCGAGAGATGTTTCAAGAAGGCAGCAGCTCAGAGGAAGGAGCAGGTTCATGCGATTCAGAGTGCTCCGAGGAAAGATGTCTCTTGTTCTGTTTACAAGCGACCCGTGCATGATGCGGCCTAGTGTTGGTCCAAGGATAGAGTATGCTTTCAGTGTGGGCAGAAGGGTCACATCAAGACTAGGTGTCCTCAGGTTCAGCCAGCTCTTCATGCAGTTCCATTGCAGGCATTACCCCCACCTCAGCATGTGGACAAAGGAAAGGGGAAGCTGAACGTGATCTCTTCCGAGGAGGCTCAAGCCTCGACTCAGGTCATTTTAGGTTAGTTGTTTGTTGTTATTCTAGCCTTGTAGTTTTATTTGCTAGAATATTTGCGGTATTATTGTGCTAGTTCATTAGTTTTGTGTGCTCCTATAGGGAATTTTAAGGTGAAGAACCGTTGGGCGCGTGTTCTGTTTGACTCCGGCGCTACCCACTCGTTCGTGGCTAGAGCCTTTGTGGAGCGACATCGGTTGACCTTAGATCGTGTTCGGGAGTCCTTCCGTGTCAAGTTTCCCTCTGGTGAATCTGTGTTGTCAGATTTGGGTGTATTGGATTGCCCTATTTTGTTGGGGGACTTTCTTGCGAAGGCGTACCAGAAGATGATTGATCTGGAGGACTTCGATGTCATGTTGGATATGGACTGGTTGTCTAGGTATGATGCAGTCATTCAGTGCAAAGGAAAGCGCTTGGACTTCATCAGGGATGACGGTCAGCCCGGCAGCGTGTATGCTGATCCATGTCAGGATTCTCATGTCATCTCTGTGGTATGTGCTCAGAGGTTGTTTCTTTCTGGTTGTTGTGCTTGTTTAGTCTCGGCGGTTGGAACCGTTGTTAGTGTACCACGCTTGGAGGAGATTCCTATTGTTCGTGGTTTCGCCGATGTTTTTCCTGATGATCTTCCTGGTCTTCCTCCTGATCGGGATGTTGAGTTTGTGATTAATTTAGAGCCGGGTACGCATCCTATTGCTAAGGCGCTGTACCGGAGGGCCCCTCGTGAGTTAGAGGAGTTGCGAGTTCAGTTGGATGAGCTGTTGGCTAAAGGTTTTATCAGGCAGAGTTCGTCGCCTTGGGGTGCTCCTGTGCTGTTTGTAAAGAAGAAAGATGGGTCAATGCGGCTTTGCATCGACTATAGGGAGTTGAACAAGGTCACTATCAAGAACAGGTACCCTCTGCCGAGGATCGATGATTTATTTGACCAGTTGCACGGTAGCACGGTGTTCTCCAAGATCGATCTTCGTTCTGGTTAGCCGTGAGGCGGATATTCCACGGACTGCGTTTAGATCGAGGCATGGACACTTTGAGTTTTTGGTGATGTCGTTTGGTCTGACCAACGCACCATCAGCCTTCATGGATATGATGAACCGGGTGTTCAAGGATTTCTTAGACAAGTTCGTGGTGGTCTTCATTGATGACGTGTTGGTTTATTCTCGCAGTGCTGAGGAGCACGAGCAGCATCTGCGCTTGGTTCTATCGGAGTTGAGGAACCATAAGTTATTCGCCAAGTTGAGCAAGTGCGAATTTTGGTTGCCTCAGGTCTCATTTCTAGGCCACGTGGTGAACAAGGATGGGATCTCGGTCGACCCAGAAAAGATCGCAGCAGTGATGGATTGGAGTAGGACGAATACCCCTAAGGAGATCACGAGTTTCCTAGGGTTGGCTGGCTACTACAGGAGGTTTGTGGAGGGTTTCTCTTCCCTAGCTGCACCTTTGACCAAGCTGACTCAGAAGAATGTGGCTTTTGTTTGGGACGAGAAGTGCGAAGAAGCCTTTCTGGAGCTAAAGAAGAGATTGTGCACTGCTCCCGTTCTGACCCTGCCTACTGAGGGTGTGGATTATGATGTATACGTGGATGCTTCACTTGTAGGTCTGGGATGCGTATTAATGCAGGTTGGAAAGGTGATTGCCTATGGGTCAAGGCAACTGAAGACTTATGAGAAGAATTATCCTACGCATGACTTTGAGTTTGCAGCGGTAATTTATGCGTTGAAGTTGTGGAGGCACCTGCTTTATGGGGCTCAGTGCAAGATCTTCACTGACCATAAGAGCCTGAAGTACGTGTTCACGCAAAAGGAGTTGAACCTGCGTCAGCGGCGGTGGCTAGAGTATGTGGTCGATAATGATGTAGAGATCCAGTATCATCCAGGCAAGGCCAATGTGGTGGCCGACGCCCTGAGCCGAAAGACGGGAAAGATCTTTAACCTCTCCGTCGATCGTTTAGTGGAGGAGTTCCTCCTTATGGATATATCAGTGGGATGCTGCGGTTTGTAGAGTAGTTTATCAGTGGCAGAGCCGTCTTGGATTTCTTTGACCAGACTGCACCAGAAGGACGATCCAGATCTTCTGCACTTATTCATCAGGACAGAGAAGGGAGAGTTGCCAGATTTTGCTATCGATGATGCGGGTACTTTGAAGTACCGCGGCAGGTTTTGCATCCCCGCTGTTGGGAACATTAGGAGTATGATTTGCAGAGAGGCTCATGGATCCAGCGTTGCCTATCATCCAGGATCTACGAAGATGTACCGTGACTTAAGGCAAATTGCCTGGTGGTATGGCATGAAAGGAGATATAGCCCGATTTGTTGCTGAGTGCCACACTTGTAAGCGTGTGAAGGCCGATCATGGAAGGCCTGGTGGTAAGTTGACTCCGCTAGAGATCCCTACTTGGAAGTGGGAAAGTATATCTATGGACTTCATTGCGGGCTTACCGAAATCCCCGAGGGGATTTGATTCTGTTTGGGTTATAGTGGATAGATTGACGAAGTGTGCTCACTTCGTGCCTTATAAGATTGATTACCCGATGAAGAAGATAGCAGAGTTGTACTTGAATGAAGTCATCCGACTCCACGGTGTGCCGGTTAGCATCATTTCTGATCGAGACTCCTGGTTTACTTCTCGTTTTTGGCAGAGTTTGCAGGAGGGCTTGGGTACGGATCTGAGGTATTCTACTGCATACCACCCACAAACCAATGGGCAGACGGAGCGGGTGAACCAGAATGTAGAGGATATGATCCGATGCTACATTTTAGACCACGACGGAGAGTGGGATGAGCAGCTGTGACTTATGGAATTTGCTTACAACAACAGTTATCAGGAAAGTTTGCAGATGGCTCCGTTCGAAGCCTTGTATGGGAGGCGCTGTAGGACTCCGTTGTTTTGGGCTGAGGCTGGTGAGAGGCCTTTGTTGGGTCCTGATGTGCTGGAGGAAATGGAAGTCGCCGTGAAGCTTATTTTAGAGAAGCTTCGTATAGCTCAGGAGAGGTACGAGAAGAACGCCAATCGGCGTAGGTCTGCCTTGGAGTTTTCTGTAGGGGACCTTGTATTTCTCAAGGTTTCCCCAATGGTGGGTGTAAAGAGGTTTGGTAAGAATCGGAAATTGTACCCGAGGTATGTGGGCCCTTTTGTGATTTTGGAACGGATTGGCGTGTCAGCTTATAGATTGGATTTGCCAGCGAACTTCCCAGGTGTTCATAATGTTTTTCATGTTAGCCAATTGCGGAAGTGTGTGCGTAGCAGTGGGCAGCTCTTGGACGTTGTGCCCCAGTTGGAGCCCAACCTCTCTTTTGTTGAGGTGCCGGTTCGTATTTTGGATACTCTGGAGCGAGTTCTGCGAAAGAAGTGCATACCGATGGTGAAAGTTCTTTGGAAAAATCAGGATTTGGAGAGCGTGACTTGGGAGCTAGAGTCGACCATGAGGAGGGCTTACCCTCACCTGTTTAGCTGATTTGATCGGTATGTTTCCCTTCTTGTAACTCATATTCGTTACTTTTCCTTCTTTAGTAGGAGTGTTGTGCGTAAAGTTTCGGGACGAAACTTTCTTTTAGGGGGAGTGACTGTATCGCCCCCGATTTTTCTGCGATTATTTTAATTCTCGTTTGGCATTACGATGATGCGTTTCCGTGGCTTGTGCCATTTATGGAGTGTGGTTTAGCTCCTTAGAACTGAGTGCCCTATTCTGTAGCCTGTTGGCAAGATCTCCCAAGCAAGCCGAGTCGTATTGGGTGACCCGGTGTGGCCTCTCGGGGGATGTTTGTGTTTGGCTTTATTTGGGTATAACTTGAGTTCTGTTCGTCGAAAGTTAATTTCGACTTCGCCATTGTGTTCGTAGCGTGGGTATTTAGCTATGGTGCGAATTTCGTCGAATTCTGAGGTGATTCGGTTTTCGCGTCGTTTTGGTGTGTTAATAGTATATGTATTTTATTAATTTGTATAAGTTTGTCTTAAACCAGCGGTTAAGGGCTGAAGCGTTGTTTCTTGCGGCTGAAATATTCAGCAATTAATTCCTGCTTAGGTGGCAGCTTTGTATTGGCTTGTCTTTTTGAATTCTCATAATTTAATTAAGAGAATAGGCGGCTCCTGTTCGGTTTTGCTGAACCGACGTGTCAAGCTTTAGTATAAAAGCTTTGTTTAGAAGTGGCGGCCCACTTCTTTTCCTCTTCTTCTTCCTGAGAGAGAAACCGTCGCCTGCTTTGTTCGAGAAAACAGAGGAGAAAACCGTCGTTCCTGCTCCCCTTCAGACGGTGATTCCGGGCTCGTTCGTGGACGGATTTCGATTCCGAAAGCCGCGTTGTCTTGCTCTCTCTTAGATCTTCGTTTCGACGGTAAGATATCCGTTTTTCGTGGAATTTTGGTGAGATTGGGATTTCGGTTTTGAGGCTTTTCCGCCATTAATGTTAGGGAGAATGTTTTAGGTGTTGCTGCTGTTAGTGCCAAGCAAAGGAGAGGGAAAGCCGTCCAAGCTTCGCCGGAAATTGAGGCAAGTGGTGTTCTTGCCCTTGCCATTCTCTTGTTCTCTCGTTATTATTGAAAATCCCGGTTAGCCCTAGGGTAGAGGCCATGTTGATCTTGTATCTTGCTGAATTTTTAGGGCTTAGTTTCTCCTATTGATCCCCCTTCTTTGTGTTGTTGGGGCCCAACCCGCCAGCGTAATGCCGCCGATTTAATTCCAGATTGGTGTCTGGTTGGTGGCTTGCGGGTGAAGCCGAGAGAGAGAGAAGGGGGTGCCTGCTGTGTTGTTTTTGGAAGAGCCAAGTTTGGGCTCTCGGGTTGGCGTTGAGTGTGGTGCACACACTCAAAGCCTTCCCGGGATTGGCGTTAAGTGTGGTGCACACACTCAAAGCCTTTGCGGGTTTGGCGTTGAGTGTAGTGCACATGCTCAACGCCACAGCTGGTCAGTTGTTAGTTTTTTTTGGCTAAGTACTGGGGCGTTGAGTGAGGTGAACTCACTCAACGCCGTAGCCCATGCTAGCGGCTAAGTACTTTGGCGTTGAGTGAGTCGACCTCACTCAACGCCATTTCCGTTTTGGCGTTGAGTGAGGCAAGCTCACTCAACGCCGCGGTTTTCCTATGAAGCCAAGTGTTTTGGCGTTGAGTGAGTCGACCTCACTCAACGCCATTTCGGTTTCGGCGTTGAGTGAGTCGACCTCACTCAACGTCATCGCCTCTGTGCAGCCAAGTACTTTTGGCGTTGAGTGAGGTGTCCTCACTCAACGCCATAGCCTTTTCTGAGGCTAAGTACTTTGGCGTTGAGTGAGTTGACCTCACTCAACGCCATTTCTGGTTTGGCGTTGAGTGAGGTCAGCTCACTCAACGCCGCAGGTTTTCCTCGTGGCGGCTAAGTGCCAGGGCGTTGAGTGAGTGAACCTCACTCAACGCCATTGTTGTTTTGGCGTTGAGTGAGGTGGGCTCACTCAACGCCGTAGTTCTCTTTTGCGGCTAAGTGTAAGGGCGTTGAGTGAGTGAGCTTCACTCAACGTCATTGCTATTTTGGCGTTGAGTGAGGCCAGCTCACTCAACGCCACTTTCTCTGTTTTTGGCTAAGTACCAGGGCATTGAGTGAGTGTACCTCACTCAATGCCATGGCTGTTTTGGCATTGAGTGAGGTTGGCTCACTCAACGCCAGAGTTGTTCTTGTAGGAGGCGTTGAGTGAGCTTCACTCAACGCCATGCTTGTTTTGGCGCTGAGTGAGGCTAGCTCACTCAACGCCAAGGTCTGGTTAGGCGTTGAGTGGGTCTCACTCAATGCCAAGCCGTGTTGAGTTATTTTAACACTTTCCCTTACCTTGATTCTCGTTCCTGAGTGAATTCCTTGATTTGATTTTTTTTTGTAATTTCCTTGTCGGCCATGTTTCTCTTTCCTAATGGCCGAATTGTGGGTCGTGGTTAGTAGTGGTGGGTTGAAGCTCTTCATGGGGGAGGTGTTGTGCAATTTAGCCAAGGCCACCCTTATTCTTCTATCTTGCTCCAGGTACGGGCTGGGCAAGGGGGTGGAAGGTCCCTTTTGCTTTCGCATGTAGACCCTTGAGCTTGTTGGCGTGGAAATGATGGATGAGGGACTAAGTTTGCCTCCAACCCGGATCCATGCTGTTTGTTTTTACTACTACCATTTCCCACAGCTTAGGATGTTAGAAGTTTCTTCCTTGGTAGATTGCAGCACTTTGGGCTCTTGGTAGCTTAGTAGGCCCTGCAGGATGTAGTTTCTAGATAGGGTAGTTGCTGTTTCCTTGCACGTAGTGCTTTTCTTGATGTCCTACTTTAGACAGTTGTGACTTTTTCTACTGCATGTTGTTCTTCTTTCTTTCACTATTTCCCCCTTGGTTGACTCTTTCATGCAGTTTTAACCTTGTTTTGCTTGCTGAGGTATTCGGTTTTCTTTTGGAATGCCTTAGGTTCTGAGTTGTAGCCAGTTTGGTGGCTAGGTTGCGGTTGTGTTGCTGGTGGTCTCTGGGACTTTGGAGATCCGGTTGCCTTGTTAGTGAGGTAGTTTTCCTGTACTTTCCTTACAGACATACATATGTGCCAGTGGGTTCGTGTCAGGTTGTTGGCGCCCACTGGTAGTTTTTACCTTTGTACTAGATATATTACTTCTGCTGCTACCTTTTCTGGAGATAGTCTACTTGCTCTGGGGAGGTTTTATGTTAGGTTGCTAGTTATTTTTAAACTACAACTATTATTATAAAAAAAGGCTCATGATCAGCATGTTTTATAAAACTAAATCACTATTTTCCAATCACGTACAAGACCGTTTTCTTATACATTATATAAATTAAATATAGGGTCTTGCATAGCATAAGTGGTTCTCTTGGGACCCTTAAGCGCTCCTTAGGATGATAAACCTGAATAAAGTATTTTTCCGCAGCGTATATGTAGTTTTAAACTGTGGACTAGATGATCCACCGAGCCGAGAGATACGGCCTCTAAAATATAACTGATTTTCTAATCATTAAACTCATGAATTTCTTCTATTAAGTAGGTAGATGGTTTTGCCTGAGCATCAGCAGTTATCCCCTGCTCAACGTGGCATCATGACGCGTGTTTTCTCATACTCTAATAATTTCTAAATTCGGAGAAAATGCGGGTTGGGACAATGCAGACTGATTCTCGTCGAATCGGCGACAATCACTAACGATTCCCGTCGAAGTCGACGGGAATCACTTAGTGATTCCCGTCGATTTTGTCTTAGATGAATTTTCTCTTCCTTCCTTTGATGACTTAGTCTTTGACTCATCTTTGCTCCTTCTTCTGCTCTTGATCTGCCTTAACCCTGTACTTGAAAATAAGTACACTCCAATAGAGAGAGCACACGTGAGTCAACACACTGATCTACTCAACGAGGGATTACGTTACACAGACCCGTGTATATTGACCCACTGCACCCTTACATTGGTGTGTACTAAGCATGGAATAGCTGCAAGCACAACTATATAGAAGATCGTCAAATAAATTGTGAATCCATCTTAGCTTGACTGGAGTCTTCTTCAAATCCAGGTAATTGTGGATACAATACCTAACAATATCTTTCTTTAGCAAGTATACTTCAAATCTAATAGATTCTATGTCCTGAGCCAGCTGAAACTACAATTCTTTATTACTTTTATCTACAAACTTCTCAAGTTTAGTTCTTTGTTGGTTAAACATTATTTGTAGTTGCACTATAATTAAACTTAAATCTATAGAAGGAGCAGGTGTTGTTCCTGACTTAATAATCTTCTTACTTTTAATACTCTTTTTGAGTTTAGTTATTTTCCTTTTCTTTAGTTGAGGGGCTTCTTCCTCCTCAGATTCTGAAGAACTAACCACCTTAACAGATGCTGGCTCTTTAGCTATTTCAGTAGTTGGTTGCACCTTCTTTATTAATATTGATGTTTTCCAAGTTAGCCTCATCTTGCTGAACTTCATCATCATGAATAGGGTCCTGTGGAGTAGCAGTTATCTCCCACTGGACATCTAGATATGTATTTAGAATATTTTCCTCTTTAGTTTTTTTGGAGAGTGCATCCTCAATCTCTCTGTCAAGAATTTATTGATCAAGAACCTCTGCTTGCTTTAGAGCCGTGTCTAGCTCTTGTACTACTTCCATTATAATAGTGTTAACACTATCCATATATATTTCAAGAAGTACATTGAGGTTCTCCCCCTCAATTTGATCCTTCTCTTTTACATTCTCCCTATGGACCTGATCACCAGTTCTAAGTGAGGGCCTTGGAGAATTCTCAACTATTATATCATCCTATTTATCAGAACTTGAACTTTCTTATTCTATAGATTCACTAGAAGAATCTTCTTCCATAACTACAGCCTTCTTCTTTTTCTCCTTTTCCTTCTCCACTGCAGGTGATTCCTTAGATAGGACTCTATCCCACCTAGCTAATATTCTCAAATCCATTCTCCTCATGTGAACGATCTTTGATCCAATCTTGAGGTTGAGACTGTTTGGAATGGTATGAACCAAGTATAAACTTAGAATTCTGCCTATATTGGGCTTCTGGATATTTTCAGCAATTTTGTCAATGACCACTCTACTCCAGTTAATCTTGATTTTGAAAATTATTCTTGTCATATGCTCACACATTTGAGTAAATATCATGTCATGTGCTCCTGTTTTACACAGCATCACCTTCCCAATAATTTCAGACAGGAATTTTTCTTGTGAATTCATACCCTTCTTATTCTGGGTGCTTCCAATCTTAGTGGTTGAGGCCAAACCATACAACACCAATGCTTCTGCAGTCCTAGCAGAGTCTATGCCATCTTCCTGATCAATTCTTAGTATGTGAAATGTCTTTGCTAGCCTTTTGGTTGTTAGTTTAACCTTAGCTCCATTCACTTTAGACTTTATCTTTGCTGAGTTTTAATCCAGCTTAGCATTTGAGAAGAACTATGAAACTTCACGTTTCCAGATTTTTGTTGGTTCTGAAAGTAGATATTCCAGACCTGCCTTAGTGATTAGGTCAATGACGTTCCTAATTTCTTCTTGCACAGAGACGAATCCATTGCGCATGAGTTCATAACCTTTAAAGATGATATTGTCATTCTTGGGAGCCATTGGAGGTGAGAGAAAGCATTGACGAGTGTCGACTAATCAGATTTCTAGGTATCGACACTCAGGAATCAAAAGCTTAAGAAATCAAGAAAGTGTAGTCGACTCCTACTCTCACACCTATTTATAGTCTAATCTTTACAGAAGACGAAAGGGCGGGCTGCATTTAGGCTTTTCTAAATTTTTAAGGTAAATACCTAGTCTCGACACAGGGAAAAATTATCTATCGAAATGTGTCGACATAAGTCGACACACTGATACCATGAAAAATTGTCTGTCGAGATGTGTTGACACAAGTCGACACAAGGATAATGTCTCTCGACATATACATTTTGGTCTCGACACCCTTATGTTGTAACATCCCATTTCCAACTAGATCCGTAGGAGTGGTTTTGTCATGACCAGGTAATGACAAAACCCTAAGAAGCTCAAAAGGCCAAGGGAATAAAGATCAAGGTGAAAATCACCTTTGTCTGCCTATAACACAGCCTCACCACCAGACTAAGGGTTTGACCTTAGGGCATCAGCTTGACTTCATGATCCCACCACAACAACCCTAACCACTTGGGTGGTCCATAGGGTAACTAAGGACCCATTGGGGGCAGTCAAAGTGGCCAAGTTGGCCTAAGACCACCCAAACCCTAAATGGGTCAAACTAGCCTACTTAGGCCAATGGACCCTTACTTAGCCAAGTGGACCCCACCCATGCATTCCTAACCCTAAAGTGAGGTCAATGGGTCACCAAGGACCCATTTGGGTCAACCCAAGTGGCAAAGTTGACCCAAGTCAACTCTAGTCCCAAAGGTGTCAAAGTGCCCTTACTAAGGGTCAAATGACCTTCAAGGTGCCAAGTCAACCCTACCTAGACCTTAGGGGAGGCCAATGGCTCACCAAGGACCCATTGAGTGTGACTCAAAAGGTCAAATTGACCAAGGTCAACCCTTGTATAGGTTAGGTAAAACTAAGCTCAAATGGGCTAACCCAAGCTCAAACCCTTTTCCATTTGGGCTAACCACCTCCTAGTTATATGAAAGTATGAATTAGTGGGCTGCCAATAGGCTAAGGGGATGAGCAAATTCAGCCTTGATGACTAGGAGAGAGAAAACTCCATTTTACCCTTTAATGGAGGAGAGAGAAAGTGGTGAAGGGAGGCCAAGAGTCCCTCCCTCCACCTCCAGTGGGGGCTGATTCAACTCCCCATTAAATTTGAGGAAGGTCAAGGGCCATTTTGGTGGCTGTTCAAGGCCGGAATAGTGCACTTGTCCATGGCCGAAATATGCTTTCAAGTCAATTAATGGCATTGATGCCATGACCACTCCCCTCCCCCGTTTCACTCTTTTAAAAGCACCACTGGGCTCACGTGATCCGTTTACAAACTTCACCTAAAAGAGACGAGGAATTCCACTGTAATGTTGCAGTAACCCGATCGGCGGCACCACCACCATGGAAACCTGGCAATCGACGCGACTCTAAGCCTCCAATAAGGTCCTCCTCTTCTCCTTTCTCTGTGGATAGATCATAGGAATCTTTAGGGATGTGAATCGGGCTTAATTGAGCCCGATTAAGGGAGGTGTTTTCCGGATTTTCTATGAAAAACTCACCTTACGGGATCGCCGAAGGCGGCCCCTCTGGTGGCCGTGCCGCCGCCAATTGACAGCCACCACCTCAATGGAGGTGGTGGAGGTGGTGGTCGGCCAGGAAGGTGGTCGGGTTGCCGGCAACGGCGGCTTGAAGTTTTCCAAAAAAGAGGGAATCAGGACCGTCGGCTGGAGGTTGAAGACGATCAAGGCGCCATTGGATCTTGCTTCAAGATCTGTGCTAGATCATTTCTATTTAAATTAATTAATGATTTTCTGCTTCCTATTTTTAGTCATATTAGATTAATTATTAAAAATACATTGGGGATTCTAATAAAAAAGTGGTAAAAACCAAAGTTGTAGCCCTTGAAGTTAAATTTAATTTAAAATTTGTTTCAACCATTTTGGCTTAGTGGTCTGACCTCAACACCAAAAATGGTACAGCCTATACCTAGGGCTAGTCAGAGATTAAAATGAGTTCCCCCACTTCACCATATGTCCAATTGACCTGAAATTTGGTCAGGGAGTCATTCTTACCTATATCTAGGTAATGTCAAAAAATGGGAATTTTTGTAGAAAGTTTTTATATAGCTTTTGTAAAAATTTAATAATACTAGTATAATTTATTTAAGGGGTCTAATTACCCCACAAACCCCCATAACTTTGGTGGATGGTCTTAGGGAACATCATGAGTCACTGATTAAAATCTCAGACCAATTGGCTTTGATTTGGTAGGGTTTTCATGTGACTAAAGTTTGGGCCCTTAAGTGTGAACTTAGGGTTTAGGATTCTTGGGGCATGGTGGGGCCAAACTCCTCCCAAAAAAAAGGGTTGGGGCATGAATAGAGCCTCAAGGTCAGTAAAGCCACCCACTTATAGAGTTTGGGATGGGTTTGGGTGGTTGAGGCCCTAGTACCCTAGTTCCAACTTAAGGTTGAGCTTTTTAGGGTTTGTAAAGAACTTAGGCAGTTTAGCCCTTGATTTGGCTTGGGGCTTACCCCATGGCTTTCTAGGGTGAAGTAATACCCTAGGGTTGATGTAGGTAGTTGTTACACTCAAGCACATCACTTAATTCACATTAGGTCTAATTAGGCCCTTGCACCTTAAAGAACAATTTTGGGGTCCTATGATCTTGGATTTCCATGAAAGGCTGGTAGGAGACTTATTAGTGTAATATTAACCTATGAATTATATCACATGTGGTTTGGATAAGTTTACATGTGGATTCCTTGAAAAGTGCACTATTAGGAGTTTTCGTAAAGAATTATTATATGCGATTTCCCAACATTGAATTTGAATGAAATTTAGTCAGTTATGTTTTAAGACCATAACAAAGCTTCGGAAATTTTATTATGAATTTTGGATCAATAATTGTTGTTCTTTATTCACAACCTATCCTGTTGCTATATCTACTTAGGAATTTCTTATGAACTAACCACTAAATGAAAACTTATGAAATTTAGTTAGAGGACTTGTAATGACATTGTAAATCTCTGTAAATTTTTATGGAATTTTTGGAACCCTGTTTATAGGGGTTGCTTCACAAGGTGCTAATTTTCAAGTACAATTAATTGACTTTATTCTAGTACCTAATGAGCTTGATAAATTGTGATTCTTGGTCAGAGGCTCTTTCTGGACACCCTTGCGGTCGGTAATTTTTCCATAATTTTCTATTGTTTAATTTTAGTACTTTCTTCATTACCCATAATTAATATACTTATATTGGGTTAATTAATTAAAGGCCAAATCCTTTAAGGAAAATCATGAAACTTAGTATTCTCTGATATTTAGGCATCATATGAAGTTCATAATTCTTGTATGGCCATACCTTAAATAGATCTAGTACTTCATGTTCAAATTAACCATGGATTAGTACTAGGAAAAATTAATTAAATACCAAATTTAATTATAAAATTATGAATCTTTGGATTTTGGTTAAATATATTATGGTAGACCCTCAATAAATATTTCATGGCTTTTGGATGAAGATTGTAGTACCTTCTATCATTAACATCATATAGCTTAGGTTGGTCTACATATAGTAAAACTGCAGAATTTGAGATAGAATGTTAAGTGAGCATAGGATCTGGGGTCTTAATAGCTGCTGAATTTGGTGAGTGGAAATGAGTTCATAATAAGGGAAATATGGTTGGACAACTGTAGGTGGTGCTCGAGGTCGATGAAAGATCCTCGTTCCCGTAAGGAGAGGAAGAGTCTTAATACACTAGAGTTAGATCCAATGTACTATAAAAAGGGATCGGGTAATGGGTAATAACCAATAATAGTAAGTTCCTTGCGAAAGGGAGCTTTGGAATTCAACCAATCGTAGTTCCTAGTGCCCTCGAGAGCCGTTCACGGGGAATGCCTTGGGTAGTCCAAGGTCAACGTAAACTGTAAGAGTAATCAATTATAAGAGTAATTAGTATAACTAGGACTACACTTACACTCACATTTCCCGGTATCATGGGAGTTAGGTAGGGTCTCACGAGCGGTAGGCTTGGTAGATAATTGTGACGGACGGGATAGTCCGGGGAGCTTTGGCTCGGTGGTAGAATATAATATTACTGCATGTGCATAAGATAAAAGGTGGTGGGTCCTCGGTATAGGACTATCGTTCACACCAATGTCGATACGCTGACTCGGCGGGTGTGGTTTACACTTAGCCAAAGGAAGTCTGGTGGATATGGCCAACATTAGTACGCGGATACCCTAGTTGTGTCCTTCAGGGGCGTACGGGAGGGCTAGGCCTGGTAGTGTGAATACCCCTCTAGGGGTGGGGTGGCCCGACCCACTGTCTCCGTTTGCCACGACGGAGGCTCCTGGGAGTGATGCTAGCTTCCAAATAGGGGGAACTAAAGGTCTGTGCACATAGAGTTTTGTGCGTGTGTTGCATTTGCATGAATCATGACATAACATATGACTACACTCATACTTGCATACAACCAACACCCCAACGTATAAATCGGTATGGGACTTTTTATATGATTGGAGCCTTGCAGAAGATCCCTTAACTTATAAGTTTGTATGAGCATTCATATAAATTATGGTTACCTATTCCTTAGTATGTCTTTCTTACATATGTTGCTATACTTTACCTGTTTACCTTACTTCTCGATATTATAAATTGCTAGCCTGTACCTTTCTTCCTTAGTTGTATATACATTATAAAAAACAACTAGAATAGTTCCACCATCACCTGCTTTGTTTATTCTCCACCTTCATAGCTTCCCTTTCCTCCTCCCCGCTCGGTGCCTAGGATCCATGGGGTAGGGGTAGGGAATGATAGGACTTAGTCTTTTTGACTAACGGTTTTCGGACCACAACACTCCAGAGGATTCAGATGGGAGACAAGGAGCAGCAGTAGGGGATACAACACCAGCGAAGTATGGTCCACATGGAGGTGGGCCAGTCTAGCATAGGAGCACCGACTACTGGCTCCGTGAGTGTTTAGTTTACATAGCTTCCATGAAAGTTTGTAGTGAGGATTGATGTATCGGGCTTAAGCTCGTTTATATTTCATCGTACTGTTCTATTTTTGTACTTCTTTTATCATGTGGACTTGATATGATTTCTCATATTTTATATTACATGTGATTGTGGACTTAGTTTTATCAGAACTGGTTTAAGCTTCTTTCTCTTTTGTGATCGTAAAAGGCCGGCAGGATCGACGTTTTGTAGTGGCGACCTTCCCGAGTGTCGGTTTCACCGCAAAATGACGATTCTTAGCATAAGACCCCGGTTTTTTAAAAAGAAAAAAATGGGGTCTTACATATGTCTTGACACTTTCTTTAGTGTCTCGACACTTTGCAGTTATGCTGTGTTGACACACTTTCTGGTGTCTCGATACATTATTATATATAGTGTAGACGCACTTTCTGGTGTCTCGATACTTTCATAGATGTCTCGACCCATTCTTTGGTGTCTCGACACAACTTTTAACTTAGACAAAATTTTGTTCTCTAAGTTAAAGATACTTGACATTTATGAGGTCTATTCTTGATATCTAAATAAGTAAACTTGATTACTGACTAATTACTTTATTCTAATTTTGTATCATTTTTTATGTATGCATTAATTACTCAAGATTCAACATTCCAAGTTCAAACTTTAAGAAATAAAATTTCTCTTCTTCTAGGGGCTTAGTAAATATATCAGCAATTTGTTTATTTGTTGGAACAAATTCTAAACTAAAATCCTCATTTTCAACATGCTCCCTAATATAGTGATATCTAATTTCAATATGTTTTATTCTACTATGTGACATAGGATTGATTGCAATATAAATAGCACTAGTAAAATCACAAAATAAAAGAATTTTACTAGCTTTATGTTGTAATCTTGTAATTGATGTTGGATCCAAAGCAATTGTTCACAACAAATTCCAGCTAAAATGCACTGAAATTCAGCAGTGTATATTGCTACACTTGTTTGCTTTTTGCTGCTCTAAGATACTAGCCTTCTCCCAAGAAATTTACATATACCTTATGTGATTTTCCTGTCTTCCTTACATCCCGCTTAATCAGCATCTGAAAAGCCTGTCAGTTCAAAATCACGATTCCTAGGATACCATAGGCCAAAATTAGGTGTGCCATTTAGATATCTCAATATTCTTTTAACTACTGGATAGTGAGATTCTTTAGGGCATGTTTGATACCTAGCACAGACACAAGTGGCATAGATTATGTCTGGTCTGCTGGCTGTTAGATAGAGCAATGATTTAACTATGCCCCCATACAAGGTGATATCAACTAGCTTGTCGGCACCATCCTTGTCTAAAGACATACTGGACCCCATAGGAGTTCTCATTGAAGTGGTTGTTTCCATGCCATACTTCTTGATTAACTCCTTGGTGAACTTAGATTGACTAATGAAAAGTCCATCTAAGGTTTGCTTAACTTAGAGACCCGATAAAAACTCTAGTTCACCCATACCCCTCATCTCAAACTTACCTTGCATTAATTTGGAAAACTTAGTGCAGAGTGACTCATCGGTAGAACCAAATATAATGTCATCTACATTTATTTGTACTAAGATGGTCTTGCCTTTGACTTCTATTAGGAATAGTGTTTTGTCTATTTTCCCTCTTGAGAATTTATTCTCTAGATGGAACTTAGACAGAGTCTCATACCAAGCCCTCGTGACTTGTTTTAATCCATAAAGAGCTCTTAATTACAAATAGACATTATTAGGTTTAGTAGAGTCAACAAAACCTAATGGTTGCTCAACATAGACACTTTCTTTAAGGTTACCATTTAGGAAGGCTGACTTCACATCCATTTAATAAACTTTGAATCCTTTGTAGGCTGCAAATGCTATGAAGAGTCTAATAGCCTCCAATCTAGCCATTGGTGCAAAGGTTTGATCAAAGTATATACCCTTTTCTTGTCTATATCCCTTTGCAACCAGTCTAGCTTTGTTTCTGATTATAACACCATTCTCATCCAGTTTGTTCCTATGATGTTACAGTCATCTAGTCTGGGAACCAGCTTCTAGAATTTATATCTCTTGAACTGGTATAATTCTTCCTGCATTGCACCTATCCAAAATGGATCTACATTGGCTTCTTCAAATTTCTTTGGTTCTGTTTGAGACAGAAAACTTGAGTACATTACAGTATTGTGATGTTTGCTTCTTGAGGAAACAACCCGAGCTACATCTTCAATGATCAATTCCCTTATATGAATCCTTAGATATTTAACAGCTACAGGTAATGTGACTACATATCTTGGACCAACTACATTTTATTGCTGAGTTTCTACTTCTGGCTGTTCCTGTGCAAGCACTTCTTCAACAATGTGGACTCCATCTTGTATATTTTGGCTTGCTGGAAATGAATCTTCTATCGACAGCTCCTTAACTTCAAGTCTTCTCCTATTTTGCTTGATGTACCTGACTTATCATTATAAAACATAAAACTTTCATAAAAAACAACATGAACAGACTCCTCCACAACTTGATCCCTCAAGTTGTAGACCCTATAGGCCTTACGATGGTTTCTATAATCAACATATTTGCCTTCATAGGACTTCTCAACAAATTTAGTTATGTGTGTTTTCTCTTTATTTAGGACAAAATATCTACATCCAAAGATTCTAAAATAGGCCAAGTATGGTTTTCTTCGCTTCATTAGTTCATAAGGAGTCTTATTCAACCTTTTGTTGATTGAATCTTTAGTTAATGGTTTTCTTCGCTTCCATTGCTTCCTTCTTCTCATCATTTTCTTGAATTGCCTTGTAAATAGTGCCAAATCATCATCTGATAATTCTTCTGATGAAGAATAGGTTCCAGTGCTATCTGTATCTTCATACCTTCTTGGTGATGATGGGATTTCTTCTTTGATGTACTGCTTTGAAAGCCATAGATTTAGTCTGAGTTGAACATCTAGCAAATCCAGCTTCAACTTTTCTAGAATTTAGCTGAAGCTCATGTGGCAATAACTTCCCATATAAGTCTTGGGTTAACATGTTTCTCAGATTCCCCATTTCTCTTATAACTTAAATCATGATGTCCCATTCTTTATTTAGGGATCTCAAAAATTTGTCATTAAGCTCATAATTTAAGAATTTTTTGCCATAATTCTTTAAGTCATTTACTATTCTAAAGAACTTTTCATACCATAGTTCAATAGAATCAATATTTCCTTATCTGAATTCCACATACTGCTAATTGAGTAGAGACTTTCTATCATCTCTTACTTCTTCCGTGCCTTCCATGTAGACTATAAGAGTGTCACACATCTCCTTGGATGTTTTACAGTGCACTAGATTCTAAAAAGTCTAATTATCTATTGCACTGACAATTATGTTTTGAGCTCTTTTATCCATGGTGGCAAGAACCACCTCATCCTTTTTCATTTCAGACAATTTCTTCGGTGTTTGAACATTTGCATCTAGGAAAGATATCTTCATTGGAATATATGGTCCTTATTATACAGTGATAAAGATTCTTGGATCTGAAGCCTCCATAAACAATCTCACTCTCTACTTCCATATAGCAAAGTTATCATTAGTACAAATAGGTTGTTTCATATAGGTGAGTTCTCTGTGAGATTCAGAAGCCATTATATCTGATATTTTTCAACTACCCTTTGGATCTTTTTCAAACGGTTAGGTCTTTCTTGAATAACCTCCCTATGATAGCACTTGAAAGTTAATCCTATGGGTAGATAATCACTTAGAGTGGGGTGAATAGATGTCATTTAAAATGCTTTGTCAATTCTTTATCACTTAAATGTTCAGCAGTTAATGTACTTGAAAATCAGCTTCACAATAACTCAGCACAATTGAATCACAACATACAACACATGCAAATCTCAGAACACAAAACAAAAAGAATTTATAGTGGTTCCCCTATCTAGGGTACATCCACTTTCCCCCTTCTTCCTCACTAGCAATGCGCTAGATAAGGTTATAGCTCATTCTCTTCAACTCAGATCCAAAGATCTTACAAGCTCAGTTACTATTAAGAAACCTACACTCAGACCAACAGGTCCTACCTCATAGATTCACCCAATCTCCTACCTCAGGTTCCTCAAGAACCCTACCTCAGCCTTTATAACAAAGGCTTACACCTCAGTGATCCCACTCAAATAACCTACCTCAGGTCCCTCAAGAACCCTACCTCAGCCTTTATAAATTAGGCTTACAACTCAGAGATTATCTCTCCTACTCACTCAGATCTTACAAAGATTAAGAGGTATAAATATTCAAAAAACAAATTTGTAATTTGACTTATTTGAATTATTTTGGATTCTTAAATTCAGCTGCAAAGAAACAAATCTTGATGAATAATTTAGCTGAAAAGATTCTCCTCTCGATCTACAATCTTCTTGACGATCGGCTTGATTTCCTTAAAAAATTTGTAGAACAGATTAACTTGAATTTTCAGATCACTTGATAAAAGGATCTGAAGATCTTCATGAAGAATTTCGTCTTCCTTCTCCTTCTTGGGATTGTTGTCCTCCTCTGACTTATAAAAAATCTTGATTAGAAAATGGAATGCTTTTTCTGATTGTTGCTTTCTGTGTAGACAACCCCTCTATTTATAGACTTCGTGGATTGTTGGTTCCTGATTGATGACATCAACATGTGACATCATTCTTCAAATTCTCCTTTAAACTATTTTTGTTGAGATACCATGTTACTATAGCTGATGTGATAGATCTGACTTGTCCTGACACTTCTGTTTTGACTCTGCACATCTTCAAAAACATAAGTGTCGAGATGTCCAAAGTATCTCAACCCTTGTTCTTAGAAGCTGTCGAGACATCTTAGCTGTCTCGACACAATTTTACTTATAAAAATTTTCAGGCTGAACTTGAAAGTGTCGAGACAGTTGACTTGTCTCGACACAACTGTCATCTGTTTCGACAATAGTAAATCTGCACTGTGTCGAGACAGTTGAATTGTCTCAACACAACTGTTTGTTGGGTGTCAACACATCTATGCTTGCTTTATTTCTTCACTGTGTCGAGACAGTTTTATTATCTCGACACAACTGTCTGCTGGGTGTCGACACTTGTATACTAGCTTATTCTTCACTGTGTCGAGACAATTGAATTGTCTTGACACTCCAGTCTGCTGGCGTCGACACTTGTATACTAGCTTTATTTCTTCATTATGTCGAGACAGTTGATTTGTCACGACACTATTTTACTTAGTATAATTTTTAGTCTTCTTTGTGTCGAGACAGTTGACTTCTCGACACAGCTGACTTAACCTTCAGAGTGTCGAGTTGGCTGACTTGTCTCGACACTACTGACTTAGCCTTCAAAGTGTCGAGTTAGCTGACTTGTCTCGACACTGCTGACTTAGTCTTCAAAGTGTTGAGTTAGCCGACTTGTCTCGACACTACTGACTTAGTATTCAAAGTGTCGAGTTAGCTGACTTGTCTCGACACAACTTCTGTAAAGGTGTCGACATAGTTGAAGTGTGTCGACACTTTTGTACTTAGCCCATTTTCTGTACTGGAAGTTTCTAGATGCTGACTGTGCTGACTTCGCTCAGCACTTTGCTGACTTCACTCAACTCTTTTGTACTTAGACAATTTTCTTCACTTTTTAGTCAGCTTCTTGGAGTCCACTGTCAATGTAACTTGGACTACCTGTCAAATCAATATGACATTTGCAACCTACAAGCATGAACTGAAATATATCAAATACATATTTGTGTATATCATTGAGTTGAAAGGGATTCTTCAAATCAATTACATTGTGTCCAATGTACGCAACATATTCGTCGAATATCGTCACGAATATCCGACGAATTCGTCGAGTATATAAGACAAATTGGACTTAAAATATTTTTTGGAATCGGGGCGTCAAGTGCATTGAGTGCACTCAACTCCATTCTATGTATTATGCTGAGGCGTTGAGTGCACTCAACACAACTCAATGAATTTTTTCTTAGATTTATCCTGGATGCTGTTGGCGTTGAGTGAAGTTAATGCGGAGTTGAGTGTTCTCTATGCCACTAAACGCTTTTTAATTAGATTTATCTGGATGTTGTTGGCGATAAGTGGAGTAAACACAACGTTTAGTTGTCTCAACGCCACTCAATGCTTTTTTACTGAGAGTTATTCTGAGGCCTGTAGGTGTCGAGTGAGTTGAGTGCACTCGACACCACTCGACTATTCATCGAGTGAAGGTTTGCATACTCAATGATTTTAAATTCAAAGTGCTGTATTATATAGGAATCGAGTGATCACGTCGAATCTTGACGATTTGTCGAGTGGGTATGGAATACACGACGAATTTGACTTGGCATATTTTAAACCCAGGCAGGATTCACTGTCTTGCATTTATGGACAAAACCAGTTTCGGGATTGGCGCCTATTGACTTATTTGGACTGGTCCTTTCAATAAGACTTAATGGGCGGTCCAACGTCAGGCTGACATGTGTCAAAGCAGTTAACCCTAATTCCTCCTATAAAAGGAGACATGCGGGAAAACCCTAGCTTTCACTTCATTCTTGCTGAGCCCTAGCCGTTACCTGTGCCAAAACCATCGGAAGAGAAAGAGTTGTCGGAGTCGATTTTTCTGGAGGAGAGACTCTTCCTTCTGTGAAGTACAACTCCAATGGGAAAAGATCCCACCAAGTAGAGTGACGAGATCCATGGCCAGAACTGCTGGAAATAAGGTGAGCTTCCTACCCCCTCCCTTGGTACTAGATCTGTAGTTATTTTCTAGGAGAGATGTCGACTCAAAAGAGTTTGACTTGTTAGATGAAGATCTCCTAGGTAGGGACCATGCTAGGGCTTGTGCCCTAGAGATTTGATGTCTTCAACCTCTCCTCTCTTCTTGTGAAGATGGTGGACTTAGTTTCGTGAAGAGAAATGGTCTATTGAGGGTGAATAATAGAGGAGGAAGTTCTGCATATAGTTTTGATTAAATGTCTATAAGAAGAAGATGAACCGATGTCATTCATATTGCTTTAAGATGCTTGCAGAAATCTATTTTCTGTGCACAGCGAACTTCAAGGACTTTTTCGGGTATGTTATACCCAGATCTGGGCTTTTGACTAAACACGAAAGTTGTAGCCCTTGGAAAGACCTTTCCAATTGATGGTTAGAAGTTTTCATACGATCCCTGTAGACTCGGAATGTCTTGTCGAATTTGTTGTACAGTCAAGTCTTATGTACATGTTGCTCTCGGGTTAGTGTAGAGCCGAGTTTGGAATTTAGGCGAGAAGTCAGAGTAAAGTACGATTGTTGGCATTTAGTTGGTAGATATTAATGTTGAAGTTTGCATGAAGTTTGATGGACTTAATTTGTCAGTGGTTGTGATAAATAAATGATTATTGACATTTAGTTGGCAGATCCTTAAGTAAAATAAATGGTTTGGTGAGAAACGTTTGTGAAAACAAGTTGGTGGAGTTTAATAATCAAATGGATGGAAAAGTTAGTGAATCATATATATGCATGTGAAGTATCATGGCAGTATGTGAAAATCTTATGGAAGCATAGTTGTTTGTGAATGCTTAATTTCGGAATGGATTGGATAAGGATAATGAATGGTTATGTGAGATGTTGATTAATGGAATGTGTATCGTAGTCCACTACTTAGAGTTGTGTCTCCCTACGTGTAGCAGTGTGGGATTTGTTTGTTCTGTAAGGTGGCTTGGCATCTATGAAAATGATGAACCCATGTGTGGTAAGGAAATAAGGAAGGGTTGTTAGAGCGTGTGTGTTTGACGCACGGGAACGATGTGTTGATAAGGGACTCGGTGTAAAGCCCTTGCGTGCTAATGAGCATGAGATGTGAATAATAAAAAGGGACTCAGTGTAGAGCCCTTAAAATGTGAAATTGCATGAAATATGAGTGGAAACGCGGTTTCATAATCCTGGGTCAAGGATAGTGTGGCAGGTTTATGGACTCGCCAGTCATCACACCTATGAGAGTTTACAGATAGACTTTGGACGGTTGGGCTTGGTCCTCGGTGCTCATTTCCAAGGCTCCTTCCATGCCAAGTGGACAATTGGGCTTGATACTTTGGTGATACGCTCCCATAGGCTCGTTCTGTGCCACGATGATAGGCCAGCATAGGGATATGTTATTGGTGCATATCTACCCGAGACCCCTCTGAGTCGTAGTACGTATATGAGCTCCGCTGATGGTTCTTAGAGTTGAGGCGTATGGAGGCCTAGGCTTGGTAGTGTGGATGCCTGCCTAGTAGTGGAACTGCCCATTTAACTGTCACCGTCTAGCCATGATGGATGACGCCCTAGAGGTTAGCTACCTGCTTGAAAAGTGGGAACTACAAGTCTGTGTCGACATAGCAATTGCATATGTATGCATAGGTGAGTCATCACATTGAATTCATAATATTGCATTGCATTACATACAAAAGATCCTCATCATATAAGTTTTTATGGACAATCTTATATGATGAGTTACTTTACTGTTAAGCCGATCCTTAACTTATATGTCAGTATGGGAATTCATATAAGTTATGTTACTTCCTGTTGTATATTCATACTTGTACACTGCTGTTGATGGTACAAATGTTAGAATATACTAGTATAGTTTATTTGATATACTCTGATATAGTTTAGCACTTTGCCACTTGTTTTGTACTATAGAAATTATATATATTATACTCTCTTCTTTTCTCCGCCCGGTGCTTAAGAGTCATCGGGGGAGCGGATGTGATAGCCACTTAGTATTTATGACTAACGGTTGCTACGTCTTCCTTTTTAGGAGAAACCCCACAGATAGAGCAACAATAGGTTATGTAGGAGGGAAGCCAGGCCAGGGTGAGAGGGCCTGAAGTGACGATACCATCACTGCCATCGGTGACTGCTGTGAGTTTTAAAGGGACTCATTTTGTAGCCTTTTTTGGCATGTTGTACTCTGATACTATAGAAGCCTTGGTTGCTTCTTTTTAATTGTTTTACTAGTTGGACATTATATACTTATGTGTATTTTGACTTCTGCTTATATTATTTTGTTGGGTTAGAAATGACGATATTGGTTTTAGCCGACATGATAGGCGTCTTGTGGTACAGGTCGACCCGTGTGTTGGCGCTACCGCAAGATGGCTGTTCTGGGCATAAGACTCCCCTCGGCTGTGTCTTATGTTCCAGGAGGGGGGGAGTCTTACAAATGGTATCATCTTGCAACGATCCTGAACTAAAGATGTCATTGAACAATGGTGCCACCCCCGTTTGATTAGTCAGTTTATGGACAAACTGACTTAGCGGAAGCAGTGGTGTGTCCATATGTAAATCACACTAAGTTTGTCCAGTCATTACCCTACGATTAGCCAACGTGACCTTAGGTTCATACCTTTATACGTAGATCTCCTAAAGTTTGGACAATCGCGAGTATGTAAAACGGTTTTACAAAGACTCGCAAGAGTCCCTAAGGCAGGCACTTTTGTTTATAGTAGACTCGAGACTTACGAAGATAATAGATATGACAGATTCCCTAGGGCAAGCACTTTTATTTATAGCGGATTCGAGCCTGGTAGAGATAATAGATATGGCAAAGAGGCTGGAAGCGCATCACTTAGGGATCCATGCTAGTAACAAAAGACCCGCTAAAGGAGTAATGGAAGCAGAACCAAGCTTCAGTACGAGAACCACGAGGAAGAAATTAGTACATTATAAGCAATCGTCCTTAGTTTGCCTAAAGTACTAGGAATCTATCTTTGAGGTGGTTATAAATTGATACTTAGCCACCATGATGGTTGGTGGGAAACCAGCTTACACTCTATTCGATACCGGTGCCACACACTTGTTTGTGTCGGCAGATTTTTTAATGACCTAGAAGGAGTGCAATACTTCACAGGTATCACTCTAAGAGTACGCCTCCCGGATGGCTCTAAGATGACTGCATCCGTAAAGTGTGGTTTTGAGGAACTTCTTGGGGAAAGTTCTTTGAAACCCCTGCAATAGTGTTGAGAATACTAGAATTCGACCTCATTCTAGGCATGACATGGTTAGATGGGTACCACGCCAGTATTGATTGTGCGGGGAAACAAGTTTCCTTGAGGCATGGAGACTCCGAGGTAATCTTTCTGGGTATTAGACTCGCACCTTATACGTAGTTATCTTCAATTTAGACTTTAAAGGCCTATATGAGAGGGGATGAAGTATATATGATCTATTTTGAACTAAAAGCGATGGTAGTTGATTTGAAAGATGTGCGAATAGTACGGGATTTCCCTGAGGTATTCCCTTAAAAATTTCCAGGATTACCCCCGCATAGAGAGGTGGACTTTCAGATTATGTTAGTACCGGGTGCCAAGCCCATCTCTCAGACCCCTTACAGAATGGCTCCAAAGGAACTCACCGAGTTTATAGTTCAGTTGCAGGAGTTGGTAGAAGCAGCGTTTGTTTGTCCCAGTTCATCACACTGGGGAGCCCCTGTTTTGTTTGTTAAGAAGTAGGATGGGTCGCTACGGTTGTGCATAGAATACCGGGAACTCAATCAATTAACGGTGCGAAACACATATCCCTTACCCCGGATCGATTAGTTATTCGATCAGCTGGTGGGAGCGCATTGGTTCTCCAAACTAGATCTGCACTCGGGGTACTATCAGTTGAGGATACGAGACAAGGACATTCAGAAAACTGCTTTTAGCTCAAGGTACAGTTTGTACGAGTTCACCGTGATGCCATTTGGGCTCACAAATGCCCCTTCAGCGTTCATGAGTTTGATGAACAAGGTGTTTAATCCATATCTAGATGTCTTCGTCATCGTCTTCATCGATGAAATTTTGGTCTATTCAAAATAGAGGAAGAGAATATTGAACACTTGACCTTGGTGCTGAAGAAGTTAAAGGAGCATACCTTGTTTGCTAAATTCAGCATGTGCGAATTTTGGCTCCGAGAAGTTGCCTTCTTGGGCCATGTGATCAGTGGTGTTGGACAACTATGGACCCAGCCAAGGTGCGTATTGTGAAGGAATGGTCGCCTTTGAAGTCAGCAGCCGATGTATAGAGTTTCCTTGGACTTGCTGAGTATTATCGCAAGTTCGTGAAAGGATTCTCAAAGATAGACCTTCCTCTAAGTCTAACAAAGAAAGGTGTGCCATACGAGTGGACATCCCAGTGTGAAGCTGCATTCCAAGAGCTGAAAGAGAGACTTACCACCGTACCAATCCTAGCCCTTCCATCTTGGAAGGAAGGATTTCAAGTTTACACGGGTGCATCATATCAAGGAATGGGAGCAGTATTGATGCAACATGGGCACGCGATTTCTTATGCTTCGAAGAAACTGAATAACCATGAAGCCAATTATTCGCTTCATGATTTGGAGTTGGGGGCAGTGGTGTTCGTCTTAAAGATTTGGAGGCACTATTTATTTGGCATCCACTGCGAGATCTTTTTGGATCACAAATATTTGAGGTATGTTCATACCCAAAAAGAGTTAAATTTGAGACAACGACGGTGGCAAGAATTTTTGTGTGATTATGAGTTTTCATTGAACTACCACCCCGAAAAAGCAAACTTCGTAGCAGATGCGTTGAGCAGAAATGCACCAGAGTCGAGCCCTGAGACTCGATTGATGAGTATGAAATTAGCTCGAAGTCTCGAGGAGATGGAGATCACGTTGGTCTATAAAGATCATTCTGAGGAGTATATTGAGTACCTATTTGCTATGAGTATAGTATGTGACATTCAAGATTGTATTTGTGCATAGCCAGGGAAGGATGATTCTCTGGCCCCTATAATTAATTCAATTCAAGATGGAACCACTGAGTAGTATACACTAAAGGATAGCCTCGTGCATTTCTGTGGCCGACTCTACATTCCCAAGGGCGAGGAAATCCAGGAAGACATATTGAGAGAGGTACATTGTTCCAAGTATTCGATGAACCCCGGGATTTCCAAGATGTATAGCGACTTGCAGAAGACCATGTTCTTTCCAGGGATGAAGAGTGCGGTCAAGTATTTTGTTACGCACTGTGATGCTTGTCAGAAGGTGAAGGTGGAGTGCAAGAGCCCTAGAGAATTATTACAGTCATTGCCCATCCCTGAGTGGAAGTTTGAGGATATCTCCATGCACTTTGTTCACGGGTTGCCTCGCTCGCGCTCTGGGAATGATTCAGCTTGGGTGATTGTAGATCGCTTGACGAAGGTGGCCAGATTTATCCCTATGAAGGAGGCACATGAGGATGTTTTAGTGCACCTCTTTGTGGAGCAATTTATACGATACCATGACGTGCCTAAGATGAAAGTCTCCGATCATGACGACCGCTTTACCTCCAAGGAGTGGAAGGAAGTATAAGCATATCTGGGCTCTTGCCTTATCTTCAACATAGCTTTTCACCCTCATATGGATGGTTAGTCTAAAGGGACCTTCAGTACAATGGAAGATCTTTTGATACTGTGTATATTAGATAGATGGGAACCGTAGGAAAGGCTCTTACCACTGGTAGAATTTTCATACAAAAATAGACATCAAGCTAGCATTAGGATGGCTCCCCACAAAGCGCTTTATGGAAGGTCTAGAACTCCATTGTCATGGGTGCAGGATGAAGATTCAAAAGTTTTGGGGATAGAGTACATTGATGACACCGATGCTCTTGTTAGATTGATATGAGACCGCTTGCTTGAGGCTCAAAGTAGGCAGGCAAAGTACTATAATGTGAAGCATCAGATGGTAGAATTTCAAGTGGGTGACAAGGTACTCTTGAAGATCAGGCCAATGCATGGAGTGTCGCGAGTGCATAGTATGAAGAAGCTCAGCCCGAGATATGTGGGGCCCTATGCTATATTAGAGAGAATTGGCCCTTTAGCCTATCAGCTAGAGCTACCACCAGAACTGGAAAATTTGCACGATGTCTTCCATGTGTCATTGCTCTAAAAGCCACTACTACGGCCTGACTAATATGTCCCCACTATAGCTGGAGCAGTGGTAACTGATAGATCCGTCCGACTAGAGATGGTGCAGATAGTGGACACCGAGACAAGGAGCTTGCGGCAGAAAAGTGTACTATTGGTAAAGGTCCAATGGTCTAATCACAGGAAAGAAGAATAAACTTGGGAGTTAGTGAACTTGATGCGGAAGCGCTACCCGGAGTTGTTTCCCCAAGGTAAAATTTAAGCATATTATATTTCAATGCATTATTTCCCCCATAACCTTAGCCTGATTTTGGGGACGAAATCTTTTATTTTCTTTATAGGATTTGTAACGTCCTGTTTCACTCTAGATCCATCCCTCGCACGTGTTTTGAGTCAAGGGAGTTGACTCGGGTTCGGGGTGCGCCAGACTCGACAAGTAAAATTCGTCGGATATCGTCACGGATATCCGATGAATTCATCGAGTATGACTTGTGAGTTGAGACCAATATTATTCGTCGAATATCGTCACGAATATCCGACGAATTTATCGAGTATATAAGATGAATTAGACTTAGAATATTTTATGTACTCGGGGCGTCGAGTGCATTGAGTTCACTCGACGCTATTCAACGAATTATGTTGAGTCATTGAGTGCACTCAACACCATTCAATGAAATTTTACTTAGATTTATCCTGGATGCTATTGGCGTTGAGTGAAGTCAACGCGGCGTTGAGTGATCTCAATGGTACGCAACGCTTTTTACTTAGATTTATCCTGGATGATAATGGCGTTGAGTAGAGTCAACGCAGCATTTAGTGGTCTCAACGCCACTCAACTCTTTTTACTTTGAGTTGTTTTGAGGCCTGGAGGAGTCAAGTGCGTTGAGTGCACTCGACGCCACTCGACGATTCGTCGAGTGAAGTTTTGCATACTCAACGATTTTAACTTCGGAGGGCTGTACTATATAGGCATCGAGTGATCACGATGAATCTCGACGATTCATCGAGTGGGTATGCTATACACGACGAATTTGACTTGTCATATTTTCAACCCAGGCGATATTCATTGTCTTGTATTTATAAACTGAACCGGTTTCGGGATTGGTGCCTATTGACTTATTTGGGACGGTCCTTTTGATAAGACTTAATGGGAGGTCCAATGCTAGGTAGACTGGCAAAGCAGTTAAGCCTAATTCCTCCTATAAAAGGAGACATGCTAGAAAACCCTAGCCATCACATTATTCTTATCGAGCCCTAGCTGTTACCTGTGCCAAAACCGTCGGAAGAGAAAGTGTTGCCGGAGTTGATTTTTCTGGAGGAGAGACTGTTACTTCTATGAATAGCAATGCCAACGGGAAAATATGCCGCCAAGGAGAGTGACGAGATCCATGGCAAGAACAGCGGGAAATGTGGTGAGCCTCCTACCCCCTCCCTTAGTGCTAGATATATAGTTATTTTCTAGGAGAGATTTTGACTCAAAAGAGCTTGACTTGTGAGATGAAGATCTCCTAGGTAGAGACCATGCTAGGGCTTGTGTCGTAGAGATTTGATGTCTTCAACCTCTCCTCTCTTCTTGTGAAGATGGTGGACTTGGTTTCGTGAATAAAAATGGTCTATTGAGGGTTAATAAGGGAGGAGGAAGTTCTGCATATAGTTTTGATTAAAAGTTTAAAGGAAGAAGATGAACCGATGTCGTTCATATTGCTTTAAGATGCGTGTAGAAATCTTTTTCCGGTGCGCAGCAAAATTCAAAGCAGTTTTCAGGTATGTTACGACCAGATCTGGGCTTTTGACTAAAGACGAAAAGACCTTTCCAATGGATCTTTACATGTTTTCATACAAGTCGGGAAGGTCCAGTCGAAGTTGTTGTACAGTCAAGTCTTATGTACATGTTGCTCTCGGGTTTTTGTATAGGCGAGATTGTAATTTAGCCGAGAAGTCATAGTAAAGTACGTTTGAGGTTTTGCATGAAGTTTGGTGGACTTAATTATTTGTGATTGTGATAAATAAATGATTGTTGGCATTTAGTTGGTAGATACTAATGTTGAAGTTTGCATGAAGTTTGATGGACTTAATTTGTTAGTGGTTGTGATAAATAAATGTTTATTGGCATTTAGTTGGTAGATCCTTAAGTAAAACAAATGGTTGGGTGAGACGCATTTGTGCAAACAAGGTTGTGGAGTTTAATAATCAAATGGATGGAAAAGTTAGTGAACCATATATATGCTTGTGAAGTATCATGGTAGTATGTGAAAATCTTGTGGAAGCATAGTTGTTTGTGAATGTTTAATTTTGGAAATGATTGGATAAGGCTAATGAATGGTTATGCAAGATGTTAATTAATGGAATGTGTATTGTAGTCCACTCCTTAGAGGTGAGTCTCCCTACGGATAGCAGTGCAGGATATGTATGTTCTGTAATGTGGCTTGGCACTTATGAAATTGACGAACCCTTGTGTGGTATGGAAATGTGGAAGGGTTGGAAGTGCGTGTGTGTTTGACGCACTAGAACGATGTGTTGATAAGGGACTCGATGTGGGCCCCTTTCGTGCTGATGAGAATGGGATGTGAATAATAAAAAAGGACTCAGTGTGGAGCCCTTAAAATGTGAAATTGCATGCAGTGTGAGTGGACACGCGGTGTCATAATCTTGGGTTAAGGATAGTGTGGTAGGTCAACGGGCTCGCCAGTCATCACACCTATGGGAGTCGACGGATAGACTTTGGACGATTGGTATTGGTCCTCAGTGCTCATTCCCGGGGATCCTTCCATGCAAAGTTGACGGTTGGGCTTCATCCTTTGGTGATACGCTCCCATAGGCTCCTTCTGTGCCACGATGATAGGCCACCGTAGGGATATGTTATTGGTGCACATATACCCGAACCCACTGAGTCGTAGTATATATGTGAGCTCCGCAGTTGGTTCTTAGCGTTGAGGCGTACGGAGACCTAGTCTTAGTAGTGTGGATGCCCGCCTAGTAGTAGAAAAGACCGTTTCACTATCATCGTCTGGTAACAATGGATGACGCCAGAAACGTTAGCTACCTGCTCGAAAAGTGGGAACTACAAGTCCGTGTCGACATAACAATTGCATGTGTGTGCATGGGTGAGTCATCGCATTGCATTCATAACATTATATTGAATTACATACACAAGATCCTCATCATATAAGTTTGTATGGGCACTCTTATATGATGAGTTACTTTATTATTAAGACGATCCATAACTTATATGTTTGTATGGGCATTCATATAAGTTAAGTTACTTCCTATTATATATGCATACTTGTACACTACTGTTGATTGTAGAACTGCTAGAATACATTGTTGTAGTTGCTTTGATATACTCTGATAGAGTTTAGCACTTTGCCACTTATTTTGTACTACAACTATTATATATATTGTACCCTTTTCTTTTCTCCGCCCGGTGCCTAAGAGTTGACGGGGGAGCGGATGTGATAACAACTTAGTCTTTATGACTAACGGTTTCTACATCTTCCTTTTTAGGAGGAAACCCTGCAGATAGAGCAATATCAGGTTATGCATGAGGGCAGACAGGTCAGCGTGATAGGGCCTGAAGTAACGATACCGACACTGCCATCAGTGTCTTATGTGAGTTTTAGAGGGACTCATTTTGTAGCCTTTTTTGGCAATGTACAACCCCATATTCGGCAAGTAGCGGTCGATAGGAGCAAGATCGGACAAAGTCCGGCAGTCCGGCCCGCCTAAGTGGCGGTGGATCATTTGAGGGGCGAGTGGAGTAGGCTGGCTCGCACTCGCCCCGAGGTGGCTCGGCAGGTAGCAGGCGAGTTGGACAGGCCAGGCTCGCACTCGCCTAGGGCTGGGAGGAGGTGGTGAGTGCTAGCTCCATCAAGCACTCACCGCCCCGGCAAGTGGAGGTTCCATAGGGCGGCTCGCCTTTCACTTTTGTTGAGTTTTTACTACTTTACCCCCGCTGGCCTGTCTATAGCCTGTTGGAACAACAGACTTATGTTATTGGCAGACCCAGTTGGGTTGCATATAGTTGTTCAGAATAGTAGAGGATGGCTATTTGCAGGACATTTTCAGAAATCTATAAATAGACCCAAGGAGGTACCTCAGAAGGCATGCTTACTTGTGCCCCGGTCTTCTTGCGCTTTCTAAGATACCATTAGCTCGGCATTTGGCTAGGAGGGGAAGCAATCTAAGTTCTTCTGCGTATGTGGTGGGACCTCCACGCTGAGCCATTGGGTCTGTTCCCTATTCATTTTCTATGGTCGTTTGTGTCGCGCGAGAGAGAAGTAACTGTGCGATCACCCCTTCCCCAAGGTGAACTCTACAGAGACAGGGTTTTTGGTCTCAACATTTTGGTGTGGTGAGCATGGAGCGTGGTCAACATAGAAAATCTTCAGTAGGCTCGATGACTGGTGGAGAAGGGCAAGGTTCGGACATGGCCGACTCACCACCCCCTCACCCTCTCGCCACGGTGGGGATGTTCAAGGAATTCAGGCAGGTGGTGCTCGGCCTCGTCAGGATTGCACTCAGCGCGTGTGCCGAGTGCTCGACACCAACTGTCCTAGTCGCCGCAGACCTGTCTCTCGGCGAGGATTCCCCATATCGGTGAGCTGGGAAGGTGGATGTAGAGGAGGGGAGTGGGCGCGATCTTCCCGGGTGTCTTCCCTTGCTCGGCGAGCAGAGGCCGGTTCGGTGAGATAGGGTGCGAGACCCTTCGGCTCGCCCAGCAGGGGGGAAGCCCCTTCAGCGAGTTGGTTTGTTCTGCTCCAGTTCCGGAGGGGTTCAAGGAATCAGAGATGTCTTACTACACCGAGAAGGATGACCTGGCCCAACACATCCAATGGTTAGAGGATGTGGTTTCAATAAGATAGATGTCGGATGCCTTTAAATGCAGACTCTTCACCATCACCCTTAAGGAGAAGGCGAGGGAGTTGTTCCACCAGTTACCGACCAACTCTATCTACTGCTTCGAGGACCTGCGTCGGGGGTTCATGTTGAGGTTCACCACTTCCAAGAAGAGGAAGGAGTCAAGAATCCATGTTTCACATCAAGCAGAGGGTGAACAAGACCTTGGGGAGCTACGTGGACCGGTTTCAGGAGGAGGTCACTAGGTATAGGTGATGACAGGACACACCCTGATGATGGCCTTCACCTTGGGGCTGTAGCAAGGTTTCCTCAGGATGGAACTGAAGAGGTTGTCGCCTCTCTCCTACGAGGAGCTGATGGAGAGGGCAACGAGGGAAGTCGACGGGGAGGCATCAAACCCCAAGTTCGGCAAGAAGTTGGCCAGGTGGAACACATAGGAGGAGATGGGGCCTGGCGAAGGCCGAGGCCAGGAGATGAGGAGAGCTGAACCCCGGCAGTTGGAATAGCAGCAGTAGTAGCAGAGGTGGGGGCGCTAGGAGCCGAATAATCGGCTCGGCTGGAGGCAGCAGGATTTGCAGGATCAGGGCCAGTGGAGAGCTTTCCATGGAGGAGACAACTGCCAGGGGGAAGGGTCACTTCCTCCCTACAGGCTAGAGGTAGGGCAGAGGCCTCCTCTCCCCGATCAGCATTAGTATATGATAATAGCCATACAGAGGAGGAGAGGTCAGCAGAGGAGGAGGAGGGAAGTCAGGGTGGAGTTACCCTATTGTTACTTTCACTAGGAGGAGGGGCACGCTATAGCCATGTGCCTGGAGTTCCTCGAGGTGAGAGAAAACAGGGAGAAGTAGCAGCAAGACTGCCGGGAGGTGCAAATTGAAGAAGTCCTGTATTGGGCAGAGGACAAGTGTGAGGATCGTCCGGCATAGGAGCCCAAGGAGGGATCAGAGTGATCCATGGGGGGATCGAGGCTTCCCAAACGACAAGTCTCCACACCATGTACTGCCAGAGCGTTGTCTCCACATCCCAGATCCCACCCCTGAAGGAGAAGATCACCATCTCAAGGAAATACATGCAAGATCATGAGGACCCCTTCTGTGATGCGTTGGTAATCCAGACCGCGATCGAGAACTTCACCATCTCCCGGATCCTAATCGACAACTTGAGCTCGATCAATATCATATTCAAGAAGGCATTTGACGTAAGGAAGGTGGATGCCAAGAGGGTGCTGGCCTCGGATGGGCTCTATTTGGGTTCTCTGGGGAGAGGAAGGAGGTAGAAGGAGGAGTGGAGCTCCATGTCACTCTAGCGGGGGGGGGGGGGGGGGGGGGTTGTCCCAAAACTACAGGTTCGTCATCGTGGATGCCCTCAACAGTTACAATGCCATCTTCGAATGGCCTCTCATCAGCGCCTTTCGTTGCATCCCCTCTTCTTTCCACCAATGTCTGAAGTTCAACGTCGAGGGAATATAAGTTTGGGTCTGAGGAGACCCCAAGGTGGCGATGGAGTGCTACGTCACCGTGGTGAACTGCATTTCTTGGCAGGAGGGGGCTGAGTTGATGGAGTGGAGGATGGAGGAGGCGGAGCAGGAAGTAGGTGGAGTGGAGATGGAGGCAAAAGAGAACCGCGCCCTTATGGGGATGGCAGAGGAAGTTTAGGAGGAGCTGGCTGAGGCAATGGCCGTGGAGGAGGCTGACGAGGAGGTCCATATCCCAGGAGAGGTGGACGTTAGAGAATGGGAGAGCTGTATCATCTGGAGGTTGCAGAGGAGGTGGTGGAGATGGAAGTTCTCACCCTTATGGGGAAGGTGGAGAAGGTGCGCATCAACGGGAGGCTTACCCCGGTGTACAAGGAGAGGATACAGACATACATCCAGAAGAACGTGGACATCTTCGCTTGGAGCGTGATAGAGATGCTAGGGATCGATGCGGACATTGCCTGCCACCGCCTCAACCTAGATCCAGAAGCTCTCCCTATCTTGCAGAAGAAGAGGTCCATCGCGGACAAGTTTATTGAGCCCATTAGGGAGGAGGTGGCCAAGCTTCTAAAAGCTGGCTTTGTATCTGAAATCTAATATCCCGGCTGGGTCTCTAATATAGAAATGGTAAAAAGAAGATGGCCAGTGGAGAATGTGTGTTGATTTTTTCCTTACTTAATAAATCGTGTCCCAAGGATTGTTACCCCTTGCCTCGAATTGACGTGCTGGTTGACTCAGTCGTCAGTTTTCCTGTAATGAGTTTCTTCGATGCTTTTTTAGGTTATCATCAGATCAGGATGTACCCCCCCCCCCCCCCCCCGATGTAAAAGATGTCTCCTTCATCATTGGGGATGGGTGCTACTGCTACAAGATGATGCCATTTGGGTTGAATAATACAGGGGTGACATACCAAAAGATGATTGATCGGGTCTTCCAGGAGCAAAAGGGGAGGAACCTGGAGGTATACGTAGATGATCTGATGATCAAGAGCTAGGAGGTGGACTCCCACCTCCGGGATCTAGAGGACACCTTCGGCACCCTCCGGAGGTACAAGATGAGGCTAAACTTCTTGAAGTGTGTTTTCGGCCCAACAGGGGCAAGTTCTTGGGCCATCTTCTCATACCCGCAGGGGTGGAGACAAATCTTGACAAATTCAAAGCGATCATTGAGTTGGGGTCGCCTCAAAATCCTAAGGAGGTGCAACGGCTGACGGGGATGTTGGCCGGGCTAAGCAGGTTCCTTTCCCGGGTCGGGGAGAAGTGCTCTCCCTTATTCAAGGCATTGAGGGGAGGCAAGAAGTTTGAATGGACTAAGGAATACGAGGAGGGGTTCCAAGCCTTGAAGAGGCAGTTAACTCTGGCCCCCCTGCTCCAAGGGCTGATGGAGAGGGAGGATCTATCTTTGTATCTTGGGATCGGAGCAGAGGCCTTGAGCTCTGTCCTGGTTCGGGAAGAGGGTAAGAAAAAACTGCCCTTATACAATGTAAGTCGGGTCCTAAGGAAGGAAGAGCTTCGTTATCCCATCTTAGAGAAGCTGGCCTTTGCTCTGGTCATCTCGGCTCGGAAACTCCGACCCGATTTCCAGGCACACTCCATCCAAGTGGTAACTTACCATCCCCTCTACAACATCTTTGTGAGGGTGGAGCATTTAGGAAGGTTGGCAAAATGGTCGGTAGAGTTAAGCGAGTTCAATATCTCCTTTGTCCCCCACCTCTAGATCAAGGCCTAAGCAATGATTGACATTCTGGATGACTATGTGGTCGAGGTGGCGGAGGTGGAACTCACTCGCCCGGTCCCATGGAAGGTGATGGTGGATGGCGCTTCGAGAAGGAATTGCTTGGGGGTTGGGGTGATCTTGGAGAGACCTCAGGGAATGAGGATCGAGCAAATGTTGGTGGTGTATTTTCCCATTACTAACAACCAGGCCGAGTACGAGGCTGTGATAGCAGGATTGTGCTTAGCCAGGGAGCTGGACCCCCATGATTTTGAGATCCTCACTGACTCCATAGTGGTGGCCTACCAGATAAATTGGGAGTTTTAGGTAAGGAACCTACTCTCCAGTTGTACTTGGCAAAGGTTAAGTGGGTCATTGGTATGTTCCAAACCTTCTCCATCTGACATGTGCCACGAGAAGAGAATGAGCAGGTTGATTAGCTAGCCAAGCATGGTCCCCGGGTGGGTGGTACCATCACTGACCTTTTCTGTCCGTCTATCCAAAGGGGGGAGCTGATGGAGGTAGACTAACACCCCTCATGGATGGATCCATTCGCAACATTCCTATACACAGGGGAGTCCCGGAAGGGATGGATAAGAAGTAGTTCAAGCACAAGTCGGTATATTATCTCATGTGTGACAGAAAGTTGTATAGGAAGACTCTCTTATGGATGTTGGCACATTGTGTGGCCGAGAAGGAGGTTCAGAGGATTTTGGAGGAGGTCCATTTGGTGGAGTGCGAAAGCCACTCGGGGAGCATAACCTTGGAAGGGAAGATAGTCCGACAAGGGTACTTTTGGCCGACCCTAAGTCAGGACGCTGTAGAGTTCACAAGGAAGTGCCACAAGTGCCAGATGTTTGCCCACTCCAACTCCAATCAGCTTAGCGGCTCAGGAGTATCACAGCCCCTCTGGCCCTTCGCCATTTGAAGAATGGATTTGGTAGGGATTTTCCCCAAGGCCAGCGGGCAGAGGAGGTTCCTAATGGTGATGATTGATTATTTTTCTAAGTGGTTGGAAGTGAAGGTGCTAGCCAAGGTGACCTCCGGGCAATCAGGAACTTCGTCTAGGGGGAGAACATCTGCCGGCACAGCCTACCCCAGGCCATTGTCACGGATAATGGGCCTCAGTTTGACAGCACCGAGTTCATCAATTTCTATAGATATCTCGGGATCGATCTCAGGTTCGCGTCGGTCCACCACCCCAGGAGCAACAGGCAGGTGGAGGCGGCAAACAAATCATTGTCAACCTCCTCAAAAAGATGGTGGAGAATTTGAAGGGTAGCTAGGTGGAGCAGCTTCCTTCAATTCTTTGGGCCCTTAGGAACACTCCCAACATGACCACGGGAGAGACCCCCTTCAAGCTCTCCCATGGGTGCGAGGTTGTGCTTCCAATAGAATTCGAGGTCCGGACCCCTCGGGTGGGCGAGGCAAAGGCAGGAAGGGAATAGTGGAAAGCTGAAAATGAGGAGGAGCTACGGCTCTCCCTTGATAAGGTGGAAGAGTTGTGTGATCTCTCTGCCATCCGATAGGAAGAGGTAAAGTGAAGAATGGCTATGTGCTTCGACAAGCACGTCAGGGTCAAACAGTTCGCGGAAGTGGACTTAGTCCTGAAGAAGGTGGATGCAGCAAGGAGATTAGCGGTAGTGGAGAAGCTCAACCCTAACTGGGAGGGCCCATATATTGTCCAGGAATCTCTATGGTCAGGGGGGTACCATCGCCGAGATGTGGACGGCGAGAACCTAAGTCACACCTTGAGTGGTGATGACTTGAAGCGTGTTTATCCGTGAGAATATGTATGCCCATTCCTTTAATATATATAAAATCCTTTAATGCTTCAACTTTTTTGCAGATCACGTTGGTGTCAAGTTGTATTTATCAAACTAAGCCCTAAAATGCTCCCACTGTCAGGCTTCCACCTAGCTGGCAGGGCTATAGGTTGGCCAAAGGAAAATTATCTCGCTCTGGGGTTATATCCCGGGATGCTCCCGCTGTTAGGCTTCCACCTAGCTGGCAGTGCCGGGATCCCCATTGGATGTCGTTATGACCTTGGGGTTGAGTCCGGTTGATGCTCAACACCCGCTGTCAGGCTCTCAACTAGCTGATTGGGCCGGTGGTAGTGCCCGGAGGTTGTCCAAAGGAAATTATCTCGCTCTGAGGTTAGGTCCCGGGATGCTCCCACTGTCAGGATTCCACCTAGCTGGCAGGGCAGGGATCCCCATTGGACCTCGTTATAACCTAGGGGTTGAGTCTGATTGATGCTCAACACCCTCTGTTAGGCTCTGACCTAGCTTATTGGGCCGGAGGTAGTGCTCGGAGGTTGGCCAAATGAAATTATCTCGCTCTTGGGTTAGGTCCCGGGAAGCTCTCGCGGTCAGGCTTCCATGTATTTCATCATCTGTAGGGTGTAGTCGGAGGTACTGATGGAATTGATCCACATCCTCTCGGCAACCTCGACCACACTGTATACTTTTGGCCATTTGGGAGGGAAGCTCGGCTCGCTGCCAGACTGAGGGAGGAAGATATCTGTCTGTCGGATCAGCTCGCCCTTGAGCCCTTTGTTCTCCTCCCTCAAGCTGTTGATCTCTTTCTCCACCTCAGTGGTGCGAGCCTCTGTCTCGGTAGCGTGAGCCTCCAACTCGCTGGCGTGAGCCCGCAGCTCACTCACAACTTCGGCATCCTTGGAGAAAGGTAAGGTAAGATATACATGCATAAAAAAAATCCTAAGGGAAAAAGGAAGGGGATGATCGACGCTTACAAGCCCACCGATGGCCTTTGCTAGGAGGTTCTCAGTGACTTTCAGTCGCCTCGCCAGGTCGGCAACATTATCCTTGGCGAGGTCATGATCCTGCTCTGCTTTCAATAGCTGGTGATTGAGGTTTATGCTACGACAGACCACCATGTGGTGCAGATTCAGGGCCCGCATCTGGGCCTGTAGACCTTCGCGGCCAAGCTGACGAAGGGCCAGGCTCTTGTAGGCCTCAGCATCCTTACGCCCATATAGGTCGAAGCCTAGCATATAGGTGTGCACGGAGGTAGGTTGCCCCCCAACCAGGAGGGATGGAGTGATGAGATGGAGACCCTATGGGTCTGCTCATTCCACCACACCATCGGCTCGCAAGGCGGGTCTTTTGACTTTCCCCCAAAGCCAAAGAGGGGGTGGCTCTTCGACAGGCCTGGCTCGCGGGCTGTAGTCATTGATATAGCAGGGGAGGCGTGTAACATCCCCATGTTACTTAGGGGACCTAGAAGTTTTAACATCCAACAAATACCTTGGCCCCACCCCTCCCCTTGACTTGAGTGGACCCATTAGTACATCAATGGGCCAAGTTAATTCACCACCATACTCTTAAGAGAAAAGATATACACATAGCCACCCTTGAGCCCTTGACTTAACCCAAACCTTCCCACATAACTCCAAGACAATAACCATCATGATGGCACTCCAAACCATGCACCACACCCTTGGAAAGCCCTTAAGGCTAAGAGGTGTGCACTTAGTATTTTTGACACAAAACACCTTCCCCTTGCTCTTTTTACCCAAGGATTGGATCAACATCAAGCCAAGACCATGGCCAACCCTACCTTAAAAATATCATTTTTGGTCAACCCAAAAAGTCAACAAGAGCTTAGGCCTAAACCTAGACTAAACCTTAACTTAAGAAAAAATAACCTAAAGAGGCAACCAAAATTTTCCTCCTTCCACCTTTCCCCTTTAGGTTGCTGACCCAGCACCTAACCAACCTTATCTTGAACTCATGTAGGCAGCAAGGTGGTTGGAAGTACCCCTACACCATAGTCATGATCGGCCATGGTGAGCCTAAGAGCTCAACACAAAAACTCACCCCTGGCCTGTCAAAGAGACCCCAAGGCCATTGAAAAGCACACACCAATCCCCAACAATTCCCCTATGCAGAGAAATTGAGTGGAATCCCTCCGCAAAATTCCCCCTGCTCAACCCGTGAAAGCCATGGACAACTGACCAAGACCCCGGCAAGCTCGGCCCTATTAGGTGAGATTCCTCTTCCTTTTTCTCCCCTCATCCTTGCGAACATTTTCAAATCGAAATCGAGCCCATTTGGGCATCATTTTGTCCTATTGCAGTGGAGGATTTCAAGTAAAAACTCAACTTGCGTTCCACCGCCGCCGGTGGTTTCCGGCAACCCCACCACCACTAAAATATTGCCCTGGCCCCGTGGAAACTTTCCAGAGGACCAGAAGTGGCCGACAATCACCGAGCGGCGGTGGTGAAGCCCTACAAGGTTTTCACTAGCGGGATCGATCTCGGTCGTTTCTCATCGAAGAAGACAAAATCAGCGTCGTTGATTAACCTTGGCAATGATTTACTGATCCACACAGCGGATCGAACAACGGATCCATTGTGGGGGAAGGTCATTTTCCCATCTGCCGTGTTTCTGGAGTGTTGGATCTGCGCCAAGATTCGCGCTCTGCCTTTTAAACCTTTAAAATGAATTGAATTCTGGCTATTTGCAGCCCATTAACAGAAACCTTCAAGCTCAAAATTAAGCACCCTAGAAGCTTGCCCAGGCCAAGTGAACAACATGAGAGCTGTAGGACTTATTCTATGGTTTTCAAAAAGGGGTGGCACGTTTTCAGGGGTAGTGTTGAACTCCGAGAATCCTTATTTGAAGTTTTCTTCCTATTAATTAAATTCTAATAAATGTAAATTTGCTAAGAACCCCCCCCCCCCCCCCCCCCCCCCCCCCCCCACCCCACCCCCCCCCCCCCCCCCCCCCCCCGTGACCCCAACCCCCTAAATTAACTAGGGCTTACCCTATAACTATTTTTTAAACTCACCCCAATAATCTTACTTTATTTTGACCATTTTTACCCTAACCCTCCCATTTCAATTTGTGCTCGTTATGAAAATACCTAAATCATTTTCCTATATATCAAACCTTTTCAAAAAGCCTAAATAATACATATTTGCATGTTAGTATTATGCCTTGTAGAAAGTGAAGTCACTACCACACCGCTTATCAGAAACACTCTTCTTTATTACCAAATTACTTACATACACTCTGACTAGTATCACTGTGTTCATCACGTTTTTCTTATTACCAAGTGAGTTGAGAAAATGGGAAGGAAGTCATTCATGAATTACCAAATATCCTATGTTTTGCTTTATGTAATATGTGTTATATTCAGTAGTCATTACTCCTCGTTTACGATAAATTCAATAATCAATGCATAAACTGCTTCTTATACAATCTTCGCAAGTTAGATTACCGTACTCCTTCTTTAGAGATAGTAAATCTTAACTGGTAGGGCTGTGTATGACCTAATGTACTTTAAAGAGGCTCTATCTTTAAATTACATAATTGATGACTAGGAAAGGAGTTATGGGTGAGCCAGTATCCCACGCAAGGGAGGTGGTGTATAACGGTACTTAGTGCGACCACCAACCTTATTCTTACCAGGCCAATACGTACTAATATCAAGCACCCTGTAAGTATCATTAATGTAAACTCTAGATCGCTTCCAGTTAAGGGATGTCTTTTTTAAGCTTATTTTATCGCGGTAACAGGATGTGATGATGTTTTATAAGCCCGGCGAGATGCATCCGTTTAGACTAAATTAATTAACTCTATGGCGAGTCTAACCACTCTACCGTACAGCACATTGTCAGATGGTCAAGCGTGTTAGATTCTTTGGATTGTGAAGGGGCAATCTGTCTTGTGGTTAAAATCCCGGTGGACAAATCCCCTTTGTCTGTTTCGTTTGTCCCTATGTATTTTTAGGAACAATGGGTGGAGTACAAAATACGGTCAAGTGTTTAACGTAAGGCCTAGGGTGGTGGTGTGCACCTAACTAGGAGCGGAGAAGTCCGATCTGCTGTTATAATCCTCCACGATGATAAGGCCTGTGTGGTTAGCTACCCACTTTAAAAGTGGACTGGGTAAGGACTTAGACATTTAAATTCTATTTCATCATATCAATCTTACTTAGCATACATTACATCTTTAAATTACTTATAATAAAAGTTTGTATGAGAATTCTTGTAAAAATAAGAAATTCGTGAGACCCTTATCTTATATGTTTTTATGGGCATTCATATAAGTTAAGTTATAGTTTTGAAACTATATTTGCCTTGTACTTATACCTTATAAATGAATTGAAACAAAGATCCTCAACTTACAAGGATGTATGGGCACTCTTATAAGCTGAGTTATTCTGTCTTCCCTCTCTTCTTTCTTATTTGTCTTTTTACTTATAAAAACCTACTGTATCTAAAATACTTCCACTAATGCTATATTTTATAGTGGATGTGCTGAGGAAAGAGAGGTAATGTAACTTAGTCTTTAAAACTTATGGTTTTCTATAAAACCATCCAGGTTCCCCAATAGCAGCAAGCCCTGCAATACCCCATCAGACTTTAGTTTCAACCCTCGTAAGGAATCCTGGAGGTGGACATGGAGATACCTACAGTCATGGACCCTATCCCTGATCCAGTGCCCATAGTGGAGGAGATCATAAGAGAAGTAATTTGTTGCTTGTGCAACATAGCCCTCTCTTGGTTTTAGGTTTTTATAGTATAGTAGGTTGGGTGCCTAGTAGCCCTATTTTGCCTGAGGCACTCTGCCTCCTTAGTAGGTTTTTTGCTTTACTCCTTTTTGTCTAAAGTAATATGCCGCTTTAGTCCCCTTTTTGTGTAGGTCCCTATTTTCTGAGGCATTTTGTACGGTCTCAGCTAGGCATTTTTGGGCCCCAGGACCCCTGGTGATACTCTTACTCTGATTCTGGTCATCTTTTGGAGATATATATATATAGTTTGACTCTCATTTATTTTGTCTTCTCTTTATGGTTGGAAAACTGTGCTGTAATGATTACTCGCCTAAAGGGGCGAATGGCATATAATTGTGTTTAGCTTGAATGCCAATACCATTATATGGCATCACCCCTGGCATAAGAACTTCCCCTCGAGCGTGAACAACTATCAGGAGGGGAGGTTCTTACAAATGGTATCAGAGGCTCACGCGATCCTTCTTTAGACTGAACTCCGTCTCCACCTTGCTCCGTCAGTTAGTTCGAGGATGAACTAGCGCAGCGGCAGTGTGTGAGCCCAAGTCTAGTTTAGAACACCTATGCTTCCTACAAACTCCTTCTTTTTATCCAAACAGCTTATACTTTCTTTATTTTTTATATATAGATACCAATGAACCCCGAAGAAAATACTCAAACGTCTACTCTTTCGTCGAGCAACACCTCCGTTAGATCAGAAATGAACCATACATTATCAGATATCTTGGCCACCTTCACTACACCATATCATGCATATGGTAGCGCTCAAAAACCGCTACTATATTTGAAAAAACTGCGAATATAGGGCTACGGTAGCGGTTGCGTGTGTGTTGCATCCGTTGTTGTGGTCGTAGGGTATGGTAGCGGTTACCCAATATATTGTGGCATCTTTGCAACCGCTACTAAAGATGCATCTACTGTAGCGGTTATGGTTTTCAATGGTAGCGATTATTTCATTTTATAACAACGGTTATGATACTCAATGGTAGCGTTTATGCTTGCCTTTGGCAACATTTTTGAAATTCTATGGTAGCGATTATCCTCATATATTACAACGGTTTTTATTGTCAATGTCAACGATAAGATGAATAATAGTGGCGGTTTCCCGTGGTAATTAATATTATCAGCTGCCTAATTATATCTGGCCAGTCACGATTAATATATATTCATCCATATAATATGTATCTATATATTCAGATTCAATATCCATCCATGCTTTTAGATTCAATATCCATATATACATCATCTTATATATATATACATCAAATTAAAAGATGGAAATAATTCAAAAAGTACAAACAAATAATCATATATAAATCTCCAACTTAATAATATCATCCATACATATTACCATCGATCCAATTACTATAATATATACACAAAAAGAAAAAAAATATAATCAATATCTCTGGCTTCACCCAAACTCTCACATGAAAGCTAATGAAATTATATAATATATATAATAAGGTTTGCAAACTTGCATTCATTTCATTCTAATTAATTAGCCAAGAGTCACTGCTGCCCTGACGCTCTCCACTACCTCTAACCGAATGTCGTATGCGTATCTTCTCGTGGGCATATTTCTCTTGAAGCCATTCAAAGGTGTACTTCATGTCGAGCTTGGTGGTTATTGTTTTTCTTGCCTTCCTCCTCAAATGACTCTTTATGGAGGTCCAGAGCCTCTCGATTGCCTCCCATTGCCACGCGTAGAGTGATCGAATCTGTTTACGTGGCCGTCAAAAGCGTGCTTTGCAAGGATGTCAATGGCTGTCTAGCTCATGGGAAGAATTGAAGAAGACTACATTAACACAACATATATATAGAATATCCATATTCATCATCATATATAAAGCTAATGAGTGAAGTAAATAAAAGGAAAAGCTGTTTATTAGTCCTTTGAATGTTTTAGACCATCAAGCATTATGAGTTCAGATATGTTCTGCTTCATGATGATTTTGAACCACCAGTGGCCTCTACTTTGGTTATTGGCCTGCTGATTTCAATGTGTTGAAGAAATCTATGGGTCCTGGTTTAGCTTTTGGGATTGCCTTTATATTGGCATTAGTTTTGTTCAGTAAATGGTTATTGCCGATTTTAAGGACTTTATGAAATAGGCCAATCCCACTACCAAGGACTATATATATGCCTCCCAATTTAAGCCAGGAATTACAAGAATGTCAGCTCCAGCTCAGTCTACCTAGTCATTATTAATCGACATATAGTATATCAGCCGAGTAATCACTATTAGACTTGTGTTAACCTCAATTTCATGATATTCTTTGCCCAGAGACATTTCCATCTAAGATTTTGGATTTCAAATAAATATGTTATTTCTGAAATTTGAAAAAGGCCAAAGACTACCTGATGAAAACATTTACTCGAACTAGAATAAGTTTTGGGATCAATTATCTCAATCTCAGACTTTGGATCTTCTTTAAATATGTTACTTGAGAAATTGTAAAGGGCAATGAACTGTTTGAGGATGGGTTGAACAGTTTCAGCAAATGTTACGGCATGCCACAACTAAAATAACAGGTACCGCTCTAATATGTTATTACCCAGCTTTTAACAATGATGACAAGTGCACAAACTTACCAGATGAATCACATCTATGCTGACATCGCCAGCTTCAACACCCTGAATAGTTACAAGTAAGACGTTCCCAGCAACATCTCTGGTACTCTTATTGTTCACAATCTCTTGCCTATTTGAATACTGTATATACACAGTTTTACCACGAACATGTGCAGGCTCAGAAGATGAAGCATAATGATATCAATTAAAGTAGAAGCATAAATGAGCATTAAATTAAAAGAAGCAACATGAATGATGTACCAGTCGCTAGGGACGATAAAATGTTACTTCAAGGACATGATGCTCTTGAGATATTTCAAGAATTATCATAAACTATAGTCTGTATAGTAGGAATATAGTAGTATTGAAAAAAACTCATTGCATTTAACTTGTCAAAATTGTTTAATAGGATTGTAACTAGAGTGCTACCTTAAATGATAAGGGTGTACAGGCCTCCTTCTAATGGTTATCTTAAACCAAGTTGCTACCAAATAAATAAGGGCAGCAATAGTTTCCTGTCAATTTCCTATCAATTATAATATGAATGTCTCGGGCCCAATGGTGAAAACAAACACCAAAGTCGATTCGACTTCGCACATAAATATAAGGTGTAAGAGAGAGGTATCAAAACTTAGCAGTGTGATTAATTTTATCATAACACGACCCAAAATTGCGGTGGATTAACTAACATGTGATGATTCCAAAAAGTTTAAGCTACTAAAACATAAAATATTATAACATCTTAGTTATGCATCATGCAAACAAGATATTACTCAAAATAAACATAAGATAAGCTGCTTGCATTCCTAATCCCATGTCCACTAATGGAATCTCCTTGAGATTGGATCCCTGCCGCCAATCCAGCAAGTATAGAATCCGAATCAAGATTAGGAATGACACGTTGGAGGTTGATTAAGACAGTTGAAAGAATCTCTTGCGTCAATTCATCTTTAACACTTGCTGTGATAGACTTCACAAGGTCTACCGGAACTTTTACATTGATGCCATCAACCAATGTACCAGTTGTTGATGCACGAAATGCGGGGGGAAAACGGGCACCACCAGCTAACCGTTCGAGCACTGGGGAAGGTATTGGGAAAAGACTGTCGGCTAGTCGGTTACTAGCGGCTAGGGATGACGGATAGGACTGGATAGGAAAAAGAGAGAAAGGGCCGCTGCCAGCGGCAACACCAGAGTTCGCCCTCCATGGCCTGATGCCTCTCCTGCGGCCGGCTTCCTTTTATAGAAAAATAAGCGATTACACTTAGAAAAGAAAGTGGAAAGGAAGAAGCGGAGCCGGAGGACAATAGACCGCAAAGGACTAGAATCGAGGCCGCAGCTCCTAACAAGCGAGCTCTTGGACTCGTGTCAGCATGCTTTGGGGGTACTCCCGCCCCCTATTTATAGGCTTGGGGGCCTACCCAAACGGGCATGGCTAAAATTACCGGCTGCCCGAGGTACAAGAGAATCGGGCAGCGGTGACGGGAATCGAGAAAAAGAAGAAAAGCCAAGAGACAGGCCGCGCGGCCTGGCGACCTAGGGCACAGGTCGCGCAGCTTGGGCGATGACAGGCCGACCCTTAGATGATGGCTGGACCGGAACTGGCGGCTGTCTGACGTGGAGGCCGCCCGGCTTGTCTGATAATAAGCGGCTAGCTGAGAGCGGCGGCTAGAAAGCACAAGCCGCCCGGACTTGAAAACCTGGAGAACTAGTCGCGAATTCCGGGTTAACATAATCCCCGCACATTTTTAAGTTTCTGAAAAACTTCGAAAATGTAGAACTAAGCCGGAGACTGTGACTGCCATTAATGCTTCTGCATCTATAAAATGTCGAGGGCCCTGCCATTTCATCAAGATCTCTGCCAAGCCACGGGTCACTACTCGCCACTTGCGGTCAGAATCCTCCAAGCCGACAGAGACTTCTACAAGATGGACGTCATGTCCTCAATGCTAGATCGCGAAAAGAAGTCGTCTGGATCGAAAAAGAGGAGCAGAAAAGCGGACAGTTCCGACCAACAGCCTGAGAAGAAAACCGAGAAGCCGATCGCACCGGCGGCTTCTGATTCTGGAAAGAAACCGATGGAAGTCGTCGCGGAATCCTCGCAGGCCGCGACAAAAGTCGAAGCGGTTTCCAAATCTGCTCTCCCACAAGCTGGTGCCACCAAATCTTTCGACATTACCTACTCGCCATCAGGTGAACCTCTTTTGAAGATCGCCGGGGCGGAGGAGAAGAGTGTCGACTCTTCCAAACCGCGCGAGTTACCCACATCTGCTGACTTGATCATTGTTGAAGAGGATGACTCGAAGAAGCCACTAGAGGCCGAGCGGTCTCTGACTGAGAAGAGGAAACGGACAGAGACAATAGTCGGCCACTTGAAGCGACGTAAGAAAAAGGTCGAGACCCTTGAGGAAAGGATGGAGAGGAAGGCGCGGAAGATGCGGGTTGATAATCGCAATGTTTCTGTGAAGACCGGAGCGGCTAGTGTGCAATTTAAGCCGGGGGAGAAAGACGTATCTGAGGGTCTGTCCACTCCATCTTCCAAGCCGGACGAGCCAGAAAGTACGCCTTGGTTAGCGAATCCCTGAGCGATATCCTGAAGGGCATGGAGAAATTTCAGCAGCAGGACAAGTTACTGGCAACTCCTCCGGCTTCTGCGGAGGTCGCCGTCACGATGTCGAAGTTACAGGAGAGAATCTTGGCGAACCGGCTCCTGCGGTTTCAAAAGGAGCTGAAAAATTAAAACTCAGAGAGAAGATAGAGGAGATGAAGAAACTAATCGCCGGGAAGCAGGTGGCGACTACATTTCCTGCCCTGCAAGGTAAACACGAAGAAGTTAAGCGTATTGTAAAATTCTACAAGCCGCGGTCACGGAAGAAGGGAGCGGGACACAATTTGCAATCCGCCGGCGAGCTTCTTCCTGACCACGGCTGAGTTGAAAAGCAAAGCTAAGGATACCGCGCGGCTATGGAAAGAAAAGCTAAAGCGAATAGATTCAGAAAGGTTTAGGCGACCAGCGGCTAGACTTGATACTGCGGCTTTCGAAAGAGAGATAACCACGAGCTGCGGTCTCGTTCTAACGAGATCTTCTACCAGGTGCCGGTCATGTCACTGAATCTAACCTCTTGTTTATTCGCTGCAGGTGCACATGGAACTGCCATCAAGCCGGGCGATCTGACAACTTTCTTACCTCCATTGATTCCGCCGCTACCTCCCAGTGTCCGCGACCAGAGGGCGGCCGAATTCCAGGAGGAGGTTGCCGCCTTGCAGGCTAGGATAAGGGAGCATGCCGAGGCCCTTTGAGCCAAGGAAGAAGAGTGGCGGCTTCAAGAAGAAAATCAGCGGTCCATGCTGGAGGCCGCTGAAAAGAGAACTCAAGAAGTGCTGGAGGACTTGGAGCAGTTGAGAGGAATGATGCGTTCTGAGGTGGAGGCCGCTGAGAAAAGGAAGCAGGAGGCCTTGGTCAGCTTGGAGTTGGCGAAAACGACGATGCGGATTACGCAGGAGACCGCTAACAAAGGGTGCAGGAGGCACTGGCCAGCGCGGACATGGAGAAAACGGCGAAGCGGGACTGCGCTGGAGGCCGCTGATAAAAGGATGCAGGCGTCCCTGGCCAGCTGGGAGGAGGAGAAGACAGCGATGCGGACTGCGCTTGAGGCCGCTGAACAAAGAACTCTGGAGGCGCTGGCCCACCTGGAGCAGGAGAAGAAAGAGAAACTTGATCTGCAGGCTTTTGTGCTGATGCTCGGCTGGATTGAGAGGGAAAGGGCGAACACCGCTCGACTTGACGAGGAAAGGGATAAGGATCGACCAGAGGAGGCCGGCAGAGGCTTGCGACCTGCTGGGACGACTGCTGAACAACAGCAACTACCAAATCGCCCGGCTTCCGGAGAGACTTCGTACTCACCAGAAGTCGCGGCGGTTAGGCAGGTCGCTGCTTCTGGCGACCCGGAGATCGCGCTCTGTCGCTGGTTCCATTTACCCGCGTAGAGCGTGATACCTCATGAGTTCACCGGACTCTGCACAATATCCACAACCTCGTTAGTCAAGTGTATGTCCAGCTGGTACAGGCCGGCGACCAAGTTGCGCGGGTTGGGCGAGAGGCTCCAGAGAGTGGAGAGAGATAATTATGAGAACTCTAATTTGGCGTTGTAATAAGCATCAACTCGTGATGCCGGACAGTTTGATTCCTGTGGACAATTATTGTATGTTTGATTGCATATTACTGCGAATTGCATGCGGCTTTGTGTGGTTTGATTACTTCTAGTCGCTGTCTTTTCTTCTTTAGAAATTTCGCCAAGTACTGGAATTCTAGTCGCTCGAACTGCCGAACTAGAATGCGGTTAGAATACTTTACCTTGCAGGTTAAGCCGTCGGCCCAATATCTAACCGCGATTTGACAACCACTACTGTAGCTGCGAAGGAAATCTATAAATTGAGATGATCCCGGAGTCTTCGGCACAGGAGATCAGAATGCGAGCTAAAGCAATTGCGATGCGGTCTGACAAAGCTCCAGCCGTTAGGACCGACGCGGCTTCCGCTTTCCATTCGGCGGATCATAAGGAAGGCCGGCTTACCCAAGCCGAGCTCGACAGCTTTGCAGAGAAGCATATAAAAGACAGCCCGCTGCTCGCGTGGCTTCCGCTGCCTCACGAGCGGATTAACAGCTCCGCATCCAACCAGATCGCTATCCCAATCGATCACTTTGACTGCGGCTTCGGCTTCCCTGTGCTAATGGAAGCCGTCGCGGTCTTTGACCATTACGGAGTAGTGCTAGGACAGCTGCCCCCGAACTCGATTGCGGCGATTTACAACTTTCTTCTTACCTTAGGTCGGAGCGAGTTCGGTTCTCGATAAGGCTGTTCAGAGAATGCTTCTCTGTGCGGTCTATCCGGACTCGGGAATGAAGATCTTCAGAGGCCATCTTTACTTCGGCTGCCGCGGCCTGAAAGTTGTAAACCTGGCGAACAAAATCGCGAATTGGTCAGAAAGATACCTTATCTTCGAGGGTAACCTCGGACTCCTGCCGGTCATTCCACAAGTTCGCGACGAAGCCGCTTTTGGCAGCAGCGGACTGGACGGCGTGGAGAAGGAGATCTTCAACTTCTTCAAGGGCGAGCGGCTCGACGTCACCCACTACTCCCGCTGCTCCCGACTTTGGTGGAGCGTCATGCGCAGGACAGTAAGTATCACTCAGCCGAACTGCTTTGCTAGCCGCGCGGCTTACCAACTGACTTGTTAACTTTGCCTTGCAGCTGCTGTCGCAGTCCCGCTGAACAAGCCGCTTACTCCAGGCGGCCTAACCTTACACAGAGGGAGAAGAGGGCGAAGAGGGACAGGCCGGAGCGGGCTGCAGAGGAGGATGAATCGGACCTCTCCAGCGGCTTCACACAGCATGGTATGGGCAGCCGCTTGAAAGATCTCCACGGCAACCCCACCTGCAGTGGAGTGGAGTGCGACGGCGAGTCGGTACAGGTTTCCACCGCCCTCCCGAACTGGGGAAGGAAACTGTAAGCTGCCATGCCTCCGTGGCTGGCACGACTTTGTGTGGCAGGCGCAAACCTGAAAGCGCTGAAGAAGATACCTGCAGAGAGACTTCTCGCGGTTTGCCGCGCAGGTCGGCGTGAGAAGCTTTGTAGCCAACCACTATATGGGCCTAGCCCATAGGCGGTTAGTTGCAAGTGAAGGCGACCTGAAGTGGCAACTCGCCAAGAAAGATGAAGAAATCGCACGGCTAAAGGAGTCACATGCGGTAAGACATTACCTGATTTTTGCGGCTTAATTCATCAAGCTGCCGAACTAACCTTTTTCTTTCCTTTGCAGAAAATGTACGATCCAGCGAACTCAGCCTTTCAAGACGCGGTCTTTCCCCAGCTTGTCCAAGGGATCGACGGAGCGCTGAAACGCCTTCGAGATCAGGGCGGCCTCGCCCCGGGATCACCGACTTCACCTGCGCCGACCTGTATCCACCCTTGAAGAAAAAGGGTGGCGCGGGTTTATCGCGCGCTGAAAGGCAAGGAGAAGATTGATGGAGAGGGCGAGGCAGAGGAAGTAGAGGAAGGGGAGGACAGCAGGAGCGAGAGCGCTTCTTCAAAGACCGGCGGTCAAGCGTCTGAGACCGCGCGGGTTGGTGCCAGCACGTCAGAGACCAGGGCACTGGCAGTTTCGCGTTCATCCTCATCTGACAGCGGCGACTACTCGCCTTCTGAGATCGATATTGACGGTGAACCGGACTCGGTACTCTGCGTCCAAAGATTAGAGGCCAAATAGCTAGAATAGATTACTTGTAAAAGTTTTTACATTTTTTGAGACCGCTGGTAAGATTTTGTAAACCGCGCGGTCTACCTCTTATACTTGACATTAGAAATGAAAATGTTTTACCTTTTGTGAGAATCTATTGTAATTTTACTTGTTTGTATATGCGGTTTAACTATCTTACTCGTTTTCGACTTAAGAAATCTCATTGATGACTTCACCGAATAATAACTAACTTGCTGCGTTAAACTCGAGTAGAATACCATTAACCGGATATATAGTCTGCGAAATTATAATAATCCGATCATCCTTGAGCGTATATAGAGCAGTAAGCCGGGCGGTTAGGAGATTATTCGCCAAGAATATAAGGCAGTTCAACTGTTGAGGGTTCATATTCAACCACGAAGTCTCACGACTAATGTATAGGCCGTAATTTTATTGGAGATGAAGAAGATACATGGCGATCAACAAGCCGCCCGGCAAGGATAAACCGGATAGATATTGTAAAAAGCAAGCTGATTGTGGCGGCCTGTCCGAACTTTAATATGAAACTCGCTTTCAATAGGGAAACTACTTAGCGATAGAGATAAACATATTGCGACTTCTTTACATAGCAAGCCGCGAATTGATTTGAATGAATACCATAAGCCGGCGAACTGAGCGGATAGGAAAACTGGAGTCCGCACTGCATCAATAATAATATCAGAAATGACCGTAGTTCATAACCAAGGGGTAGGTGCGGCCGGAGCGGCATAGCTTTCCTCACAGGGCTATGAACTACCGAATCAAACCCAGGACAGCGGACTGGGCGGATAGGATAACTGCAGTCTAGAGGCCAAGCGGGTAGGTGCGGCCGGAGCGGCATTGCTTTCCTCACAGGACCTCAAGATCTACAGACTCAACAACTCAATTCACTGCTCTCTACTTGGCGGATAGAAAGAAATAATTGACAGGATCAAGTAGGCCGAATTCCAGAATATATATTAGCAATAACCGAGATAGATTTCTTAGAATATTATATACCGAATATAATAAACCGAAATAGGTAACCGCGCGGTCTGCGGACTGTGCAATATAAACGGCTAGGTTGTAAGACCGTGAGACGGTGGATAGGCCGGAACGGGCAAAATAATAGCAATATGTGAAAACCATAATTTATCTATCACTGTAACTTGCAGGTTGAAAAGATAACGAAAACCTGAGAATCATCACTCTTCTAAAGAAGATCTCAATTAACTCATCCGCGAATGATTCGAGCGGGGTTACATCCGCGACAGATGTCGAGCGGGATTGCCACTACAATCTGCGACTGATGTCGAGCGGGATTTGGAGGGCCAAAAAGTAGTATTATATTTGTTATAAGTAAATGTCACATAGGTATGTCAATATTAAGTGTAAAGCTAGGAAGCAGAATTTAGAGGGCATATGAATGCTTATTTCTAGAAGAAAGCTTAGTAAAAGGATATGGGCTTGAAGCCTAATGAACCAATTGTCGATGATCGTTGAGAGATATTTGTGAAGCTGGATGCTGGTGAGGACGGGTTTGGGGCTATATCTATTACAACTGTCATTATTAAAAGAAAAGAAGCAAATGCAAAGAAACTGAACACATGGGAGATATACAAAATAATGTAAAAGAAAGACACACAAGATACTACCGCTTCTAACAGTTCCACTATTTAACAACAGAATCTTCATTTGAAACATCGACTTTATCAGTGGAAAATGTGCTGGAAGATCATAGGACAACATAGTCTTGTAATTCCCTGCCCTTGCAAATTGATCTGCTAGCTTCGGAAAGCCCGACAATCTTCTGTTGTGTTATGACGAATATCTTATGATATTTACAAAAAAGTTCTTCATGTCGATGTTCAATCTTTGATTTCATACGTCAAGGCTTTTTAAATTCTTTCATATTAGCAAGAATTGGCAGAAGATCTTCCATAGAAATTTTGAACTTGACACATCTGTCCGAGTATTTTTTCATACTTGAGTGTTTTAGGATCAAAGGACACGATAGGGCAAGCTTCTATACACTCTGATGATTTATCCTGTTGCGGAGATTCTGAAGCACTTCGGGAAGAACTGGGCTGGTGATGATAAAGAGTCTTCTGATATCCCTTAGACATTTGATTAAGAAGGATATTATAGTTGGCATTTGCTACTTCACCCATTATGAACTGATTAGCTGTTTTCAATAAGATCTCCTAGGTCTTCGGCTCCTTTTTGCTAACTTTAAATTTGAGGGACCTTCTCGAAGTCCGCTTATCAAGGCATATTTGTAAAAGTCTGGGATGAAGTAACGATATCAAGCGTTTACTTTTGAAACCGATCAACGAAATGAGCGGTAGACTCATCAACTTCCTGCTTGATTTGGAAGAGAGCTACTGGGTTTCTCTTCGCTTCCTGAAAGTATCAAATCTCAAAAGAAATGTTTTTGAAAATCCCCAAGCAAGTGATGGACGAGAAGGTAAACCATGAAACCATTCCTGAGCAAGACCGTCAAAGGTCATTAGAAAAAGCTTGCATTTGATTCCATCTGACATGGCTTTTTAGAGAAGCAGCCGCTTCAAATGCTTGCAGATGTGAAACTGGATCACTAATCCCAGAATAACGTGGCAAGCGGGGCTCTCTAAAATCATCAGCAACGGTATCCCTGCGAATTTGATCAACGAATGGAAAAGAAACTTCTTCTCTGTAGAGAGGTGTCTGCTTTGTGCCAGCCTGAAATGCATCCTTAGCTATATTCTCGGATGAGAACCATCTTGCCTTGCTAAGGAATCCATCATAATGATAAGAAATCTCTGTAATTCCTCGGGAGATTCATTGCAAATGAGAGAACAACCAACACGAACTTAGAGACCGTCGGACAGTTACAGTCTGACCGCGCGGATAGAATTGCCAGCGGTTACTGAGCAGGTTAACCACCCTTGCGGCTGCTTGCTCGACTAGCCACTAAGCACTAGCGGCCGAGCGGTCTGACCTATCTAGCCGCGATTTCCGGCTAACCGAGATCTGAAGGTCGCATGTTAAACTGTTGATGCACGAAAATGCGATGGGGAAAACAGGCACCACCAGCTAACCGTTCGAGCACTGGGGAAGGTATTGGGAAAAGACTGTCGGCTAGTCGTTACTAGCGGCTAGGGATGACGGATAGGACCGGTAGGAAAAAGAGAGAAAGGGCCGCTGCCAGCGGCAAAACCAGAGTTTCGCCCTCCGCGGCCTGAATGCCTCTCCTGCGGCGGGCTTTCATTTTATAGAAAATAAG